>CM053593.1:337553410-337594423 GCA_028646575.1 Pseudocheirus occidentalis | reverse complement strand
GTTCATATCTTCAGTCAGCTTCACTGAGGAACCAAATCCAAAATCTGTCTTGACTCTATAAAATTATTCCTTTTAAGCACTGGCCTTCTCCCAAGTCAACAGGGGAGTGTCTCAGCCAATAGCATTCTTCCACGTCATCAGGGGAATTCACACCTTTTCACCAATGGACAGAGTTCTATACTTAACCCTAAGTTACTAGGATCTACTTAACCCTAAGCATATGATCTACTTAGCCCTAAGTATCTGATCAAACAAACTGATTACCATTATAGTAGCATGTAGCATTGTCATTTAAATGCTTAATTCCTTCCCCCTTCCTGCATATGTATTTGTGTGTGTTATACACACGTGCATATACACATGTAGCACACACATATGTATATATAGATATAAAACACATATATAAAACATGAAACTATGTGGTACTTCACATTTATTAATACATTTGTAAGCATATACACCTAACAAAATAATGAATTCCACGTTTTGAAAGATGCCAATGTTTATCATTCTGAGATTTCAGGGTCAAGAAGGTTTTATAAGCATACACCAATCATCACTGTTGCCTAGTTTAATATTTTTTAAATTACATTACTCCATGTATCCACATTTTCATGTTCTACAAAACATTGTAGAACAAAGACAATTCAAAAACTTCCAATTAAATTGATAACCACTTACTTCTTATTAATAATTAGTTATAAAATTGCTGCTCCTAGGTCTCCCCAGACTTTCTTTGATGATCATTAAGAACTGAATTACAACTCTATTCTAAAGTTTAAAACTCTTATTATTGTTTAAATTAGCTTTCAGGCTCTGTCAAGTATCAAGTTTATTATTTTTTAACAGTGTCTGGCACATAAGTGATTAATAAATCCCATATCTGTTACCTATCATCTATCTGTCTTCTATATGTCTGTCTGACTATCTAGTCTCAATAACAACTTTCTATCTTTCCTGTTATATTTAATTTTTATTTTTGTACCTTTTTAAAAAAAAATCTGTGAAAATCTTTTCGATTTTGATTCATAAAGGCCAGGTAGCTCTCCATCACGTTGTGGTACCATCTACAAGTTTTGTGAGTTTTCCTTTTACGTCTTCCTTCGGTTGATAAAAATACTGAGTAGGCCAGTTACAAAATACAAACTTCAATTCCCTAGACCACTAGAGACTTCTTTCCAGGTTAACACTGATGATTAATCATCACCCACTAGCCATAGTTATTAGGGTTAATGATATATATGTGTCTGTGCTTTCATTGATTTTAGGGATTCCTTGGGAAGAAAACTCCCTCTGCAAATGGTGGTTTTAACTTCCTCTTTAATTTATACTTTCAGAATTGTGTAAGTTGTCAAACACATGGCCTGCAATACTCCTGAATGCAGTCCAAACCAGATTAAAATTTAATTAGGGAATATTTAACAAAACAAATAAAAATACAGCAGAACATTGACACTGTTCATTTGTGATTTTCTCAGTTAATATGTGGCCCCTATCCTTATATATGGTTTAATGGTCACTATGTTTGATGTTATTTTGACATCACTGGACTAGAGAACTGAGAGGTTACGTGAGTTGCCTAGGACCATAGCCAATATCTGTCAGAAATAGGTCTTGAAGCCAGTTTTTCCTGTTCCAAGGTTAATTGTCTAGCCATTGTATCACAGTAATTCTCAAGGTTGTTTAACCAGGAGCAATTCCACATCCAATCACTGATCTTAATCTTTTCCCCCACATTTCATTAGCAAACATTCAATAATTCTGTTTGTCATATCCCCTTTCTAAATCAATGCTCTATATAAATGATTTCCCCTTGCTCTGCAAGTATAACATCATCAAAAAAGGAAATGAAATTATTTTTTTCAAAGTTTGGTTTTTAGTTATGTTATTCATTACTAGTAATCATGGTTTCTTATCTATAACTCCAAGAATTTACATCTCCTTTTATAGCTGAAAGACTATTTATTTTTATCTGTGCTTCCGACATCTCATTTTTAAAGTGATTTTAAATTTTACTTCTAGTGATTTCAGTATCCTATCCGTAAACTTTTTTTAATGTGAAATTAATCTGAACCTAGTAACTTGACCTCATTTGAAATAGTCTGTCAGTCAGTGAATCTTTTTCTTTTACCAAATTTGTTTAATTCATCTCAATCATTAGTTCACCAAGAAGCTCAGAGCTGAAATCTTTTGCAGAAGATGATGATATCCTCCAAACTGTCAACATTAGAGAATCATAATCTGACAACTTAAAGTGGTCTTTGGGCTATCTAATCAAATACGTTCTTATTTAGGGATTAAATTTACAACATAACTGAGAAGTGGCAGTCACTGTTTTTTCATGATGACAACCAGTGATGAGGAGCTAACTGCTCTCCTCAAGCTGTCCATTTGTAATAGCTCTAAGTTAGGAAGTTTTGTTTGTATCAAACTGATATCTTTTTATTAGTGTCTGCTACTACTACCCTTAGTTCTACCCTCTGGAGTTTGGGAAGAACACATTTAATTTCTTTTCCATTTGACAGACCTTCTAGAACCGTGATTCTCAATCTTCTTAATGCTGCAACCCTTTAATACAGTTCCTCATGCTGTGGTTACCCCCAACCATAAAATTATTTTCATTGCTACTTCTTAACTGTAATTTTGCTGCTGTTATGAATCATAATGTAAATATCTGATATGCAGGATGTATTTTCATTGTTACAAGTTGAACATAACCCACAGGTTGAGAACTGCTGCTCTAGAACTTGGAGACAGCTATCATTATTTCTTTGAGCTTTAGCTCCTTTAGGCTAAATATTCTTTATTCTTGATTCTTAAATAGCACAACATTGAGGACTCACCTCCAACATGATCTGTCCTCCTCTTGATCCATTGTAGCTTATCGATATTTTTCCTACAATGTGGTTACACCAATTGAGCGTAATATTTGAAATATGGTCCATTATGGAAGAGAGCAATGAGTCTATCGCCTACTTAATTCTGGACAATATGCTGTTTCATGTTACCAAAGATTTTCTATATAATTAATTGTTGACTCTTAAGCTTGCAGTCTAATAAATCCCTCAAATATTTTCCAGGAGAAAAACCAGCCATATCAGTCTTAGTTTTCTACCATTTATATTCTTGAAGTTGATTTTTAAACCCATGGTTGACTTCAGATTTATGTGCTATAATTAATCTTATTAGATGCTGCCCAACACCATGGTGTGCCAATATATTTTTGTCATCAGATATGTTAACCCTGTTTTCTTCATTTATTCCCTTCAAATTTAACAAAGATAAAATCTATTCCTTTATCAAAGTATAAAACCTCCTTTAGGGTTACTTTTTTCAGTTCCTGCTAGCATTGATGTGCCAAGTCCAAAAGGGGTGACTAATATCACTACTACCCTCCAAGTTCAAGAAATAATCTCGAAAGACTTGGTTTCCTAGTTCTGTTGCTTGTGAACTCCCTCCAATTTGCTTCTCATTGATTATAAATCAGAAGATTGGTTTTAGAATGGTATTGAGAAGGTATAGTAGATAGATAATTATTTTAAAAATCCCTCCTAACCCCAATAGGGGGCACAATCTCTCCTTGCTCACGAAAGATTTCTGAGGGAAATTGGCTCAAACACAAAGTATAATGATATTGGGGAAACATGTAGAAGCCAAAAAGTAAACTCATAGCTCCTGATTATTGAAAGTTCTTTCTTGAGTTTATGGCTATGATTTCTCATTTACGTAAGAAGTTATTCTCCTTGAAGCTGCCTGTTACCTCTGACAACTATCTTTTTGTTTCTATGTTTATTTTAAGTGTGTCCATGTTGAATGTATTGACCTTTACTCATCTAATCTCTCTGATGATAATGTTAATATGAGGGGGTATTATAACACTCCTTTTGTGCTTCCTCCCCTCACTTACAATGCATTTGGTTACCGGTACAAGTCTGTTTCCACCATTCAGTTCCTAATCTTCGAGTGCTCCAGGTTCTATGTAATATCCTCAGGGTTTACCTTTTTTTAAAGAGCAAGTTGTCATTCATTTTTCATTCCAGTCCAACTCTTCATGACCCTATTGGAAGTTTTCTTGGCAAGGACAGTGTGCTGGTTTTCCATTTCCTTCTGCAGCTCATTTTACAGATGAGAACCTGAGGCAGAGAGAGTCAAGTGACTTGTTTGGGGTCACATAGCTAGTAAATGGCTGACATCAGGCTTGAACTTTAGTCTTTCTAACTGTAGGGATGGCACTCTAGCTACTGTGCCCCCTAACTGCCTCTTAGAACAAGTTATTGTGACATTTTTGACCCAATTAAAGAGTCTATACCTCACAAAGAGATTGCAAAGTGTGAAGCACCTTGTTCAGATGTTTAAAATTTAATTCTTTATGACCATTTTTAAACTTAATACATTGGAATTAAGTTAATTGTGGTGGGAACAAATATTACCCTTAGAAAATCATGGCCAAAATATTTGAAAATACAGACAGATTCCTAGGGGACTTGAGGCTTTTGTTCATGTTAACATCAAGTAATTCATAACTAAACTTTGGATCTGGACTTTCGATCAGTTCATCCAACTCTACCAGCATTATCTGGTAGCAACATCTCTCCATCTTGTCCACGAGTATAGTTGGATGTATTTTTTCATTCTAAAATAAGTTATACTATATTTATACCATCCCTTGGTAGGAAGTGGAACACCTCGCTCCTGGAAGGGTCAGGGTTTTGTATCAGCAAGCACCCTAGCATACCCAGGGCAGCTGCTAGCATAGGTTCTTAGATCTGCTTTTCTAAAGAAAAGCAACTCAAGATGGGTTAACAATCTTTCTTTAATCAAACAAACATATCATTTACCTAATTCAAGTGGAAAAGCCAGCACCCTGAACTCCAGAGAATACAAACCCAAGTTACAAGCACATGTTACAAACACAAGTTACAAACAGACCAAGAAACAAATCAGCAGATGGGCTTCCAACCATCTGACCAACACATCTATTACCCTTTCAGGTTACCAGAGAGGAAAGCATCAACATCTGGGTTTTTCAAAGCTGGGGGACTCAATGGCTTCCCCGAGTCTCATCTGGCCAAATCACACAATTCTTCTCAAATGAGTCCCAAAGCAAAGCCTCACATCAGGGTGTATATGTAGGCTTCTTCTGGGTCAGCTCTCTTGACCCACTGTCCAATTACAAAGTAACAAGGTGTAGCCATTCCCAAAAAACAAGCCTCTTGCCACGGGCTCCACATGACCACCAAATCAGGGAACATTCTCAGAACCACTTAAGCAAAGGGGCTAGGAGCAGGAAAGAACTTCAGATTCCCATTACAGGGTTGAAGCAGGAGGCCTATGTACTTAAAAAGGACTGTGTTCTTGTGAGAAAGATGTGGGGATATTCATTGCAGAGGCATTGCAGACTATGATGGAACTGTGGAGTATCCTGAGGAACACTAGGGACAAGAAATCAGAAGTGTTACTTTGTCCCTTTCCATACCTAGTTACCATTCCAGACCTTTCTGGGCTAACCAGAGAGTATCACAATTTTGGTGGCATCTTTGCTGGATCACTGCCTCAACATTTTAGATAAAATTGCTGACTTGGTTAAGACCTCTGGGAAATACTATTGAGATGTTGGGAGGCTTCTGTACATCTTAAGATAGGGGCAAAGAGGTCATTGAAAGTTGTAAACCTCTTTGGGAAAACAAAGGCTAAAACTTGAAATGTGGGGAAATAGGTCAGAGAGATAAATATGAAGTACCCGAATATTTTTTTCTATTGAGTTATGACTTTTATCTGTAAGAACTGCATTGCTGTTATGTTTTCCTTCAGGACCATAGGAAGTGGGGGTGGAGAGGGCTCTCTGGAGGAAAGGACTAGGGTGACAGGATGACAAGAAACAAAATCCAAAGTGGGTTGAAAATTATAGGTAGAATAGCATCCTTGGCAAGGACTTAGCCACCTCAGAGATAGCACTTGAGAGTGGGAAGAGTTGAAGCAAGGTGGGCTAGAAAAGTGGGCTTCCTTATCCCAGCAATATCCTTGAAACCATATCCTTCCCTGTCCCAACAATGCCCTGAGGGCAGATAATTTTCATTTACCAGAAGCTTCTACAGTGTTTCTTCACCAACATACCAAATCCAATCTTCACCTTTGTATAGGCTATATCTCCATTTTTATAGGAACCATCATTTGAAGAAAGCCATTCCTAATTCTGTTACTATTAGATCCTTCTTCCCTCCCCAAATTATGGCCTACTTAAATATCTGTGTACATATTGCCCAGAATGCCTTCAGTTTTTACCTTGTATCCCCACTGCCAATCTCCACACCTAGTGCATAGGTAGAGTTTAAGAAATGCTTGTTGAATGGAATGCGTCCAGCCAAATTGGTTCATTTGTGGTTTTCCACAACATTCTACCTCCTGCCTATTCTGTAGCCTGATTGTTTTATTTTAAAATTCCCACCTCTTTTAATCCTCAAAAGTATTAATTATCAGAATTTGTTTTTTGAGACTGTTATTCCTCTTGAATATCTTGCTTTTTAAAATTTCCCAACTGTGAGAGCATTCCTGTCATTTTTTGAAACATTTTGTACTTCAGTTGGCATAAAATGTTGATCAATTGATTGGTTAATTGAGTATGACTCTAATGAGGATATGATCATGGATTTGGGCATCTTACTAGCTAGTTAGCTTAATTGTACTTAAAAACACTAGCCAAATAGCCCCCAAATAGAAGCTGTTAGACACAAGAGAGTTGAACAAGAACATATGTAGTTATGATACAATTCATCCATCAACCAGCCAGCTAATGAGTATTTGTTGCCCATGATCACAGTGACAGAGCATGTCCACTAATGCCCTGCTTTAGCATAGCATCGTGGCCTGGAGGTGATCCCAAGATCCTGAATGCAATGCAAACTGTGGTAGTTTTCAACCAAGCTGGAAAGGTTTCAATGATGGTCCTTTGACAGATGCATACTCACCCCAGATTTCTGGCAATATTGTGTGAATTTAGCTGTCATATAAGTTAGCTTCAGGACTTTTCAGTCACAGACCCTCTTCCTATCCTTCAAGACCCTCTTTGAGTCTTACCTAAGAACTTTTCAGTCATGGACACTCTCCAAGATTGTCTCTTAAGGAACAGAGGTATCATGATTGTCTCTGATGGAAGAAGTACCCATGCCAGTATAAGGATGGACATTGGGTAAAAATGGTGTGCTATAGGAGTTGAGAGGAGAGAAACATCAATGAAGACTGGAATGGTGATGGAAGACTTCTGCAGTGTAGTGAAGTTGAAAAACCATTGATAACAGTGGAGACAGCACAGGTACTATAGACTTAGAAGTGAATCCTGTCTATGCTGGGTCTCAGTTACTTTACCTTTCAATGATTCAATTTCTCAGTCCACGATAATTGCAATACTTATAGCTAGGTGGTACTGGAGAGAATGCTGAACCTGGAGTCAGAAGGTCCTAAGTTCAAATCTGGTATCAGAAACTTACTAACTGTATGACTCTGGGCAAGCCCTCAAACCTCTGCCTGCCTCAGTTTCCTCATTTGCAAAATGGGGGTCATAATAACACCTTCCTCCCAGGATTGTTTTGAGGAACAAGTGAGATGATATTTGTAAAAAAACACTCAGCATGGTGCCCACCACTTAGTAGGTACTATATACATGCTTATTCTCACAGATTTGTTGGGAAGGAAGGAAAGAAAGAAAGGATTATTATATTCCAAGCTTTGTGTTAGCTTCTATGGATACGAACAGAAAGCAAGCCAGTCTTCTTTCTCTTAAGGCTTACATCCTAACAGGGGCAGACAGACCATATAGACAAGTTCAACTTCAGGATGGATAGAAGGCTCATCTTGGAATGCAAATTCAGGGAAGATGTCAAGGCTCAGTAATCTGGAGGATATGGTGATAGAGCAGATAGCAGTGCCTGGTGATCCCTAGGATGCAGTCAAAGCCAATGGTAATACAGCCTCATGTTCCTGGTGCCTCCATGGTGGTTGAGATGTCAAGTAATTAAATTTGACGGGAGTATCAAGGGGAGACAAAGTAAATGTACAAAACTTTAGTGCCATTTCAATTGAAAAAAAAATCACTTTCTTATGTTCAACCAGTTGATAGTGACAAGGACTTAGTGTCAAGAACCTTCTTTTGTCATACATTAATAGATGTAGCTTCTGAGAAGTCGTGGATTGCAGCTCTGGTGGCAGCAACTATAGGGCTATGTCTCCACTGGGATGGTTCCCTAGGATAATAAAGGCAGGTCATGGCTATTGGCTACAACTCACTTGGCTCTTGGGGAAAAATAGGTCCAAAAATCAAATTCCCTTAATATTTTGTGCTATAGGAAGACTTTCTTAGCCATGCCCATAGGTCTAATTGTAGGGAAGTTTTTTCTTACAAGCAGCTAAAATCTGTATCTTTACCACTTACCTCTAATGAAACAAAGCATTCTGCAAGCATCATTTACTGTTCTTAGGTAAGACTCAAAATGCGTCTTGAAGGATGGGAAGAATTTATATGGCTAGAAGGGAAATTGAAGCATTAACAGAAAGGGAAATAATCTAAGTGAAAGAATGCAATTATTAATGAATTTGAGTGTTCATGGGACAGCAAGGAGATTGACCTCACTGTAGCCATAGAGGTATGCTGTTGAATAGTAGTTCCAAATAAAGTTGGATAAGCAAAATTACAGGACACCTTGAAAATCAGGTAAAGGTACTTAGCTGAAATGCCAGTGAAGGATTTTAAGTAGGAGAATGACCTATAGGTGAAGTAAAGGGGAGTCTGGAATTTGGCTGAATGGGAGTAGTTTTTTCATCAACATTCTCGGAAGCATAACACCAAGTACATGGTTTATTGAACAGTAGATTCATACTACATTATACAATGAATCAAATAATGATAATCAGTTTAAAGATTTGGACATGGAAGGATCATTCAAGGTCATCTTATCCAGTCCCCTCAAAACTGAGGTCCAGAGATATGGAATGACTTGCTCTCATTTAGCTAGGATTTGAACCTATTTCCTTTGCCTCTGATTTCTTATAATTTATTGGCAAGAGAGATACACATCAATTATTGTACAGTAGCTTCTACCCTGGAATTGTAAAGGCATTCCATTGTGAAATTTTTGAATATTGGCCCAAATGTGTGCGATAATTGCAAACAGCTATTTTGCCAAAGGACTAGGGGATTACCAATGTGGCATTCATTTAGAAAGAGAGCTCTAAAGAAGATTTTTGGGACAGTCAGGTAGTATCACTTCTAACCATTGTAAGCCAATGAATCTGCAAAAAAGTACATTAGAGTAAAACTTTAAAAGGACTTTTAGAACAGATGAAAGGAAATATTTTATACACAATGATAAACTAAAAGGATTCTGTATGGAGTAATAGAGGCTAAAACATAAATATGCTACAAGGAAGTTTGGCTAAATTCCATAAGTGATAGATTTTAAAGATTTATTAAGGGGATCTGAGAGTATTCCACAACTCCCTGATATTGATGGTATAAAAGGCAATCATGGTCTCCAAAATACCTTTGGCTTAATGTACTACCATGAAACAGTATAGATTTTCTTATACTGAATAATATGTTATAATTAGTCCAAATATTCTTGATTATTAACACTAATATGAGTAAAAATGGTATGCCGATTTGAAAAACGATTAGCATATATGGTATTTTCAGGTTTTCAAAATGCTAAATATTATGTTCTCATTTTATCTCATTCATAGAGACATTATGCTGTAATTAGCTAGGGTATTGAACTCAGTAGGTTGAAAACCGTCTCTGAGACTGGCAGTTTGACCTTGGACAAATCATTTAATTTCTCTGTGCCTCCATTTCCTCTTCTGTAAAATGATGGGATTCAGGTTGATGACTTCTAAAGCCTCTTCTCACTCTAAATCTATAATCTTGTGATTCTCACAATCCTCCTGCAAGCTAGGTAATGCAATTATTATTATCCCTATTTTTCAGATGACGACACTGAGGCTTGAAGGAGTCGTATGCTTTACATAGTGATATATGTCAACATGCGTCAGACACAAAATCCAGAGACTTGTCTCTCCTGATTCCAAGTCTAGCACTTTCCCCTCTATACTCCAATTCTTTCTAAGATAGTTTTTAAAAATACAATAATTTTAAGATCCTAGCAGAAATTTTCCATTTCTGATTAAGAAAACTATATTAAAAATTATAATTCAATAGAACCCCAGTAAGAATAAGGCAAGAGAGGCATTTGCTTTCTATTTGTAAGACTGAAAGATATAGAAAATATATAAAATATTCATATTGAATAGTGTATAATGGGGTAGAGTTCAGAGTTCCATTTTAAACTATTATCTCAGATTTGTAATCGACTGACTATGCCTCTGAAACTTACTAATGTAACACAAGAACTCTTGTATGCAGGAATATTTTTCCCCAAAATTATAGAAAATGTCCAATGCTTAGGTGTTTGTGAATTTTTATTTTATGTCATATCAAAGATTCAGAAATTAACACTTTATCATCACAAACTTCCTTAACATTAAAAAGCAAGCACAACTTCCAGAAATTTATTAAGTCTATATTAAGAAATTTATTGTCTATATCACCAACTTGAGCACCAACTGACATTCTTATTTTAAGGTCTTGAACTTTTCTTTGGTGAGAGATCACCATATGATCAGATGCAAAATGATGCTCCACAATCATCCTTATGCCATTATCCTGCTATCAACATGCCCTTTTTCTTCCTTCCTATTCCCTTGTTTTCCAATTCCAACTATGGAAACGGTAACATCAGTATTATCATTCATGCAAAAGATAATACCAATTAGTTGCTTTATGACCACTTACTGTCCCCATAATTTTCTGAAGGAAAAAAAAACTTCCTCCCCAAGACTTCCTAAATGTGTTGTCTTATTACCCTATTAGAAAACAAGTTCCTCTAATTCAGTCAATATCTTGTAAACATATTTGTATCCACAACCTGGCGTAAGTGCTGAGTCAATGCTTTTTTCATTCATTCAAGAAATAGAAAAGAATTTTAAAATATATTTTATGTCTGCTTATTTTTCAAATAGTAACAAAGAATAAATTCACTGGGTCTCATTAAATTGCCATTTTAAGGCAATAATAACTCGAGTCTTCCCAAAATAAAGGAAAAGCAAAAATAACTTTGAAGTTCTCTGTCAACCCATAATAACTGGAATCCTTACTATATATTAAGCTTGTACTAGTATTATGATCCAGCCTCCCAGCTAGATCTTCAGTTTAACCTGATGATTATTTTTTTAAATAAATGATTTGAACTTTGATCTCTGCACAAAATGTGGATGCAAGCTAAAAATATAGGATGCAAGCTAAAAAATAAATAAATAAATAAATGAAAACCATACACACACACACACACACACACACACACATCTCACTTGTATTTGATTTAACTTGAAAATTTGTACAGTCTATTACAATCAAGAATTTGGCAATACTACAGAGTACAATTATTTTTTAATTTTCCTTGGATAAATCTCATTAGAAATTGTAACCATTTTCCCCCCTTTTCTCATCAGGTGGAACATTTCCTCAAGATTTTTCAATATTATTTACAGTCAAGCCCAAAAAGGGAATCCAATCCTTCCTTTTGTCCATCTATAACGAGCAGGGTATTCAGCAAATTGGTGTTGAGGTTGGAAGGTCCCCTGTCTTCCTCTATGAAGATCAACATGGAAAACCTGCCCCAGAAGACTACCCTCTTTTCAGAACTGTCAACATTGCTGATGGGAAGTAAGTATCATAAACAAAGTTTTATGTTGTTTTTAACATGGCTAATCACAGTGCTTGGCATACAGTAGGTGGTTAATAAAGTTTTGTTAACTTTGAAAATAATTGGAATCTCAAATTATGTTTTTGATTTTGGGAAGAACATAAAAAAATTATTCAATGAGATTCCTTACCTTCAAAGAAATTATTTAAATTTGATTTTGAATCGACTATCATGGATTATTAAAAATATTCATTGCCTTGTTGTCACAGGAAGCAAAGAATTTTGTACTCTATTGACAATGTCAATATTAAGGCTTAAAAATTATTACATGTGTCTTAACTGATTCCTGCCTTGATATATGGGAATAAGTAAAGTACTAAGAGGCAGAAGTTTATTTTCTGAATATGGGTCCCTTATATAAAACGGTAAGACTTGTTTAATGGATTAAATGAATGAATGAAAAATATTAGTCATTTTCCATGCACCAAGCACTATGCTGAACATTGGGGATAATTTTTTTAAAGACAAGTCTGATCTTTAAAGATCTTAAATCCAGTAATGCAAAGATAGTAAATATGTGAGAATGGTGACCAAGGTAGGCTGTCATTGTCTGGGAAGTTACAGATATCTTGAATAGAACTATAGGATAAATGATTGACAGCTTCTTTTCAGTTGCAATGTTAGTGTTAGTGGATGTAAGTTCTCAGAGCAAATGGTGGAAAGGCTACCCCTTGGAGCAATAGCAGCAGGATGGAAAATGCCTCAAATTAAAGAAGCACAATCCCAAGGAATTTAGAGCTAAGTGGCTTAGTTCCTTAGGTTGATATTCATATGCTTGCATTTAGCCAAGACAGTCATCAATTAACTAATCAGTCAACAAATATATGACATGCTACTACATGTCAGCCCCTGTTCTAGTTGCTGGGTTTATCAAGGATTAAACCTTAAAGAAACAGTAAGTCTTGACATTATAAGGCTAAAAACAGAAGTATGAGTCATAGCTTTTACTCATTATGATTTGGATATTAAGGAAAATTTAATCTCCATTCTCAACATGTGCATATCTTTTTTTTTCCAAGATGCAACTCAGATAACTTGTGAGCTAGCTAGAGTCAGTGTTAATTTCTTTGGATAGTGTTCACAGAAAATAGTTATTCATTGAAATATTACTCAAAATTAACTAATTAATAATTATTTTTTCATAGTAACCATTTCAAGCAAGATAATGTTAAACTAAATCAATTTTTGATGTAAAATCAGTACAGGTAATATATATCACATGAAAATGCTGAAAAATGAGCTCATATTTATGAATGCATATTTATGAATACTTTTTGACCTTTCTATATGCTTATGTTTGTGTCATATGTTCTATGTTAATTGTATTGTTGGATTTTGTTTTTGTTTTTCTGCTTTTTTGAGAGCAATTGAGGTTAAGTGACTTAACTAAGGTCACATGGCTAGGTTTTGTGTTAAGTGTCTGAGGCCAGATTTGAACTCAGGTCCTCCTGACTCCAGGGTGGGTGCTGTAATTGTATTGTTACAAGTTTATTATGTGTATGTGTGTATGTATATGTGTATTATATGTTTATGTCATACTTATTAAATTTCACTATTTGAGTTCACGGATTAACTTCAGAAAATTAATTATTTTATAGTTTATCCTAACCCTCTTTTAATAATATTAAGCCACTCCAAAATAGCAAATATTTATTATTTTCTATTCAATAAATGTACAGGTGTAAAATATCAGAAATGATATGTCAAAGAGGTTTTTTTTTAGAAAAGAAAAGGTATACATTTCAGTCTTACTCTGTGGGTATTTGACTAAGTCTTTGTTCAAGTCAAGCTAAGCAAACTCCCACCTAATTCAGAATAAATTTATTCATTCACAAATATGTATAAAGTATCTACCATGCTCCAAAAACTACATTGTAAGATCACAAAGGAGAATGAGACGATGTTCCTTCCTGTAGAAAGTGTGTATTCTAATGAACTAGGCGTAATTTGCACCTTTCAGTATTTCATTATTTCATTCATGTGAATATTCCTCTCCCCAATATAGAAAGCAAGATATCTTCATGACTGGTTATGGCAGAAAAAAAGAATATTCATGATGTCATATCCAGTCCTTCTGGTGATAAGAAGACATGTCTATAAATCACTTTGATATAGGCTACTTCGCTAGAGTGTGCCTTCAGAGAAATTAGAATGAGTGTCTGGAAATATACTTTGCCTTGGGCAGTACTTATGCCAGGTCACATGAGCTAGGCCTTATAACAGTCTTCTAACTTTTCTGTGCTTATTTCATGGATCAAATCCTAGATGCTTCTGGAATATCAATCAAGCACCTTTCGCATGGAAAAATATAAAGTCTCAACCAGAGGGAGGGCTAGTGGCATTAAAAAATCCAAGTGAACAGCTTCACTCACATGGTTTCTATTAGTACCAGATATTCTTAATAAAAATTCATCATTATACTGTATGGTTAGGGTATGTATGTTTCCAAAAGGTTTGGACATGTCTCCCCCCGAGTCTGTCATCACCGTCCCTGAATTAGCTGGAGCCAGTAGCTGTAGGGTGATTTGAAGCTCTCGCTCCACACATGGGTTGAATATGCTGCTTTTTTAGTGTTCCCACTTCTTGCCAGCTCTGGAAAGAAGGAAAGTTATTGTGTCTTGAACTTGGAACCTTCCCACAGTAGCTCAATGGTGATCTATTACTGTTTTGAAATGGAACTGGAAAAATGAAGCAAGAAGACTCAGAATAAATATGGACTAAAGATAGGAGCGCACAGTCTTTTTTAAGGGTTACATTGTTTGCTTCAAATGGAATAAATTATTCGTCTAATAGACACACCCTTTTACAGTCACCCTCAGGGACCTTCATTATAGACCTTTTCCCCCTAATAAGTGGAATTCCATTTTCTTTGCAAGCATTTAAATACATAGAACCTATTACTTACCCTGGATCTCCCCATTTTATATCAACCACCCTCATCTAGACAGGATGAGATTGTCTTTGTCTCTTCAACACAAAGTAAAAAAAAAATTGGCAATTATTCAACAACCTAGACAATTAGATCTCCTGCATAACTTGAATTTCTCTCATGTCCTTCAGTGTGCCTAGCTCTAGACAGGGCAGCATAATAATACAGTTGTGGTCAGGAGGGGTCACTGGCAGGTGCACAGCATTTTTTTCCAGGAAGTTGGAAAATAAGCATCATTTATGAGTACCCAATAAATACCTATTCTGGTCCAATGAATGATAAAGCTCCTTTAAAAAAATAAAATGCATTTTAATTGTTCATAACTTAGGTACAGTCAAGCTCAATCATTTGTAATTTCCAAATAAATAGCTTTGGAGCTGATATCTTTAAAGCTCATAAAAGAATTGTGCTGCTTTTCAAGGTGGCATCGGATTGCTATCAGCGTGGAGAAAAAAACGGTGACTATGATTGTTGACTGCAAGAAGAAAACAACTAAACCGCTCCAGAGAAGTGACAAAGCCGTTGTCGACACCAATGGGATCACAGTATTTGGAACGAGGATTTTAGATGAAGAAGTTTTTGAGGTAAAAAAGTCACGCTTAATTTGAGCTGAATATCTTTGAGGATGAGCTAAAGACCTGGCACGGTTAATAACAGTAAGGTTAGATACTTGGTAAGGTGAAGTTTGGGAAGCAAAGAAAAGCTGGCCTACTTTCTGACCCTGTGGGTGTGTGTAGTGATGGTGTTTCCTGTTGCTCAGGAGGAGCATGACTAGACGCTACAATTGTAGTGCCCCGAAAACAGTTACGCAGATTGGGTGATTGGAACACAGAAGTGCTATTCTCTTGGGAGGGACAAATGGTTTTACTCTTAGTACTCTGTTATTTTCTTTGGAGAGAGAGAGATTTTCCTCATTTCCTTCTTTAGGAGATTACCTTAGAGAAACGGACAAGGCAAAGACTGCATTTCTGTGCTTTCTTTGTGGCCTGCTCCAAGTTAAAGCAGAGATCATCTTGCAGACATATTTGTTTTCGTTCTAATAAGATCACTTTCTCTTACTTTTCTGGTAATGAGGAAATTACTGAAGAGTTTTAGAGGCAGCACCAACAGGATGCCATAATAAAAGTCTTTATTCCTCTCACTTTTCAAAGACTACATCCAATGATTTTTAATATTTTCATCATAAAAAGTTAATCTTTGTTAAGTGCTTGTTACAAGTTCTATGCTAGGCACTGGGAATATAAATAAAATGACTGAAATAGTCCTAACTCTCAACAAGTTTACATTCTAAGGGGGGGCAATAAGCATTTATACATGTATGTGATATATATCATATATGTATGTAGATAGGACAAATACAAAGAGAACAAATACAAATCAATACAAAGTATTAAATCTGAAGTCTCTTGGGAGGGAAAGCACTAATGTTTTAGGGGATCAGGAAATATTTCATGTTGGTGGTGGTCCTTCTTTGTGTCTGGAAGGAAGAGAGGGATTGTGTAAGGCAGAGGTAAGGAGAGAATACACTCCCCAGATGGAAAACAGCCAGTGCTGGTCTGGAGATGGGAGACAGTTTTCTGTGTGAGGAAAACAGAGGACAGCTTGGATTTCTTAGTGTATGGCATACTTTTTGACTAACTTAATGTAAACCAAATAAGCATATATTCTAGAAAGCAAAGGGGTATACTCCCGAGAGATCGGATTGCCTAACATTTATTGCCTATTGTATTATTGAATTTTATATGCATATTACAGAATCATGTAGTAAAGGTATACAGTTTATTGTCAACATTCTAATATTTTTCCCTACAAAGTTTGACTGTTTTCATGATGAGTCAAACAGTTATGTAGCACTTTGACAAAGCATGTCAATTCATACATAAATGTTATGAAGTGCTACACACAGAAATGTTACACTGAGGCCTTAGATCAGTGGTTCTCAACCTGTGGGTTGTGACCCCTTTGGGGGTCGCCTAAGGCTATCAGAAAACACATATTTCCGATGTAGGAACCCAGACACCGCTCCTCTATCCATCTCCAGGCGGGTCTGCCCACATGCAGATACACCCACATATGAGTATTAAAGGGTCGCGGCATTAGGAAGGTTGAGAACCACTACCTTAGATGAGCATGAACTTCCTTCCAGTAGGGGCCTAGTATTTTCCATTATAAGGGAGTGCTCACAAACACTTCAGTATGGTTACAACCCTTCTGTGACATTTTAGATAGCTCATGTTCATAAATGAAAGACCTTATCAAACTTAGCACTTTTCTAGACTAGAAATAATCTTAAAATTTTAACTCATTGCTATCATTCAACAACATATCAACATGCACATATCTGTATAACAGTTATATATTATTGAATTTTAGATCTACATGATACCTCAGAGAGTTCAATTCACATCTGAACCAAAATTCCCCCTTCAACATTCTTAGAAAATGGTCATCTAGTTTTATTTTTGTTTTATGGAGACCTCTAATGAAAGGGACAATACATTTGTTAGTGACTTATCATGCCCAATACCTTTTAGTAGGTACTCTGGGAGACACACAGAGATAAAACAGTTTTTTCCTTCAAGGAATGTGTAATTTGTTCCCAATGGAATTATAGATTTTGATCTGGAAGGAACCTTAGAAGTTATATCCAATCCACTTGTTTTATAGGTGAGGAAACTATAGTGCAGAGAAATAGAGATGACTTTTCCAGAGTTATGCAGGTTGTATGTGGCAGAACTGGCATTTGAGTCCTAGCCTTCTCACTCTAAAACCCTTACTCTTTCCATTATATTACTATGTATACTGTCTTCCTAGTAATGGGACTCTAATTTATTTGTTTATTTTTAGTTTTCAACATTCATTTCCACAAGATTCTGAGTTACAAATTTTCTCCCCATCTTTCCCCTACCCCCACCCCAAAATAGCAAGCCTCCTGAATACGCCTTCCCCAATCTGTTCTCTCTTATATCCTCCCTCATTCCCCCCCCCCCCAATTTTCTAGTAGGGCAAGATGGATTTCTGTGCCTGTATATCTTATCTCCCAGCTGCATGCAAAAAGAAATTTTTTAAAAATTTTGTTTTTAAAATGTTCAGTTACAGATGTTTTCCCTTCTTCCCTCTTTACTTACTCTGACTGGGAGCATAAGCAATTCACTATAGGTTGTCCGTGTTTAACTACCCTCTCTCCCAATCTGCCCTCCCTTCTATCATCCCTATTCTTGCCCCCTTTCCCCTATTTTCCTGTAGGTAAGATACTCAATTGAGTGTGTATGTTATTTCCTTCTTAAGCCAAATTCAATGGGAGTAAGTTTGACCCATTCCCTTTTACCTTCCTGCTCTTCCCCTCCATTGTAACAGTTTCTTCTTGCACCTTGTATGTGAGATAATTTACCCTATTCTGTCTCTCCCTATGTCCTCTCACTATATTCCTCTCTTACCTCTTAATTTTAAAATATCGTCTCTTCCTATTCAGTTGATCCTATGCCCTCTGTCTATGTATACCTATACACATATATACATATACACACTCATATATGTATTCATACACACATATACTCTCCTATACATACATATATATGTATATATTCACATACACACATATATTTTCCTTTCACCCATCCTCATACTGAGAAAAGTCTAATGAGTTACATTTATCATTTTTCCATGTAGGAATGTAAATAGTACAACATTAATAAGTTCCTTATGACTTCTTTTTCCCATGCTTCTGTAGCTTCTTGTGTTTGAATATCAAAATTTTTCTGTTTAGCTTTGTTTTTTTCACCAAGAGTGCTTGAAAATCCTCTATTTCATTGAATGACCTTATTTTTCCATGATTCATTATACTCAGTTTTGCTGCATAGATGATTCTTGGTTTTAATCCTAGCTCCCTTGACCTCTGGAATATCATATCCCAAGCCCTTTGATCCCTTAGTATATAAGCTGCCAGGTCTTGTGTTATCCTGATTGTGTTTCCACAGTACTCAAATTGTTTCTTCCTGACTGCTTGTAGTATTTTCTCCTTGACCTGTGAACTTTGGAATTTGGCTATAATATTCCCAAGAGTTGTCTTTTTGGGATCTTTTTCAAGAGGTGATTGGTGAATTCTTTTAATTTCTATTTTGCCTTCTGGTTCTAGAATAGTAGGAAAATTTTCCTTGAGAATATCTTTAAAGGTGTTGTCTAGGCTCTTTTTTTGATAATGGCTTTCAGGTAGCCCAATAATTTTAAAACTATCTCTCCTAGATCTATTTTCCAGGTCAGTGGTTTTTCCAATGAGATATTTCACATTGCCTTCTATTTTTTTCATTTGTTTGGATCTGTTTTATAATATCTTGATTTCTCATAAAGTCGTTAGCTTCCAATTCCTTCAATCTAATTTTGAAGGAATTATTCTCTTCAGTGAGTTTTTGAAATTCCTTTTCCATCTGGCAAATTTGGCTTTTAAAGGCATTCTTCTCCTCATTGGCTTTTTGGGCCTCTTTTGACATTTGGGTTAGTCTTTTTTTTAAGGTGCTATTTTCTTCAGTATTTTTGGGAGTAGGCTGTTGACTTGCTTTTCATGATTTTCTTACATCATTTTCATTTCTCTTCCCTATTTTTCCTCCACTTCTCTTACTTGATTTTCAAAATCCTTCTTGAGCTCCTCCATGAACTGTAATTAGTCCATACTTTTCTTGGAAGCTTTTGATGCAGGAGTTCTGACTTTTTTGTCTTTCTCCTGCTCCATGCTTTGATCCATTTTGTCCCCCCAAAAGGATTCTATGGCTTGTTTGTGCTTCCTCTGCTTGCTCATATTGTCAGCCAATTACTTGATGTTTGAGTTCTTTGCCATGGTAGAATTCTGCTTCCAGATTTCCAAGAGCTATGTCCCAATTTGCTGGGGTTTTTGCAGCTGCCAGAGCTACGGCGGGGGCAGGGTACCCTCTCTGCTGCCCCCACAAATCTGGCACACTGGCCACACACCCAGGACTACCACCCAATACCATGATCCAGATCCAAACAGGTTGAAACAAGAGTGATTACCCTCTGAATGGTCGCTTGCTCCCCCTCTGTCTGTAGGCCAGTAGCTCTGGAAGCAGGCATGGGAGCAACTGCAGCTGCTGTGCCTCTGTCACTTCTTGCCCTGGAGGCTGAGGCTGATCATGCTCTTCTCCACCTAGTTCCAACAGAGTTTCCAAATGAGTATTAACTTTCTTTTTGGTATTTATGGGTTGATAAGTCTGGAAAATTCCACAGCTGCTGGTGATCCACTCTCCTAAAGTCTACTCACACAGCCGCTGGTCTGAGCCACCCTGCTGTCAAAACCTTGTGGCTCATGTGGGGCTGCACTCAGCTCCCAGCCTAGTGCAATAGCCCCTTCCTGTTGGCCTGCCAGGCTGCCTTCAACAGGAGATTTATTTGTCCCTTTCACTTTGTGGATTCTGTAGATCTAAAATTTGTTTAGAGTCATTTTTTTACACATATTGGAGGTTGTGGGAACCTGAGACGCACAGAGGTCCTGTTTCTTCTCCACCATGTAGGTTCCACCCCAGTAACGGGACTTTATATGGCATAGTATCATCTTTTTAAATTAATTTAGTCTTTTCAGTTAGAAAGTGATTTAAAAATCATTTTAAAATCTAATAACAGGTAAGAGGACATTTACTTGTAATTGACAAAAGTAATGGAGAACGGTGGTAGCAGTTAAACGAAAGAGTAGATCATGCAAAGAATGATGACATGTATGACAAAAATCACCATTTCCCCAACTTCCCAACTCCCTCCACATACATATGGACACACAAGAATATATGCATGCATGTATGTATATATGTCATTTAATTATCTCTGTTTAAGTTGAAAAGTTTCATCTTTTGGACTGTCCATAAAGATATTCATGATTGGCTTGATTTTTTTCCCCTGTTTTCTTATTTGTTTTGTCTTTTTGGAAGGGGGAAAGTAGGGCAGTTAGGGTTAAGTGACTTGCCCAAGGTCACACAGCTAGTGTGTGTGTGTGTGTGTGTGTGTGTGTGTGTGTGTGTGTGAAATGTCTGAGAATGGATTTTAACTCAGGTCCTCCTGATTCCAGGGCCAGTGCTCTATTCACTTCTCCACCTAACACCCCCCACCCCCTGCTTCCTGCTTCTTTAGGAATTGGTTTTGCTCCTTTCTAAATGACATAGTATGGCATGCAGAACAGCAAATGTATTTAAATTAGAACATGAAAGCAACAGTTTTATGTTGCTACAGTGGTCTATTTTTTTAAATAATAATGATGAAGATTATTATAATAGCATAGTGACTATGTCTTCAATCTTTTAAAGTCTAGAATAACTTATTTGTGACAAAATTTGCTTTTCTTTTGGTGATGGCATGAATTATTTTAGCTTAATTATAGTTACTCCATTTTCCAATATACTTTTATCCCATGATTCCTATAAACATCTTTTTCATTCCCGTGTTCTTTTCAGATCTGTAGGTAGTGAAATAGATCCAGGAAGTGAAATGGATTTGAACCCGATGGCAATATACAATTCCCAGGACCAATGTAGTTTCTAGGAAGCAGAGGATTTTGGAGGCATAATATAAATCATTTGTGCTTGAAGCCTCAGAGATCAATTAGTGGTTATAAATCTATTAAGTTAAGCACTTCTTAAATTGCTTTTTATAATCAAGATAAGGAGTGGTTGCAAATAAAGTTTTAAAGTGAAAAATGATTATGTGTAAACCTACTTGTTTTTCCCTTAATGAAAAATGGAAGCTTGTCATGAAACTGATTCATTGGGTTCATTTTGTGGCTTAGTTTTAATGATCAGAGTAAATGTATGGGCAGCATCAAGAGCCCAAGAGTACTATATGATGCTCACCGATGCTGTGACATTAACAAATTTATATTGGATTCTTAAGAATCAACCCTGGATGCAGAAATGAGGGTCAAAGGGATGAAGTTCAGATTCAGCCCATTGAAATTAAAATTTGGTAATGAGGACCTACTATGAAGGACAAAATTAGATCTTAAGGAATAAACTAAAAGCTTATTTCATCCACCTCTCAGATGATTTCATACTATTTTGATGTATTTTAATCGGCATTTTAGAAGAATTACTAAAACCTAACTTTAATTAGGTCCATTTTTCTTAGTATCTCTCTAGAGACCCCTTTGAAATTCTTTCTTTTGATAGTTACATTAGGGGAGATACATACTAAGACCTAGAATATATAGTCTTTGGAAAGTAGAGTATGTGTCTTAGTGTAATCAAAATTGAATTGTCTTCAAAATAAATATTTGTGACTGACAGTAAATAGTTGAACAAAATGTGATGAATGCATCTGTGTTTGTTGATTACATATCAACTTTCAGACCACAGAATAAAAAAAATAAATCTTCATCATGTCAGCTTTTCCATATATTTCATGGTAACACTTGTCAAACTTATTCTGAGCATTGAGGATTCTTTTAAATGGAAAAAAGAAAAAGCATCTTCAAATTTAGTTGTGTATTTGAAAGAATAGTTCATTTCTATCTTGAAGGACATTTCCAAATGACAATAAAATGAACTGCATTCTAGACTGTGGAGTAATCTCAACTGTTTATTTTTTAAATTAATTTATTTTTAGTTTTCAATATTCATTTCCACAAGATTTTGAGTTCCAATTTTTCTCCCCATCTCTCCCCTCCCTCCCATCCCAAGATGATGTTCATTCTGATTACTCCTTCCCCCAGTGTGCCCTCCCTTCTATCACACACACCCCTTATCCCCTTCCACCTTATTTTTTTTGTAGCCTGAAATAGATTTTTATACCCTGTTGCCTGTTTATCTTATTTCCCAGTTGCAAGGAAAAACAATTTTTAACATTTGTTTTTAAAACTTTGAGGTCTACATTCTCTCCCTTCTTTCCTCCCTATCCACCCTCATTGAGAAGGCAAGCAATTCAATATAAGTTATACATGTGTAGTTATGTAAAGCACTTCCATAATAGTCATGTTGTGAACGACTATATTTCCCTCCATGCTATCCCTCCTCCCACTTATTCTAGTTTCTCCATTGACCCTGTCCCTTTTCCAGAGTGTTTGCTTCTGACTACCCCCTCTTCCAGTATGCCCTCCCTTCTATCATTCTCTCCCTCCCACCAAACCCCATCCACCTTATTTTCCTGTAGGGTAAAATACCCATTTGAGCGTGTATGTTATTCCCTCCTTAAGTCAAATCTGATGAGAGTAAGGTTCACCCATTCCCTCTTACCTCCCCTGTTTTCCCCTCCAATTGTGAAATCTTTTTCTTGCCTCTTTTATGTGACATAATTTACTCTATTTTATCTCTCCCTTTCTCCCTATTCCAATATATTCCTTTCTCACCCCTTAATGTGTATGTATTTCCTCCTACCACCCTAATGTTGAGAAAGTTCTCATGAGTTATACAAATTATCTTTTCATGTGGTAATGTAAACAGTTCAACTTTGATAAGTCCCTTATGATTTCTCTTTTCTGTTTACCTTTTGATGCTTCTCTTGATTCTTATATTTGAAAGTCAGATTTCCTATTCAGCTCTGGTCTTTTCAGCAAGAAAGCTTAAAAGTCTTCTGTTTCTTTCAGTGTCCATTCCCCCTTCCCCCCTCAGAAGTGTTATACTCAGTTTTACAGGGTAAATGATTCTTGGTTTTAATCCTAGCTTCTTTCATCTCTGGAATATCATATTCCAATCCCTTATGTAGAAGCTGCTAGATCTTGTGTTATCCTGATTGTTTTTCTACAATACTTATATTGTTTCTTTCTGGCTGCTTGCAATATTTTGTCCTTGACCTGGGAACTATGGAATTTGGTTACAATATTCCTAGGAGTTTTCCTTTTGGAATCTCTTTCAAGAGACAATCAGTGGATTCTTTCAATTTCTATTTTACCTTCTGCTTCTAGAATATCAGGTCAACTTTCCTTGATAATTTCTTGAAAGATGATGTCTGTGCTCTTTTTTTGATCATGACTTTCAGGTAGGCCAATAATTTTAAAATTACCTCTCCTGTATCTATTTTCTAGGTCAGTGTTTTTACCAATGAGATATTTTGCATTTTCTTCGATTTTTTTCATTCTTTTGGTTCTGTTTTATAATTTCTTGATTTCTCATAAAGTCAGCTTCCATTTGCTCTGTTTAAATTTTGAATGAATTATTTTCTTCAGTGAGCTTTTGGACCTCCTTTTTTATTTGGTCAATTCTGATTTTTAAGACATTCTTCTCCTCATTGGGTTTTTAGACCTCTTTTGCCATTTGGGTTAGTCTATTTTTTATGGTGTTATTTTCTTCAGCATTTCTCCTTTAGCAGGCTGTTGACTCATTTTTTATGATTTTCTTGTATCATTCTCATTTCTCTTCCCAAATTTTCCTCTACTTCTCTAACTTGATTTTTAAAATCCTTTTTGAGCCCTTCCTTGGCCTGTGACTAATCCCTGTTTTTCTTGGAGGCTTTTGATGCAGTAGTTTTGACTTTGTTGTCTTCTTCTGGTTGTATGTTTTGATCTTCTTTGTCACCAAAATAAGATTCTATAGTATGAATTTTGTGTGTTTTTTGTTCATCATCCCAGTTAAATATTTGACTTTCTAGCTCTTTGTTGGAACAGGACTCTGCTTGCAGTGAAGGTAGGGGTGGGGCTGGGTATACCACTCCTGGTGGTTCTAGGCTTCAGGGGTTTTGTATTAGCCACTCAACCCCTCACAGTGTGTGGGCCATGAGCTCTGGAAGTAGCTGCTGCTGCTGCTGCCTCCACTCTCACCTCCACCACCCCAGGGCTGGGGCCAGATCCCAGTCCAACAAAACTCCTCTTTCACTCAAGTCCCACAGAGTTTTCCTACTGACTTTCTGTGCTGTCTCTGGTATTTGTGGGTCAAGAAGCCTGGAAACCAACACAACTGCAGTGATTCAGTCCCCTGAGACCTACTCTGACCCTGTCTGTATTGGTGCAGCCCACACCAGACTGTATGCTCTGCTCCCAGCCTAATGTGATATACCCTTCCTGTCATTCTTCCAGGTTGTCTGGGACTAGAGATTTGCTTCACTCTCTTATTTTGTGGGTTATTTAGTTCTAGAATTTGTTTAGAGTCATTTTTACAGGTATTTGGAGAGATTTGGGGGAGACCTCAAACAAATTGCTGCTCTTATTCTGCTATCTTGACTCCTCCATTCAACTGTTTATTTGGACACTGTTAAAAGATAGAAAGTTTAATATTTAAAGCAATACACAATGGTTAAAACGGTAGCAAATTTATTAAATGACTTCAGCTTTTGTCAAGGTAGCTGTTGATGCATTAGATAGAGTGTTCATCTGGATTCAGGAAGACCTGAGTTCAAATTTGGTTCAGACATTTACTAGCTGCACGACCCTGGGTTAAGTTGCTTAACCTCTTTTTACTTCAATTCTTCTACTTTAAAATGGTGATAATAATTGCATCTGCCTTAGGGTTGCTGTGAGGATCACATGAGATGATATTTGTAAAAAGTACTTAAGCACATAGAAGACAATACAGAAATGCTTATTCCTTGACCCCTTCCTTTTGCATTCACTTAGAAACTTGGAAAATATTAAATGACATTTGTTCCACAGGGACAGTAATCATTTTAAAATACATTTCAATGATTTCTGCTCTTCTCTTTCTAATTTTTCCTTCTATTAACTAATATTTTACAGTGATTGACCAATTTTTAAAAGTTCATTCTAATTTATATTTTATACAATATTATTGAGATATTTGTAGAACCTTGAACAATTTGAGTTAGATAAATTCTTAAAAGTTATGTAGGACACCTCCCTCCCAAGTAATCCAGGAATTCTTTTTCACAGCATTCCAAAAGTCATATAAACTAAAAGTGAGAAAGAGCATCAGGGATCAGCTAGATAGACTACCCCCACATTTCATGTATCCCCTCAACAACATCCCCCACAAAACAGAAACACATATCTAATACTTGAGGGATAAAGGCAGTATCACTTCCCTAACAAAACTCCCAAATGGAGAATGATAAGGAGAACATTTCTTTGCCACACATAATGGACATTCTGAAAGAATCATTCTTCTTAGTCACCCATGAAAGTAGATGCTTCCTTTCTCTGACTTTAATGTAAAATCTACAATCTACACAAATCATAACTAGTTCTCCAACACCTGTTTTGGCAGTGTTCCCTCTTTCTTGTATTCTGAACTACTCTGGCTACTGTGACCTTTGGAAGACATGCTCTGTTATTCACCTTGCCACTATCAAAACTCATCTAGAGTGTTATAAAAGCCTCCTAGTTGGTCCCTCTGCAACAATCTCTTCCCACTGTAATATATCCTCCACACAGACACCAAGGTAGTTTTCCTAAAGTCTAGGTCTTACAGTTTCCCAGCACCCTCCATAAACTCCAGGGGCTCCGATAAAATATAAACACCTCTGTTTGACATTTAAAGTTCTTCAGTATATTCCCATCCTCTTTCAAGTATCCTTAGACAATGTTCCCATTCATGCACTCTATTGTCCTCCAACTAGACTATTTTATGGTTCTTAAACAAGATATCCCATCCCCCTTCTCTGTAGTGGACTAGACATTTATCTTTTCTGGAATGCCCTTTCAAAATCCATCCCCCTTCTAGAAATTCTACGTTTACTTCAAGATTCAGCTTTACCTTCTTCATAAGGTCTTTCTGGATCCAACCCACTTCTAGCACCTTCCCTCCAAGTTTATCTTTTAGCTGTTTTGTTTGTATTATATATAAGCATGTAGTATTCCCTCATTAGAATGTAAGCTCCTTGGTCATCTTTGTAACCCTGAATGCCTAGCGCATAACAGGTGCTTGCTAAATGCTCATTGATTGATTGATTAACTGGGGTAGTCTTCTCCATTTTGAGCAAGTGTTTCTTTCTTAAACATCATTTAGCAACGTATCATTTTCACTCTATTTGAACAGATGCTTAACCACAGTGAGAATGTCAGGTACATGGAAGGTCAAGGCCTGGTATTAATTAAGTATAACAAATTATTGCCTAGTGTCTTGTAAACAGAAGGAGACATTCCCTAAATACCAGATGAAAGCTAGCCTTCACACCTCAGATATCCTCCGTGTCATGTATGCTGTGATACAGAGCCAAATAGCTTTGTGACAGATGGTTATACTTTAGTAAGTGTCCATTTTTGAGAATTATTATTTGAGAAATAAGAGGTAATAGCAGCTTTGGTGAGAAAGATTTGCTCTTTTTTCCCCTCCAAACTTGAGTGAGAAGTTTTGGAGGTTGAATATTTTTCCTAAGTAGAGGAAAAATTAACATTCTGAGACACTTTTTATCTTGAAATCTTTCACACTATTATAGTAGTTTCTCATGGGTGTGAATTAAGAACTTTTTGTGTTGTTACTAAATAACTATCCAGTGCAGATTCTGCTTTCTCAAAATGTGAATAAAGTCCAAACCTGACTTTTTGGTTTAATAAGAATGGGAATGCTGGAGAAGGAAATGGCAAACGATTCTAGTATCTTTGCCAAGAAAACTTGAGATGGTCATGAAGAGTCAGTCGCAGCTGAAATGACTGAATGATGATGATGACCTGTTTTCAATGATCATGTGCATCTGCTGTAAATAGCTTGCTGGGACACTCCTAACAATAGAGACAGGCAGACAGTTACAAAAAAGTCTTGCTTTTCAATAAGAACACACACACATACACCCACATATATACCTACACATACATGGTATATACTTACATATATATGTTTACATAGATACCTCAAATATTAATTTTTAAGAAAAATTATTTCTTTTACATTTTCAAGTCATATTTCCTAACCAGAGTGTCAAATCTGTTTAATAATTAGAGACATATTTGAGATATTTACCTACCCACTGTCTTATAAATATTTAATAACATCAATATTTGGGGGGTATGACTCAATTGCTTCTTTTTTTTCTGGGTCATTCATGAGAAAGGCCCGAGATTTTAGTTGTATGTGTGGTCAGATCCCCGTTGCTTAAGCAAAATAGAAAAGAAAATAGGGACTCTTGCGCACACTTTCTGCCCTCACTGACAATGCCTGGGCCTTGGTCAAGGGATCTGCACTCTCTGTGCTCTAGTCACCCACTGCCACCATGGTGAAGCTAGGGAAGGCTGCTAAGAATCAAGGGGAGCCAAAGAAAATGTCCCCTCCAACAAAGGAGGTAGAAGACCAGTGAAAATGAGGACATGTCAGAAGAGGAAGAAGAAAGCAGTGGAGAAGAGGTTGTAGTTCCTCAGAAGAAGGGCAAAAAGGCTGTGGCCACACCAGCAAAGAACGTACCACCAACCAAAAAGACTGTTGTTGCCCCCATACCAGCGAAGAAAGCAGTTGCGACTCCTGGTAGGGAGGTGGCCACCCCAGCCCCTGCTGCCAAAGCTGCCGTCACACCTGGCAAGAAGGGAGCCACTTCAGCTAAGCTAGCTGCTACCCCGGCAAAAGCAACAGTGCCCCCAGCCAAAGGAGTAAAAAACAGAACACCAAGAAGGAGGGCAGTGAGTCTGAAGAAGACAGCAGTGAAGTTGAGGAGGATGAAGAATTTGAACTTCCCAAAGCCACAAAGATGGGAGCAACTCCCTTCAAGCAAGACTCTGAGGATGAGGAGGACAAGGAAGATGAGGAGAAGGACTGTAATGAGGTTGAAGAAGATGATGATGATTCTGAAGAAGAAGCCATGGCCACCACACCTGCCAAGGGGAAGGCTGCTGCCCTGAAAGCCACTGGCGGGAAACCTAGGAAGGTCAAGGAATTGGAAGAGGAGGAAGATGATCAGGATGGCAACAACAAGGAGGAGGAAGAGAAGGAGAAGGAAGAAGAGGAAGTGCCTGTGAAAGAAGCACCTGGGAAGAGGAAAAAGAAAATGGGCAAAAAGGCCCCCAAAGCCAAGAAACAGAAACTGGACCCTGAAGCAAATGCAAATTTCAGTCTCTTCACTGGTAACCTGAACTTCAACAAAACTTCTTCCGAGCTCAAAACTGGCATCACTGACTTCCTTGCTATAAAGGAACTCCCCTTTGTGGATGTCAGTATTGGTGCCACTAGGAAGTTTGGCTGTGTGTAATTTGAATCTGCTGAAGACATGGAAAAGGCTCTGGAACTCATTGGCTCCAAAGTGCTTGGCTCTGAAATTAAGTTGGAAAAAGCAAAAGAAAAGAAGGAAGACCATGGTGAAAGGACCCTCTTCATCAAGAATCTGCCTTATAAAATAACTCAGGGGTAGCTCAAGGAAGTGTTTAAAGATGCTATTGAGGTCAGACTGGCCTACACCAAGGATGGGACTCCTAAAGGAACTGCCTATGTTGCATTTAAGACCTAAGCAGATGTGGACAAGGCTTTGGAAGAGAAGCCCAGCACCAAGATCGATGGCTAAGCACTCATTCCAGACTACACAGGGGAGAAGAGCCAAGGACAAGAGGACTCCAGAGGGAAGAATAATTCCTGGGGTGGGAGCAACAGCAAGCCATCAGACTCGAAAACCCTGGTGCTGAACAACCTTGCCTACAGCACCACCGAGTAGAGCCAGCAGGAGGTGTTTGAGAAGGCCACAAACATCAGATTGCTCCATAACAACCAAGGTCAGCCCAAAGGGTATGTGTTCATTGAATCTGCCTCCATGGAAGATAGGAAAGAAGCTTTGAATTCTTGTTAACAACGTAAAGATTGAAGGCAAGGCCTGGAGCTGAAGGGACAGAAGGCAGCCAATGCAGGCCCAAGGAACCAGTCCTACAAAACCTTGTTCGTCAGAGGCCTGTCTGAAGACACAACATTGTCTTCACAATGCAACACAACACAACATTGTCCACACAACACAACAAAAAGAAACATTGAAAGGTTTGTTCCAAGACTCAGTGGGCCCCAGGATAGTCACAGACAGGGAAATAGGGTCTTGGAAGGGGTTCAGGTTTATGGACTTCAGCTCAGAGGCCATGGAGGACGGGGAGTTTGATGGAAACAAAGACAC
The DNA here is from genome assembly GCA_028646575.1 of Pseudocheirus occidentalis. Classification (NCBI taxonomy): domain Eukaryota; kingdom Metazoa; phylum Chordata; class Mammalia; order Diprotodontia; family Pseudocheiridae; genus Pseudocheirus; species Pseudocheirus occidentalis. The sequence continues at coordinate 337,564,735 of CM053593.1, read as the reverse complement.
CCTGGACTGTGCCAAGCCTAGTGGCTTTAGAGGCTGAGGGAGCAGCAGAGGAGACTGAGGAGGTTTCTGAGGAGGTCAAGGCAGTGGACGCAACAAGCAACAAGGAAAAAAGATGAAGTTTGACTAGCTTCCCCCCTACTCTGTTCCCCTGCCATGTGAACAAACTCTGTGGGTTTCTTACTGTCATCTAAACACTGACAGAACCTTCTGAGGACATTACAAGACAGATGAGCAGCCCACGGGCATCTTGGACAAACCTGCATTACATTTCAAGGGAGAGAGCACGGCAGCTTTGAGTGGATGGATGTTCCCATATTAACTTTTTGCAGAGATGGGTGGTAGCTGTGGGAGACCACCTTTTTGTCTATGAGTTGTCTTGAGTTTATAATGTTATACCCCATGTACAAAACCATTTTTTTCCTACCAAAAAAAAGAAAACAAAATAATGGAAAATTTAGCTCTCTGGATAATTGAATGGGATCTCGTATAATCTAACATGCATCTTTCTGATTCAGAAAACTGTTACATTTAGACAATTATCTTGATTCTTTAGGTAATCTACTTTGTGTTTATTGAGTGCTTGTATATGCATTTTTCCATTAAAGTAACTTCTCCCTTTCTTAAAGAGGTTTATTACAAGGCCCTTGATGATGCGACTCAAGCATAATCTGATTTGTGGCCAAAAGACTTAGTTATTCAATTCAGTATGGTTTGCTGACCAATAGAGGGGGTTTAAGATAGTGATGGCACTAAAAACCATGTCTCATAAGGTTTACTGGAAAGACCTAGAAATGTTTGACTGAGAGATAAGAAAATTTAAGGGACAAAATATTAGTGCCTTCAGATATCTAAAGATCTGTCATTTTGGCCAGATACGATAGACTTAAGTCAGGGCCAATGAACAGGTGTTACAAGGGGACAGATGTCAGCTTAATATTTAATAATAAAAAACAATTAGAGCTATTCAAAAATAAGTTGTCTTTTGATATTGAGAGTATGAGTTCTTCATTATTAGTACTGTTAAATCACAGGTTGGGTAACTATTTTTGGTGGATATTATACTGGAGATTCATCCTTCAGATTTGAGGACCAGATATATACTATATAGCTTCTAAGGTCCCTTTCAGCCTCTCAGATTTTATGATCCTGTTAGTGAAATGACCCACTAAAGGGTACGACAAACATGTCTGGATTCCTTCTTCTTATAGAAAGATTGTCTCCAGACTACAACCAGTTAGTGTGTGTTGAGACATCAGTATGTATATAATTGAAATAAGGTAACAGTGAGAAGGGAGTATATACAGAGAAAGAAAGTGCTTTATGTAATTTTTAATCTTTCGTAGCCTGTTTTCCTAGGATTATAGTGAAAGTAATATAAATAACAACCTACATTTTTCCATTGGAATTCAGACCCCCCCATTTTATAATACAGTTGACCCTCATTGCTGAGAAGGGACTGAAGATGGTTCCATGACTCATTAGAAAAGAAACATAGCTATGCACAGGCACTTAATTTAGATCATAAATGTTCAGCACCGAGAACAGCGACATTTCTATGACTTGCAGTGTAGTTTTGAAAATTGATGTTCTCCCAGATACCCAATTTCCCTTAGGTCCAAGACAACAGTTTTGACAGGAGACCATAAAGCAAGCCATTTAATTTAAACTCAGTGTTTTAGTAATATATTACTTAAGATTGATGGCTCTAATTTGGTGTTCAGTCATTAAGCTTCCTTTTCTCCAGGACTTCTAACCAGCATCCCTCCATTTGATTGTATGTAATTAGGTAAAACTAACAATTATTGCTTCAAAGCTATGGTCATTATTCCAATGAGCCCCAAGTTAAAAGCCCAAGGGCTTGTGGTTTACAATCCTCAAGAGCAAAATTTTAGAAGTCTCCAAATGTGAATCTGTTGCTTTGTACAGGAAAATATCCTAGAGCCAATACATGAGTGAACGAAGACCAGTTCATGCTTGGGGTGCGCTCTATTGTTTGGTACTTTTGTTAAAACATATGTATTTGATAATGTATAGTCTTGTGGCTTACTGTCCTGTGAAAAATCTTCAGACTAGAATACGTGTTAGTTTCTACCTCATATTACATATCCTGTGACATTTTGGGGTGGGGGGGACATACTTTTTAAATGATATGAGGAAGCGAAGACAGTTCTGTATGAGGGGATAGGACACTGGACTTGGAATCAGAAAGGCATTAATTCAAATATTGCCTTAGATTCTTACTACCTGTGTGTCCCTGGGTAAGTCACTTAAACTCTATTATTCTTCCTTTCATCATTTGCAAAATGTAGATGATAATGATACCTATGTCACAAGGGTGTTGTGAGAACTCAAAGTGACAATACACATAAAGTGCTGTAGAAAACTTAAAGCACTGTATATATGTGATTATTATTAGTAGTAGTATTGTAATAGCCATCACTGATGTAGTATTTTTCATTTTTATTTTTTATTTTGGAGGGGGAAGGCAGGACAATTGGGGTTAAGTGACTTGCCCAAGGTCACATGGCTAGTAAGTGGTAAGTGTCTGAGGCCACATTTGAACTCAGGTTCTCCTGACTCTAGAGCCAGTGCCCTATTCACTGTGCCACCTAGTGCCCCCACTGGTGTAATGTTATAAGCATTGGAAAATACTTAATAAACATTAGCTTATTTGAACCTAATGGCAGCCCTTATGAGGCAAATGCTAAAGATAATTGTGTCTATTTCTTTGTTAAGGAAACTGAGGCCCAGAAGGCTTAAGTGAATAGGCCATAGTCACACTGTGAGTAAATTGTAAATTGTGAGTAAATTGATGGATTTAAACTCTCAGACAATCTGAAATAGTTCTACCATCTCACTGATTTAGAAATTCCCTCAAAAATGCAAATCTCTCTGATCATACATTGCCTTTCCAGGTGGCATTCTCAGAAACAGCTAGATGAGATTTGAACCCAGGTTTTTAAACATTCCAAGGTGAGCTCTCTATTTGGCAAACCGTGCTGTCTGCCATCCAAGCACCAGGCAGTACATTTGAAAGTAACATAGCCTTGGCTATCTGGCAGGCAACTTAGTAGCATAGGGTAGTGGACTTGGAGTCAGGGAGACCCGAGTTCAAGTTCTGGATCATCAAGTGCTATGTACTTTACAATGATCATCTTATTTGATTCTCTCAACTCTAGGATTGTTTGGTCTATATTATCTTCATTTTACAATTGGGGAAACTGAAGCAAACAGATTAAGTGACTTGTTCAGCATCATATAACTAGTAAGTATCTGAGGCTAGATTTGAATTCAGATCTCCCTGACTCTAGGCCCAGTTCTTTATTGACTGTGCCAACTAGTTGCCTCTACCCTATCTCAGCCTCAGTTTCCTCATCTGTAAGATGAGAATGGTAATAGCACCTACCTCATTGTGTTGTTATGAGGATGGAATGGGATAATATATGCTGAGGGCTTTGAAAAACTTTAAAATGTTATTGTAATGCTAGCTACCGTTTCTTTGTCCTCAACTCTTTACCTGTGTGATGTTATGATTCAACTTCTCAAAATTTCCTTTGCCAAAATGGTGCTAATATTACTTACTCCTAAGTTATATATCATAGCACTATTGGACTCTGACAAGAAGAGGTGATAAATGGCTAATTGTATTCGATTGACTCCCCATATAACATCTCTGGCCTCTTTAGTCACTACACCAAATGAGAAAGTTGTCAACCTCTTTTGACTACATAACTGTAACTTCTCATTTTTAACTATCACTATTAATCCATTTTTATCCAGAATGAAACTAATTGTGCAAGAACTAAACTAGACAGAGATAAGCTTTTCTCTGTACTTGGTCAGGATCAATTTACCCATTTTTAAACTGGCATAAGCAAATAACATGTGGATAAATAGAATTTTTTTGAAACTAGGTAGATCAGTGGATAGAGTGCTGGGCCTGGATTTGGGAAGACCTGAGTTCAAACTCAACCTCAGATCACTTGCTATGATCTTGTGTGACCCTGTTTGCTACAGTTTCTTCATCTGTAAAATGAGCTGGAGAAAGAAATGACAAACCACTCCAGTATCTTTGCCAAGAAAACCCCAAATGAGGTCATGAAAATTGTATATGACAGAAATGACTGAACAAGTCTCTGAGGTGAGAATGGAATTTGGGACCTCCTGACTCCAGCCCAATACTCTTATCACGTATGCCAGCAGCTGGTTTCTGACTGTGTATAAAGACTACAAAGAGAGGAGTAAAGTGTAAGAAGTACTTTTTAAAATGTAAATATCCCCACTTTAATCATGGACATAAGGCCAGTAGTTGATAATCTATTTAATTTTTCCTAGACTTTAACTCACGCCATGTTTTACAAGATATCATGTTCATAAACACATCTCCTCTGAAATTTTCAGTGTTTATGATTGTCATTTTGTGACTGACATTCCCTTGAAAATAGCATGTTCTCCAATTACGGTTTATCTGCTCCTGATATTTATTTCCCATCTAAATTCTTAATATCTCTTTTTATAGCATCACACTTGTGTTTTGTGGAACTTAATAGGATGTTACTAATTTCAGAAGGGAAATGTATAATCAGAAACAGATGAAGATAGGCAGTGTATACAGAGAGAGGGGGTTGGATTTGGATTCAGAAGCCCTGTATTCTGCCATTGTGCGGCCATAGGCAAGTCATGTAACTCATCTTTGGACTGAATGAGCTAGGTTGATGAACTGTGGCCTTTTCTGCCTCTCAATCTATAATCTTCAGAAATCTTTCAGAGCAAAGGATAAAATTGGAACAAAGATGATTTTTGGAAGTACCAGGAAGGAGAAAAATTTATGATATCTTAAATCAGAAAAATGAACATTATAATGTAGTAGAGAATTCCCAAAGAGGAAATGTAACAAAGAAAGGCCATGCTTGGAGCAAATTCTAGGAAGTCTTTTCTTCCATTCTCTTCTTGCATGGCTGTATCAAAAATCTGAGCCTTGGAGTAGTGGCAAAGAGGTACCTTAGAAGTCACCAGTTGAAACAAAAGAGTCCCCAAAGTTGAAGTTATTTGCATAAGTTCATGTAGGTAACAAATGTAAGTGACGATATTAGAGCCCAGAGGTTCATTGTTGTTTTTCTTGTAGCTGTTGTTATTTTTGTCTTAGATCCACATTTTTCCCTCTCGTACACCATGTTGTTTCTCATAAATGTGAGAGAGCAACTTCCTTCTCATGAAACAAACTGTTTACTTATTCTCACATATCCATTTATTTCCATGAGCTGTCATATCTTAACCACCATTTTGCTTTAAAGACTCACCATATCATTATGGTGATTTAGTTTATGGTAAAAAGAAAAAGAAATGCAATTGTTACTATAAAGAAATTTCTATATATGATTGTCTGGACCATGAAAAGGATATGGGTCTTTGCTTGGGGTTCCAAAAAATCTTAGTGAAGTTTTAAACTATTTAAACTTTGGGGCCCCCTTTTTTATGTGTATGTGTACACATGAACACACATACATATGTCAATTTATACTTGCACACATACCTGTACCACATATGCATCTATGCAGATTTAGTGGATTCAGTCTCCTTTCTGTTTGTAAAACTTTTTTTTTTTCTTTATGAGAGGTCAGCATGAGTAAGCTAGACCATTCTCTGTTATATGACACACATAACTGTGCATACATAATTCACCCTAAAGGCATATTGAGTGTATGTGTATATCTATCTGTCAATCTATAGATATACTGTGTGTATATTCATTTTTTAAAGTGATCCTTTTTGGCTCATCTTCAGAAATCATATTTTTAGTGTTGACAAAGTAGAGTCTGTTTATTTTTTTAAGCAAGTCTTTAAAGAAGAGGGAGGTGAGAAACTTTCCTCAAATTTCTTATTGATTTAAAAAATAAACTGAAGTTTACTAACTATTAAAATAAACTGAAGTTTATTAAAAAGTAATTTTTGAATTGTTTTTATTTTTATTGGAGGTAAACTTTTGCCCTATAAAATCACTAATTACATTGTTAGAATAACATCATTCTATTACCTTTTGAGGCATTGCTATGAAATATATTGAGAATTATATTTTATTTTTATGATCAAAAGAATGAATGGTATTTCTTTTTTGAACTTTTAACAATTTCCTAGGTGAAATTAGGCCAAGAGAAGGAAACAGCCTGGCTGGGTTTGTAGTTCCTCACTATACAGTCTATCTATCAGGATTTGGGGAGATGATAGAGATAACATAGGGTACAAAAATGATTCATTGATAGCTCATTAGCAAAGTGTGTTTGTGAATTTAACTGAGTGACTCATTGGCAGCCAATCAGGAAACTTTGGAATGGAAAAGTGCTGTTTGGAGAACAGAAACGATCATTCTGAAACAAAACCTGGATCAAAGACTAAATAAAAGGTAGATTATATTTCAAGAAATTCAGTGCCCCCATTTATTCCTGACAGAAGGTCTGTAAATATAACTAGTATGAGGAACATCTTGTAGGAAATTGTTGGGTATCAGAAATTATTTAGAAATTTGAAAAAGAAATCTTTCCTAAATTAACTTCTTGAGAAATATAATTGTGAGCATACATCATAGATGACTCCACAAATGCCTTTTTAGCCTAACAACTTAGATATTCCTTTCAATATTAATTTAATTGTGTTAAAAATCACATGAAATTATGTTATTCTCTAATAACTTATCTTTTCCTGTTGGTCTAGTGAGAAACTTAGTATTATTCCAATTTCATAGAATCATAGGATATTAAATTCAGACTAGCATAGAGGATAGAGAGCTTGTCTCAGAGGCCAAAAGACCTGAGTTCAAGTCCTGTCTTTGACACATACTGACTTTGTGACCACCCTGGACAAGTAACCTCACCTCTCTGTACTCTAGGCAACTCTCTGATACTCTGTTATCATAGAGAAGATACTGATATGTTTTGGTAGAAAGCGTTTCTTCATTTCAGAGTCCTCTGTATCAAATAAATAACAAGTCTAGTCACTATCTCTATAGAACATTCTAGTTTGAAGGAAACCGATTTCATCTAGTCCAATAATCTAGTTTTATAGATGAGAAAGCTGAAGTTTAAATAAATTGCCACACTGATCGTCAACATTGGATCCCCCCTGAGAACCCAGGTCTCCTAACTTAGAGTCCAATTATCTTTCACTTCACAATAATAGGAAAAAGTGAGAATGAAATATCCCAATTTTTCCTTTTACTAAAACTTTATACCTTAACACCATTTTGTCTGAATTATCCATGTCATTTCTCTTCAAATGGAAACAAACTACACATATCACTTAATTTTTGTATACAAAGATCGGTAAATGAACACCACGTACAAATCATCTAACTGTTGGGGAGCAGTAGGGCACAGCAGAATGAGTGCTGCCTCTAGAGACAGAGAACTGGTGTCTCGTCTTGACTCTTGACATTTTTGATCTGTTTGGATTGGTGTAAGTCCCTGAGCCTCACATGCCACAACAGTAAAATAAAAGGGTTGGCGAGACCTGCCTCCCACATAATTTCCAGTTCTATAGACCTATATGCATACATTGTTTGCTGACACCTTTAGAATCTTCCTCAACATCTTATTGCCCTTGTAAAATATTTTAATAAATGCATTCTATTTCCAGTCCAAACATTTAGGGGTCAAGTGATAATTTTTTTTTAGTTTTCAAAACTATAAACAAACAAAAATGAGATAGCCTGCAATACTAGCTGCATGATTGTGGTCAAGGATTCGGTTTCTTTACCTGTAAACGAGGATAATAATTCCTGCCTTAGGATCATGAGGATCAAAGGAAATAACATTTGTCAAATGCTTTGCAAGCCTTAAAGTGCTGTATAAATGCTAAGTGTTATTAGTACAGGACAGTGAGGTGGTGCAGTGGGTAGAGCATTAGTGTGGTACCTGGAGTCAGACTTGATTTCAAATCTGATCTCAGACACTAGATGTGTGACCTTGGGCAAGTCACTTAGCCCTTTTGTTTTAGTTTTTTCATTTGTAAAATGAGCTGGAGAAAGAAATGGCAAGGCATTCCAGTATTCTTGGGAAAAAAAGACCTCAAAATGGGGTCATGAAGAGTTGGACATGACTGAAACAAATGGGCAACAAATTATTAGTGTTTGATGCACAGGGTTATTGTGAGGAACAAATGGTGTCAGGTATCTAAAGAGCTTTGTCGACCTCAGAGAGCTCCACTAATGTCATACTTTACTGAAGGAACAGCTATGCCATGTAATTTTTGTGCCCTGGGCAAGAAGAACAAAGTGAGAATTAGTAAGCTCAATTAGAGCCCCAAAACATTCCTAAACACTCAGCTCAGTGGTGTGGAGAGAACCCAGGACACTTTAAATCCAGCATGCTAGGAAAGCTATGGGAGATGATATCAGGACAAAAGAAGCCACCATTTACTATATTATAACTCTTTACAGATAGGATTATAGATGCAGAGCTGGAAGGAAACGTTAGAAATCATTTAGCACAAAAACCTAATTGTACAGATGAAGAAATGGCATTCTAGAGGCTAAAGTGATCTTCCCAAAGTCCGACAAGTCAGACCACTGTGTCCTGACTCCAAATTCAACGCACTTTCTACTGCACTTAGTTTTGTCTCCATTGCTAAATGAGAATATGTCCTGAGGCAAAGCTCCAATCCATATAGTCTCCTTAGTACTTCTTACAAAATTAGAAAAGTTTCAATAATTTGATGCCTACAAACATATGTCTCTTTCATATGATTTGTGGGACCTTCTGTGTCAAACCTATACTTGTGTGAAATTCTGTTTAAAAAAGTTATGTGTTAAAAGATTAAAGTCAGCCATAAATACTTGCATAGTTGTATTTAATTGATGAATGAGAGTGGGAAGGAGATGGAGTTTCATTCAGAAAAGATATTAGATGAAAAATATTAAATTTAGATATAATTACATTTAAATAAAAACATCCAAAAATCCTTGAATATTATGTCAACTGAGGAAATTTTCAGATGGGCTTCATTAGCAACTGTTTGATGTGAACCGATGTGATAGACTGTGTCTGATTTTATACTGTGGACAAGAATGTGAAGATGAAAGGAGAGAAGGAATGTGCATTGCCTTCAAGTGTTTGGTTTTAGATGTTTTTATTCTTTTCAGAAAACAAAGCTCATGTCCTAGGGTGGCTTCATTTGGCAGTGAAAATTATTTCCCTATTGCTTTGTTTGTTAAGCATGGTTTAAATTTTAGCCTCTGAGTAGAGAAAGACCTTTATTCAATATAATCTTGCTGTCCATGTTCAATTTTGAGTGACTGAAAGGTGGTCAATAGAGTATACAGAAACTCTTTTCCCAGACACGTGAATATGTGTGTTATATAAAACAAAAGAAAAATACTGTTGCAATTAACATTCCAGTCGAGCTTTGAAATTGTGTAAAAAAAATAATTAAATATTAAGGGATCAAAATCAAGCTTTGACCTTACAGGAATGCTGAGGGCATGAAAGCTCACAGATTTAAAAAAAAATTTTTTTTAGACTTTCTTTTTCTATATCCATGAGATAGTACATGAAAAAAGGCAAAAATTGTCTAGATGGGGTAAAATGACACAGATATTTTGTAAATCCTTAGTTATATAGCTTTGGTAAATAGACTGGACAAAGAAATGGTTCTGCTAAATATATTGGCCTTAATTATCTGGTCTGGCAACATTCCTGTCATATTTGTGTTGTTAATTAGTTTCCCTCATAGATGCAATGTGATGTACTAGAAAGGATGCCACATTGAGAGTCAGGAAAGGTCTGTGTTCAAATATTGACTTTGATGTTTACAACTTGAGAGACACTGAGTAAGTACCTTTGGATTCAGGTTCTTCATCCCTAAAATAGTGATAATAAAACCTGGGCTACCTGACTCACAAAGCTATCAAAAATGCATTATTTAAGCTGAGAGTACCTCAATAGACTTGTCTTTTGTCTGTCAAATATTTATGAGAAGTAAGGTGGTATAGTGGATAGGAAGACCTGGGTTCAGTTTCCATTTCTGACACAAATTGAAACCTCTTAGTGATCTCAGCAACTATACAGTCCAAAGAAAGTACTGACTGTCATTGGCGGAGAGAGTTTTTTGACTGTTTTTTTTCTTTTACTAGTGAAATTAGAGCACCAATTCCCATTCTTATTAGTGAAACATTTACTAGAAAATAGCATTATATAAGAGAAATAGAAGATGTATTGCCTGCTGCAGAGAGCTGATAATCTAAACAATTTGAGACAAATTTTAATATAATGAATAAGTAATTGAACATTTTTTGGGTTCAAACTATAAAATGGACACCAAAACGCAGCCTCTGATGCACAAGACCATCCTGTAGAAGAGTGTCTTCTGCAACTCTTGGCCCGAAGGAGTGTTTGGCTGAAACTTGAAGTGACAAAGTTGGTTTGCTAGAGAAGAAGGGAAGGCATAAATGGACGGAAGATAAAGGAAGGGGAAATCTGGGAAATTTTGAAAGAGAAGATCTACGAAAGTGGGGCAAGTTGATTAAAGACTTACTGCTAGGGTGTGAATTTGAGATTTGATTTAAATGCAGTAACAGGCACTTGTGTGTTTCTGAGCATGGGCTGATATAAAAGTGTTGTACTTTAGGAAGTTTGTTATGATCTAATTACATAGGCTAGATTGGAATGGTCAAGAGTAGAGACACAGAGATAACTGAGAATCTGTTATAGGAATCTTTAAAAGATGAAGAAGAACTAAAGAATAATTATGAAAAGGAAAAATAAAGATGAATTACAGACACAGACAAGGAGGAATCAGTAGAACTTGATGACTGATTCTGTGTGGAGAATTAGATTTATCTGACTTCAGATTTGCAAATCATGGGGAATGAAATGATATCTCATTGACAGAAATGAGAAAATGGGTGAGGGGAGCTAACTTGAAGCTGGAAAATGAGTGTGTATCAAAGATCATACCAATTAATCAACCTGAAGCACTTATCTACCACATGCCTAGAACTGGACTAAACAAGTCAGGGAGAAAGTGTTAAAAAAAACAACAGAGACCAAGTTCCCTGAACACCAAGGGCTCATACACTAATTGGGAAAATAAGACATAAGAAGCAATTAATAAAGAAGTATGAAGGAGCCAAGATGGCGGCGTAGAAGCAGCAAGGTCCCGCAGCTCCCACACCGCCACCCTAAACACCCAGAAAATCCGAGCCTAGACAAAGTCTAGGAAAGTCTAGGACTCTCAGACTCCCACAAATCCAGAGAACACAGCTCTCGCTGAAGGCAGCTCGGCAGCAGGGGCTCAGCGTGGCAGCCGGGGCGGAGGCTGGAACAGCCAGAAGCC
>CM053593.1:337538201-337552910 GCA_028646575.1 Pseudocheirus occidentalis | reverse complement strand
AAAAAATAAAGAAGTATGAAAAAAGTTAAATTGGATATTCTAAGAAAAAAGTACAAAAGTAGAGAGATTTTTCTGGAATAGAGGAATTAGAGAATCATTAACTGAAGAAGCAGAGTAACCTATTGAATTTTGACCTCATCATTGTGTAGGTCAAATCTTAGCTCCCTGTAGTGTCAACACAGTATCAAAGGCAATTATGAATATGCTGTCATAGTTCTCAATCACAAAATATAACAGACTCTCCATAGAGAAGACAGAAGCAAAACATTTATAAAGACACCAGAGACCAAAGCCCAACACCAGAAAAATAAATCCATCATAGTAACTAAGAAGTTAATATACTATAGTACAGCAGGAAGCTACACCATCCTTTAATCTTCTAGCAGACTCACAAGCCTAGCTGTCACAGGAGGGGGAAAACTAACATTCAAAAGCTAGCCATCTCCTTGGGTGTGTACACTCTTCCCTCCACCTCTCACTGCTCTGACTCCCAACTTTCTGCTCTACCATTCAGCAAACTCCTCCTACCACAGGCTCCATGTGATTACATTCAACCCTTTGGGGGCAGGGAAGGTCTTCAAATTCCCATTACCTTTATGCTCCTTCATGAACACTTTTCTGACTATCCCCTATACTTTCTAGCATGCTCCTGGCCAAAAGGGCAAGAACAATTTCATCACTGTCTTTTTTTTCCCTACTCTTTGGCACACTGTGTCTGGTTCTTAGAAGCCGCTCATTCCATATTTATTTTCTAGTCTCTCATTTATGTATGTGTTGTCTCCCTTATTAGAATGTTAAGTTCAGTGACTATTTTTGTTTTTTCTTTGTATCACTAGTTTTTTGTCCAGGGCATAGTAAGTGCTTAATTAAAAATCGACATTTATTATCTCAATGTACAGTGAAAATGCCTCTAAATGTTGAAAAATCATGCAGAATGAGAGCTGCCACAGGTTTGTACAAGTGAAAATGTTGCCTCCCTTTTTCCAACAAGCAGAAAATGGAGTTTGCAAACCATAAGTCAATGAGTGGGCTTCCATTCCTGGAAAGGTCTAGAAAGTGATCAAAAAAAGATAGTCATAAGGGAGTAGTATTCACAGAACCTCATTGTTGAAAGGAACCTCAGAGATCATCTAGTCTGGAAATTAAATAAACAAGAATCTTCTCTGTAGTATGTCTAGCAAGTGTTAAATAAAGTTAGAACTCCCCTTCTCCAGACACTTCCCATTCCATATTGGATGGTGATAATTTTTAGGAAGTCTTTCTTTTTCTAACCTAAATTATCTTCTGGCAATGTCCTCCCATTATACTTCTGACTGAGCAGGCCACCCACCAGAGCAAACCTCATCTCTCATATTGCAGCCCAAGAAATAATTAAGATATTTATCATTCTCCCCCTAAGTCTTCTCTCCAGGATAAACATCTCCAATCTATTTATCCTTATATAACATGATTTAGGTTTCAGCTTCATTTTTCTGGATTCTTTACTTATGATGTATATGCTTTGGGAAAGCGGTTGGCTTCTTACGATCCCTGCTGCCTCACTTTTGCCCTTTGGCATTGTTAATACTGAACTTCATCATGGACCATTCTCTATCTCAAGGGTACAATACTCTACTGGTGGTTTTGTACCAATTTATCAAAATGACCCAGTTCTTTCTCTATGTCTAATGTTCCACTATCACTGAAACAATTCATGTTTCTTAAATAAATATTGTGGGTGCATGGGCTCCTTTTCTACTTTACCTCTCATCAAGTTACCTAAATTTTACTTCTTTCTTGCACTAAGTATATCACTGTAGGTAAATCAATAAATCGTTATTCTGTGTATCTCCCCATCCTTTCTGATATTATGCAACATTTGGCTCAATAGACAGAAAAAAAATTTATTTATTGAACTCTTTTTAAAATTTATTTTATTGACTTGTTTGTTTACTTATAGTTTACAAGATTCAGTTCCAGAGTCACTTGAGTTTCAGATTTTTCTCCCCTTCCTCCCCACCCTCGACCCCCGCCATGGTGGCATACAATCATGTATAGAATCTGCAAACTCTTTCACATTGTACAATAGTCTGGTTGTATAGGTGTTATAGCCAATGGAGTGAACAGTGAGAAAAGAGAAACAAAATCCAGACATAGAAAAGAATGATAGCATGCATTGCTTCAGTTACTTATTGAACTCTTGAACAATATAACATTTCAGTTGCTATATTCTATAGCAATAAAGTTATTTGTATACTTTGGTTATATTTGAATTCTATAATAACAACTGAGTTCATACCGGGTTTTTTTTATTTGTAATACAGACTGTGATTTCTGCCCCTGCACTCTCCTAACATACCTAAACATCAGCGATGAATGCTGCATAGAGTTGGAGGCTGTTATTGATCCTGTCACACAACCCTTCTTTCAGGCTATACCTTTTACCTATTTATTATTAGGTTCATTAGGTTTCCTTGTGTCTCATAAAAAGATCCTACTGTTCTTGGGATAATTCTCAGGTATCTGTAAAGGTAAAGAAGGAAACACATGTCTATAAAGTGTCTAAAATGTGTTAGGTCCTGTTCTTAACACTTCACGAATCTTATTTTTATTTAATCCTCATACAACCCTGGATGTTTAGGCTATTATAGTACCTATTTAATGATTGAGGAGACCAAAGTAGACAGAGGTTCAGTAACTTGTCCAGGATCACAAAGCTAGTAAGTTGTCTAAGGTTAGATTTGAATTCAAATATTCCAGATTCAGGGTATAGACTCCCCTTGTGTCAGTAAGCTGCCAGAAGAAATGTCTCTTCTAAATGGTCTTTATATATAATTTTATTCCTTGCTTTAAATTTAGTTGGGATTATCATAGAGTCTTGTGAGTAGGAAAGTTAATTTTTTAGCTAAGGGAATAGGTTTACCAATGGAAGGCAAAAATATTCTTTCTTTACATTGAAAACCAATTGATCCCTTTTTTAAAGCCTAGTTTGAACATCATTTCCTTCAATATTCCTTGATTCACCAATTCTGGCGACCAGAAATAATCTCTTTTGATTTACCAAGAACCATTACTCATTGTTCTCCTATGGTATTTATCATAAACTGTACCTCATATTTTATAGTTCTCCCATACATATCTTTTATGGAGGACTTACAGATGAGGTCGTTCCTGACTTTTAAATTTTACTTCATAATACGAACATAGCCCTTCCTTATCAACTCTTTATCCCTTCAATGGAGTCCCACTCTCATTGGTGTGTTTACTTTCTTTGGTGATAATCACAACCCATCCATACTATTTCATCCTGTATATTACCAGGGGTGGAGAACCTGCAGCCTCAAAGTCATATGTGACCCTCTTAAGTCCTCAAGTTCAGCCTCTTAACCGAGTTCAAATTTTACAGAACATATCCTTTTATTAAAGGGATTTGTTCTGTGAAGTTTGGATTCAGTCAAAAGGCGGCACTTGAGAACCTAGAGGGCCACATGTTGCCTCAAGGCCACAGGTTCCCCACCCCTGTAACCCATATGATCTACCCAGTAAGGGAAAGGTTTTTGTTGAGATCTTTTTTTTTTAATATTCTTTGGATACTAGTAAAGTACTTGGACTGTTCGTTCGTTATCTCTTTTTTGTTGCTGTTATGTTACTGGCTGACCTTTTCAAATCAGACGTATTTTCTAGATAATTATTTTTATGAAACATCCCACATGCAAAATCTCACTGAAAATATGCTTAGTTTGTATCAACTGTGTTTGCTTCCATGGTCCTTTGGCTCACATGCCATTTTAATGTTTCAAGGTAAAGTCTATCACTAATATCGTATAGCATCCTTCCTAAGGACAAAAATAATGTAAAGAATGCAAGCTCCTACAGTGGTTATTAGTACTCTTCTATCATTTAAAATTATTAATTTAAGTAGAAGTTCTCTAATTCGGTACCACATATGTGCATGTTAAGCTCTTATAAGATTCTTTGATAAATATATACAGAGAATTTACTTAATTCAACAATCCTCTAATTCTCATTATCAAATAAGAAAAAAACTTAGATATTTTATTTTTCCAAAATTCTAGGCTTTAAGAAGTTTGTTTAATCAATTAATCATTGAGCACTTATTAAGAATTTACCACGTGAAGATTTCTGGGGGTAAACCCAAGAGGATGGAGGAGAGAAGCACTCAGCTAAGCTCTTCCAACATTCTTCTTTAAACAACTTTAAAATAATGCCACAAATTGAATTCTGGGGTGACAGAGCCAACAAAGAGTTAGAGTGAGATGTTCTTCCAGTCCAAGAAAGCATTGGAGGTTGGAAAGAGAGATCTGTGACACAGGGAAGGATGCTGGCCTGGAGCCCATATGGATGAAACCGCAGTTGTAGTGACAGAAGCAGCAGCAGTTTCAGGAGTAGGCCAGCGAAAGACAGTAATGGGACCTGGAAACTGGTCAGAAAGAGATTATAGGATATCCTGTACTGGCACTCAATGGAGAATCAGACACTGGCAACTACATTGCCTATACCCACTTCTGGGTAACAGTTCAAGGTCAGAGAAGAGCACTTTCAATCAAGAGGGTATTAGAGTGCTGTAGGACAACCATTTAGCAACTTAATTGCTTATACCCACTTCTGAGTCACATTTCAAGAGGGAGTGAAAACGTTGAGGAACAGTATCACTTCTGTCTCAAAGGGACCACAGACTATTAGGAATAGTATAATTTCTGCTCCCAAGGGAGGAGGGGACCTAAGGAGTAATATTGAATGCAGACCAAAGGAATTGGGGACCTTTCCTTTCCTCATTAAGAATCAGAGTATAGACCAGGAGAACAGCGATCACATTTCTTCCCATATCATATGGATATGGAAGTAGCAACCTTGAAAGTAGCAAAAACTTCCCATGCCCCCAAACTAGCTCTGAAAACAGTAGCATAAAATGGCCTAAACCTTGAGACAGAGCCTCTCCCACCTATGATATGAAGAGAATAAAACCCAATTTTGCTATAAAGTTCCAAATCAAGAAATAGAATGGGAAAATGAGCAAAGAACAACAAAATGAACCTTTTTCATAAAAAGGTACAATGGTCACAGGGAAGATCAAGACAATCTCAGAAAAAGACAACCAAGTCAAAATAACTATAAGTGAAACCTCAAAGAAAAAAAAAGTGAATTGGGTGCAAGTCCAACTCAAGACCAGGAATTCTTATTCCTAGAAGAGCTAAAAATGATTTTTTAAGTCAGATAAGATTGGCAGAGAAAAAAATTGTTAAGAAATGAAAGCAGAGGAATAAAATTTTGAAAAGAAAGCTAACAGCTAATAAAGAAGCACCAAAATTTTGAAGAAAATAAAACCTTTAAAAAATAGAATTGGCCTAATGGAAATAATAGGAATACCAATTTACTGATAAAAATAACTTCTTTTTTTTTTTTGAGAGACAAAGGCAGGGCAGTTGGGGTTAAATGATTTGTCCAACTGTCAAATACATAACCCAAGAGAATCATAAGAAGGTAAACACGAAAGAGAAATGATAAGGAAAAGAATAGAAAAATACATACTTTAACCTTACAAACACTCAACTAGTAAGTGTTAAGTGTCTGAGGCCTGATTTGAACTCAGGTCCTCCTGACTCCAGGGAGGGTGCCCCGTTTAGTGTGCCACCTAGCTGCCCTGAAAATAACTTCTTAAAAAGCAGAATTGGGAACAGCTAGGTAGTGTGGTGGATAGAGTACCACCTCTGGAGTCTGGACTACCTGAGTTCAAATTTGACCTCAGACACTTAACACTTGCTAGCTGTGTGACCTTGGGCAAGTCATTTAGCCCTGATTATCTCCATCCTTCCCCTAGTCCCTCCCCCCAAAAATAAAAAAAAACAGAATTGGCCAGATGGAAAAAGAGGTACAAAAACTGACTAAAGAAAAATAAACCATAAATTGAGAACTGGGCAAGTGGAAGTTAATGACTCCATGAGATAAAGAAATAATCAAAGAGTCAAAAGAATAAAAAATATGAAAGACAACTGACCTAGAAAATAGATCAAGAAGAGATCATTTAAAAATTATTGGATTATATGAAAACCACGTTCATATCATGTTTCAAGAAATTATCAGTGAAATCTAACCTGACATTCTGACATAACCACAGGATAAAATAGAAATTGAAAGACTCTACTGATCACCAACTAAAAGTAATCCTAAAGTGAAAACTCCTAGGAATATTATAGATGAATTCCAGAGCTCCCAGGTCAGACTAAATACTTCAAGTAGCAAGAAGGAAGCCATTCAAATACTGTGGAGCCACAGTCAGAATCACACGATAGCAGCTGGGACTATGATATTCTAGAAGGCAAAATAACCTACCCAGCAAAACTGAATACAATCCTACAAGGGAAAAATGACTGTTAAATGGAGGACTTTCAAACATTTCTTATGAAAAGATTACAGCTGAATAGAAAATTGGAGTTTCAAATACATAACCCAAGAGAATCATAAGAAGGTAAACACGAAAGAGAAATGATAAGGAAAAGAATAGAAAAATACATACTTTAACCTTACAAAGCACTAATCAACAAAACAATCTGGTACTGCATAAGAAATACAAAGGTGGATTAATGGAATAGATTAGTACACAATACACAGTAATAAATGACCATACCAATCTAGTGTTTGAAAAACTCAAAGAACCAAGTTGTTACAATAAGAACTCAGTATCTGACAAAATTGCTCAGAATACTGGAAAGCACTTTGGCAGAAACAAGGCATAGACCAACATCTTGTACAGTATGCCAAGATAAGGTCAAAGTGGATAAATGATTTAGACATAAAGAGTGACATTATATGTAACTTAGAGAAGCATGGAAAATGTACCTATTATATCTACGAATAAATTAAAAATTTATGATAAAAATATATAGAGGAGATTACACGCAGCAAAATAAATTATTTTAATTACATGAAGTTCAAAACCTCTTGTACAAACAAAACTAATAGAGCCGAAATTAGGAAAAAAGAGAAAACTGGGGGTAAATTGTAAAAAGTTTCTCTTGTACAAGTCTCATTTCTTTAGTATATAAGGAAATGAGTCAAATTTATAGAAAGATCCATTTCCTAGTTAATAAATGGTCAAAGATATGAACACACAGTTTTAGAAGAAGAAATCAAAGCTGTCAATAGGCACATAAAAATGCTCTATATCACTATTAATTAGAGAATGCAAATTAAAATAACTCTGAGATGCCACCTCACAGCTGTAAGATGGGCTCACATGACAGAAAAAGAAAATGCAGAAAGGGATGCAGAAAAAAACTTGGGACACTAAATACATTGTTGATGGAGTTGAGCATAAGTTCAATCATTCTGGAAAACAATTTGCAGATATTCCCAAAGGGTTATAACAATATCCATACTCTTTCAGCCAGCAATACCATTATTAGGTTTCTGTCTCAAAGAGATAAAAGAAAACGGAAAATTACCTATTTGTACAAAAATATATATAGCAACTCTTGGTGGCAAAGAATTGGAAACTGAATGGATGCTAATCCACTGGGGAATGGCTGGAAAAAGTCGTGGAGATTGATTGTGATAAAATACTGTTGTATTATAAGAAGTGATTTCAGGGAAGAAAAAAAAAAACAACTTAGGATGTCTTGTATGAACTCATGCAAAGTGAAGTAAGGAGAACCAGGAGAATATTGTACACAGTAATGGTAATATTTTATGATGGTCAGCTAATGGTTTAGCTCTTCTCAGCAATACAATAATCAAAGACAATTCCAGAGGACCCATGATGGAAAATGCTATCCACCACCAAAGAGAGAACTCTGAATACATATTGAAGCATTTTCCTACTTTCCTTATTTTTATATCTTGTTTATATTTTCTTTTGCAGCATGACTAATATGGAAATAGGTTTGGCATAACCACACATGCATATTTAAAATTATAGTGCTTACCTTCTCAGGGAGGGGGGGAAGTGGGGAGGAGGAAGAGTATTTAGAACCTAAAATGTTATCAAAATGCTAAAGATTATTTTTGCATGCAATTGGGAAAATAAAATATAAAATAAATAATTTAAAAATTAGTTTACAATGTTTCAGGCAAATATATCCCAACACAGTTCCTGACACATAGTGATTCATGAATGCTTATTGATTAATTGAGCAATAATACTAAATGATACAGAGAATAAGCAAAGACTAACAGATTAAAATGGAATCAATCCTGAATTTTACCAAATGCTCAAAATAAAACCCTTAAAAGATTTTATATATAAATTTTCTGAAGCTGAAAAAATTTCAGTATATTTCAGTATAAAATTTCCAGTGTTAAAATGATGATGCTGTCAATGAAAGTTGTCATTTACACCTAAAAATTACATATAAATGTGTTGGATTATTTTAATTCAAACAGTTATAGCCAAGAGCCTAATTTCTTTATTGAATTATTTCTATAGGGCCTGGTTTTGGGATCTAGCTTTCCTGATTATCATAAAGCCCGTATTTGTTACTAAAAAACATCAAAACTTCAACTTTAACCTTAACAACACTGATGTCTACTTTTTTTGTGATGGTGGGGGCACACGAGAGAATCAGAAGAACTTTTTATCCCTTTGGCAATTTCAAATAGATCTTTAATCTGAAACAAAATAAATTTAGTATGGATAGGATCTGCAGATAGAATGAAAAAACAAGGAATTGACCAGTAAGGCCCCACTCCATTTGCAAATTTCTGATAACAGAAGAGTGATCTATTAGTACTAAACCATAAAAAATATAGATACTACATATTTTTTAATGTTTATCTCTTCTAAATTTAGAGAAGTTGATATTTTGGTAAATTTTTGGGACCTTCGAATCTCTTATAATGTTCATTTTATAGTCTTTGTTAGCTTGGTGGTACCTTTGAGTAAGTGCTTTTGGAATTGGTTTGTTGGCATTTCTGCAGTCTCTGAAACTGCTGGGATGGTGGCTATGTTTGCATTCATGAGCTTTCTCTCCAAATTTCCTATGAATTGTGGCTTGTATCCAAATTTTTAGATGCATTTACCAGTTAAATTGAAGTCTTAAACCTTCTGGCAGGTGTTCCATTACCATCCAAGAAAAGTTGAGGAAGAATAACAGCTGTATAGAAAGCATGCGGTGGGGGGGAAAAAAATATAAATGTGGTGAGAGTGAATGTATTGGCAGCCCAAGAGCCAGGATCAAAATTTTCCCCTGACTCTTCTGACATTTGGTGTTACTTCTGCAACAAATCAAATATCGTTTAAGATTTAACATAGGCCTGAACCACTTCCCTCTTTCCTCTACCCTCCAGGTTGTAAAAACAAAACCCTTTACTGAGATCTGTGAAACTTTTGTTGAATAAAGCTCAATTAGAGAAGGTTTTTAGCTTCTAGGGGAAATACTTCCTATGGAAAACACAGGAAATACACACACATACACACACACATCTTTAGCAAATGATTGCTTTCACAGCACTATAAATTGGCAGATTCTTAGCTAAAGAGTTTTCTTCTATAACTTTATTTCCCAGTGGATTTAAATTATGGAATACTGTCTTTAAAGATATCCTTAAGGACACTGAAATTCTAACCTTCTTTCAGGTTATTTATTTTTTCGCAGTCAAAATAAATGAATTCTTCAGCCATCCTTCCTAAATTTCTATGATGATGACATTCATGCTGTCTAGACTTCTGTTTTTCAGAGTTCTGCGTTCAGTTATGCAAAATCTGTCCTCTTGTGTCTCACTACGTTTTAGTTTACCAAATGCTTTTTCTTATAGTATCTCATTTGGTGCTAATAGCTACCCTGTGGGTAGGTGGGCTTATTATTTTGTCCATTTTACAGTTGAGTAAAGCCCAGAGAAATTAAGTGATTTGCCAAAGGACACAGGAAGAATAAGTGAAGGACCAAGGCCTTGACCTCT
Organism: Pseudocheirus occidentalis; assembly: GCA_028646575.1. Taxonomy (NCBI): domain Eukaryota; kingdom Metazoa; phylum Chordata; class Mammalia; order Diprotodontia; family Pseudocheiridae; genus Pseudocheirus; species Pseudocheirus occidentalis. The sequence continues at coordinate 337,543,016 of CM053593.1, read as the reverse complement.
ACTCTTTTGACTTCTAGTTCAATGTCATTGTCAATTCTGGGACAATTTAGTACATTAACAATAAATGAAGAGTATTTATTGGATTAAAGGGCCTTCATTGGGAACTTTTATGTCCAGGGTAAATAACAGAGACCTTGACTAAGGGCAAGTGTAAGTGAAAATAACCTCAATTGGAAGGGGAAGATGGATGCTCAGGGGAAGAACATGGGAAAAGTTACTATATTAGTGATTTATTTTTCCTAACTAGGAACTCAACTTTTTTGCATGACTGAAGGATTACAAGTGCCATCACTAACTTACAAATTTGACACACTGGGGCAGTGTTTGGGTCACCCTTTTCTAATTACAGTTATCCTAAATTATACTATTTATAACATTCAAAAAAGAAGTTTTTAAAGCAAAAAATACGTGGTTAAAGTAGGAGAAAAATCTCATTAAAAGATACAGATCATATTGTAAACCAACAATTCATCTATAAATATTTCATCTTATTTTAAATAATCCCAACAAATAAATTAAAATGCTTTCAATAAATTTAAAATTTTGTCCTTTAAAAGTTTTAATAACTTGGGTTTTAAGTGCTTTTGTTGGAACTGTGGTTTAATCTATGTGTGTACTGCATATACCAATGTTCAATCTCCATCTCTGCCCATTTTGTGAGCATGTTTATGTTTCTTTCCATAATTCCCTCACAGAGGATTTTGGCAGCACACTGAGGGTTTTTTTCCTCTTCTTCTTCAGTGGCTCCTAAGTACTCATCTGCCATTTAGGCTATTGATATATTAATCAACTTTTTTTTTCTTCTGGTTTATGATGCTAAACCACCATTGTTACAATTGAAGCCTGCTTATGCACAACATACATCCTTCCATTTCTTTTTCGACCTGATGGATCTTGGATTTCTTCTTGTGTTTCATGATTTGTAGCCTTAGTTTTTCCACAAAAATATTGTTATTAATGAGATTGACTTTTACCTCAGTGAGCAATTTGGGATCATTGAAAGCCTGATAGAATTTTTCAGATATTAATCCGGTCTGATCATCTTGCATTCAATTGTTGGGCCAAATCATGAATGATCAAAACTTCCTGTCTAAGACAGAATTATTATTTATTTGTCCAATATGGAAGCCATGTCATACTGAGTTACATATCTCAAGAAATATAGATTTTTCTTTCATCCACTTTACTTCTTCAGTATGGATGTCTATACCAATCTTTTTTTAAAATTTATATAGATTTCTCTGAACAGGTTAAGTAAGGTTCTGGGACTTAAATAAATATGGCATTATCTGTAAAAAGGAACATTTAGAAATAATGACTATCAATAGGAAATCTTATTTTATTTCAGTTTTATTCAGGGCCTTTCCCACAATTCTGTTGAGCATCTTTAGGGAATATGTAGGTCCCTATTCACAGATGACTTGATGTCAGTACTCAGCAGATAATTGAGCAGTTACTTTTATAGTTGTATCACTTAAAGTGTCTTATATTAAAGAATATGCCTGTTATAGTCAGTGCAGTCTGTTATTTTTTAAAGCAACCCCCCCCCCAAATTCTTATAGATAATATTCTGCTAAATTCTAGTCTGTCAATTATAGACTGATTTGGGGCAGTTTTGCTGGGCCTTGTAACTGTTCAATCTGTTTAGAATTTGATACCAGAATTGTCAGTTCCTTCAATATGTCTTCAATAGTGATCAAAATACAATGTCTGTGTAGAACCTTCAAGTTTGCATTAGACTCCAATGACCAAAATGCTGCATTAAAAATCCTTAAACATCTAGTTGTATGTATGGTTATATTCTGGACCCTCCTGGCTGAGAGGGGAAGGTCAATAGTAAATGTCTCTCTTTTGGCCAACAACCCTGAGCATCTTCCCCTCCCAGTTTGATTTTTTTTTAATTAAAGGGTCTATCCCTTGATTCACTTCTAAAAGAGGCCTATTCACTGAATGGGCATTACCTCACTCAAAGTGAGAACCTGAAAAGGTCTTTGCCTAATAAGGTCAGGTTTCCCATTGTATCCTGGGCCATTTTTAGTCTTCCTGATGAATGTCTGACCACTGGACCCAGATGGCTCTGGAGGAGAAAGTGAGGTTGGTGACCTTGTACAGCCCTCCCTCACTCAAATCAAAGTCAATTGCAAGTCATGTCATCATTTTCCTGATGTCATGCTCCTCTTCAAAAACGAGGACAAACACAGTGATAGAAATAATTTGTAATTCTTTTAAAAACACATTCAATATCTGTCTTATAGCTGCTTGACTTAAATTCTACTAGTTGTAGGCTAAAATTTTGTGGTTTGGGATAAGGGTAGACAAACTGCCAAATACACCAGCTGTTTTATTTTTGTAGGACCCAGCTAAGCCCTCTAGCTGTAGTTTGTTGACTCTTGATCTGGAATGAGGAGGAATACACTACTTTCTGAGATAGTCTTTTATATGTTTGGAAAGTGTTGACCTTGGGGTAGTTAGAGCTACATTCAAATCCTGGTTCTGTTAGTAATATCTGAGGGACTTTGGATAACTCACTTAATGATGGGCTTCACACACTATCTCCTACAAATTGGAATAAAGAATTCTTTCTGTGGCTAAATCTCAGAAAAAAGAAGTCTTTTGTATGAGATCCTTCACAAGCATGTTGGAAACGTGCTTTGCCAAGAAAGTAAGATGTCTCCTGCATTTAGGAATGGAATGCAACAAATTTGCTTTTACATTCTGCAAAAATATAGTTTTCTTCAGACACTTAGGGAATTCTGACCTTTGATTTTCAGGATATTTCCCTTTTTAGCAGATCTGCTTTGTCTTTGTAACCACAAGTTACAAATTCATCTTCTACAGGGAGCTAAGGGACATTAAAAAAAATTAAAGAGCAACAAATATATTTTATTTTTCTATGTATTTTTTTAATTAGCAAGCATTTATTTGTTGTCCTTCCTATTCATGACCCTCCCCCGTTGATAGGAAGGAGAGCAAAGAAATGCTTGTTTAAATAAAAAAAAGTACATAGAAAAACAAAATAAAATAAGCCTTTGTTTAGCTATGAAAGGGTCAAATTATTAAAATTGACCTTTTTACCATTTAGCAGAAGGTGAAATGGACTAAACTTACATAATAATACTATATTAATAATAATAAAATCTTCACACCTTTTAGCTGATAAGAATAATTTTAAAATCCTCCTTTAAAAGAAGTTTTCTACTACATGATTTTAAAATTAATATTTGCTCAAGGAAAATTTAATTTGGCCTTTGGTCCTTTGGCAAGTGTGCTTCAACCAGTTGCCTTTGAAGTCTTGAGCTAAATGTTGAGAGGTAATTTTTTTTTTGTCCCCCTTGATTAGGATCTGGTCATTGTTTTGTTACATCCAAGTGATGGACTGAGGCCCAATATGAGTGTATGATGAAAACTATATGTCTATGGAGATCTAATTATATCTGCTTCCAATAGTAAATTAAAGCACATCAATGATTCATCATCTCTGGGTTAGTTACTAGGTTTATCATTTGTTAAATGGTTAATTATCTGCATATACCTTGCACCCTCTCCTACGTAAGCTCTTGAGAGCAGGTACTATTTTGTTTATATAACCCCTTTAATAAGAGTTATCAACATGCTCTCCTCAGGTATGGTGGAGTTTTTCCATTGGGCTTCTTATAAATCATTGTTTCTGCCTTTCCTGCTTAAATCCATCCAATCTGCATTGGAGTCTAGACACATAACTTCTAATCCTGCATTAGCTACTTAAATAGCTATGCCATCCTGGACAAGTCATTTAATGTCTTCAAGTGTTACTTTTTCCTTCTGTAAAATGGAAATGCTAATAATTTCAGGATTTTTAGAAGGAAAGTACTTTTATACCCTAAAATACTACAGACTTACGATCTATTTTTACCATTTGAAAAATTAACCGTCATTGAAGGAAAAGAAAATCTTATAGTTGTCTGACTATTTTCAGCATGACTTTAGGGGAAATTTCTAGATGCCTTTGCTTCTAATACTTGAAAAATTACAAAGCTAAGAGTAATATTGGAATATAGTTTTAAAATGTGCCAAAACAGAAAATTAATCCACTTATTCCATATTGTTCTCTTGGTCTGTTTAGTGAACCTTGCTTTATGGAGGGGCCTGGGGAAAGGGATCATTTCCAGAGATTTTTGCAGTAGCATTTTCTACTTAATGGATTTAAGTGAAAGCATTTTAGTAAGTCTGGACTTCATGAGATAATGGAATTTTGTAGGGACACTTAGATAGCTGGAGTACATAGCACATCTATGTTGAATCTGCACATCTGTGTTGAAGAGGCTTCCTTTTATTTCATTCTCATCTCTAGGCCTTGGGGATATATTACACAAAATCTTCATGATTGGAGCATGGCACAAGGCTGCTAATAGCTTTTTCTTGAATATGAACTATACAAATTCCTGTGTTCTTCTTATGAATCTACATGTAGCCAGGTCCCAGACTCATAAAGTGAACTCTTTAGGTAATGGCTTATTATTGGATTGGAGGTTGGGAATAAGTATTTGTTTACCACCTTCTATTTACCAGACACTGTGCTACGCAATTCACAAATATCTCATTTGACTTTCATGACAAACCTGTGAGGTGGGTATTCATTATATCCATTTTAAGGCTGAAGAAGTTCAGGCATAGTGTGGTTAAGTGATTTCCCAGGATCATACAGTTGCTATTTGGGTCTTAATTTGAACTCAGGTCTTTCTGAGTCCAGACCCTCCCCCCCCCACTTTATCCATGGTGCCCCTTGGCTATCTGTAGATTATTCACACTCTCTTTGTGCCTCTAGAGGTGGCTTAG
>CM053593.1:337506238-337538101 GCA_028646575.1 Pseudocheirus occidentalis | reverse complement strand
AAAAAATACAGGCAGCAAAAATGACACAATTCAATAGACCAACAGACAGGACTGGTCATTGCATACATACAATGCTAGTTACCAGAGAGAGAAGCACCAACATCTGGGTTTTCAAAGCCAGGGGATTCAACGGCTTTACAGGTTGGTCATCTCTCCTTGGACTTCTGGTAGTTATAATGCTATACAACTCTAGTTGTTGGGATCATGGGATTAAGTACAAATGAGAGCTCTGTATTCTGCAGATCTTTCCAGTGAGGGTGCCTGAAACAATTAAAATGATTAAAAATATCAGGAGGAATGGAGAACAGTGGAAGGGTGTGGTGAGGAAAGCAGGTAGTAGGAAACACCAACAAAGGGACAACGTCTGAAAGCAATTTTTGATAGAGTCATCAGATCAATACATCAGTCAATGAACAAGCACTTAACATACTGCCTGATACATATCAGGCATTTACTAAGTGCTGAGGACACAAAACTGAAAAATGAAAACATTCTCACTCTCGAGGAGCTTGCATTCTAATTACAAATTCATACATATATACAAAATGAATATAAAGTTAATATACACAAAATTATTTAATGTAAGGTAGTTTGGGGAGGAGGAAACTAGCCTGTAGTTGATAAGTCAGTAGTCAGTAAACATTATTAAATGTTCACTGTGCACCAGGCCCTGTGCTAAGCACTTTGGGGGAGGGCAGGGGGAGAGACTTCCGGTTGAAAGTGATGTTTGGTTCCATCCTGAAGGAAGAGGGGAGATCTGTGAGATGGAGTTCAGAGGGGATTGGAGGTTGAATTGAGAATTGACCATTGAGAATGGTCAGTGCAAAGACTCAGAAAGACAAGGCAGATGGTGTGTTGTGAGTTATGTACAGAAAGAATGCCAGGTTGGCTACCTTGCAGGGTGCCAGAGTGGGAAGAATTTCCAAAGAGGGAGGAATAGCTGCTTGGGGCCAGGTTGTTAAAAGCTTTACAGGCTAAGCCAAAGCACTTGGGTTTTAATAGAGACAGTAAGGAGCCACTGGAGTTGATTGAGTCAGGAAGTGACATGAACAGAAACAACCCTGGTTAGTTATGGGAAGAATATAATTAGAACTAATGTGATCTGTCAGATATTCTCTAGTCAGGCTTTGCAAAGAGGGCCACTAGGGGACAAGAGCTTGGTTGAATTGATCTTATTGATCTTTGGACTTTAAGTGGAATTATAGTAGTCTTTCAGATGGATTGTGTTTTCTGGTCACTCATTCCCTTTGCTTTTTTCTTATCTGAAAAAAAGAACACCTAACATTTGTCTAGTGCTTAAGGTGTGCTGGGCACTCTGCTAAGCACTTTCCAAGTATTGCCTCATTTGAACATCACAACAGCCCTGGGACAGAGAGGCGTTGTTGTTGTTTGGTTGTTTTGGTTGTATCAATTCTTTGTGACCCCATTTGGGGTTTTCTTGGCAGATATTGAACTGGTTCACCATTTCCTTCTCCAGTTCATTTTACAGATGGGGAAACTATAGCAAATAGGGTTAAGTGACTTGCTCAGGGTCACACAGCTAGTAAGTGTGTGAGCCCTGATTTGAATCGAGGAAAAGGAGTCTTCCCGACTCCAGCCCCAGTAATCTATGCACTGTGCCATTCGGTTGCTATTTTCTCCATTTTACAGATGAGGAACTGGAGTCACAGAGGAGTTAAATGGCTTGCCCAAGGACACACAATTAATAAGTGTAGGAGGATGAATTTGAACTCAGGTTTCCCTGACTCTAGGCCCATTGTCTAAATAGTTTCCTAGCATTGTTCAAGGTGACGTTCTGTTTCAGTGGACACTTATTTTTCATATATCAGAAAGGCTTGGCTCTTTGCCCCATCCTGTTTGTATTCTCATTGCCAATTCTTCTTTAGTCATGCGTTGTTCACTTCTTTGCTCTTTATTTAAATAGGTCACAGGCTCAAAATGTTTCTGCTCACATGAAACCAGCATAAATCTCTTCTTTAGATTTTTGAAGCTCTTTTTTTGCTCCTCATTATAAGGAAACATATGAGGGTTTAAAGTAACAAGTGGGAAAGTGACAAAGTGACAGAAACCTTAAGGATTATCCCCTGTTCCTGTCCCAATCCTGATTGAATCCCTTCTTTCAGATCATGGCCCTTTAGATGGGTATTCAATTCAATTTGGGTTATATCCTGGGTCAGACTCTACATTTTCTATCTAGCCCAGATAGATTGTCAAGCTTGTTGAGTGTTAAGCAGAAGTAATTTATGCTAGATACAATTTGGGATTATATACAGTGTTATGAGTGGTTCCAAACTGCTTGCCACAGAAGATTCTCTTTATAACTCATTCAAATGACTTCTGAAAACATTCATTAATCAACTAGGTAACACATGCAAAGCACTATGTTGGGCCCTGGATATTTGAGGATAATAAAAAAGAGATTCCCCATCCTCAACTGAATTAGCCTCTACTATGGAGAATAGGACCAATACACAAACAGAATATAATGGGACAAAGAACATATTTCAAAAGGTTACTTTAGGGAAATTTGAAAAAAAAGAGCACATTTTAACTGGTGGGAGAATGGAGGACGTGGAGAGGGAAAATCAAAGATAGCTTCTTGGAGGAAGTAACAACTGAGCTGAACTTTGAAAGGAGAAAGATTTTAAAATGTGAAAATGAAGGGGGACTGCATTCTAGGCATGGGAGGAGCCTTCACAAGTGCACAGAGATAGGCAGTAAGATGAGCTTAGAGAACAGTGAGTCATTCATTTTTTGGTGGGAACTTAGAGCTCATAATGGGGAATAATGAGAAATAAGTCTGGAAATCTAGGTCCAAGTCAAATTATAAAGGGATTTATTTAGATGCCAAGCTGAGCAGTTTATGTTTTATCCATTAAGCAATAGCAGGGGAGAGTACTGGCCAAACTTGTCTATTATGAAGATTATTTTGGTAGCTGTGTGAAGCATGGATGACAGAAGGAATGGTCCAGATACGGGTGAGGTTGGAGAATGACAAATACAGTGGTGGACATGTTAAGACCGAATTGTCCGTGGGACATCCAGGTAGATATCCAGCAGGATCGTGTAGCTCCTAGGTTGGGATTATGATACTATCTGGGCAGAGGATCAAAATCACAAATTTCCCCAAGGACAAAAGGGGGTAGTAGGCAAAGGAGACTGTATCATATTAGCAATAATGGCTAGAAGGTGAAAAATGATACAAGAGATATCATAAAGGAAATGTGCAAGGCATGCAAAAAATTAGGAAGTTTATTTGGTGAGAATGAGAAACAGTTGCTAGAATAAATGTTATACTGAAAGATTAAATGCAATATTAATTTAACTTAATTAATTAAATGTTAATGTGTAAAGCACTTAGCAGTACCTGGCAAAGAGTAGGTACTTAATAGATAATTGTTCTCTTTTCCTACTCCCCCACCTGACGTATTAAAAATTATGTTGGCTAAATCAATTTTGGAGTATTTATGGAAAGCCATGATTAAGAACCATAATAGTTTTTTCTTTTAAAGTAGGGAGGGTTTTCAGTGTGTATAAGCAGACTGAGTACCCTTCCCGAAGAAATTGTAGTTCCTTTAAGGCATTGTTATCTTCTGCCTGCATGGTGACTATGTTTTCTATGCTTGATGGCTATTGCAATTGTGCCAAACAGAGATTCTTGCAATAAATTTCACAAGCTCCATCAACTGTGCAGTTGACTTTGTTTCCTGTAAATTCAGTATTTCTACATGTAACAGTATTAGGACAATATTTAAAGTGTAACTTTAATAGGTTTTGTAAGAATTTTCCAGTTTCTACTAAAATATATTTTATAACTGATTATTAGGCACCTGACATAGTTCTTCATGGTGAGAAGGCTGGCAGTATTCCACATGTTTCAACTGGCATAAGCAGGCAAAAGAGCCTGGGTAATTCCTGTGGGCTTTGAAGAGCACATTTCACATTTTGGCTACGGCATCATTATTTAAAATATTATAAGTAGACATGATATGCCAATGATTTTATTAAAGATTATATACCTTAGGAATGCTTAAAATGTTTATTTCCTTTATGTAAAATATTTGACTCTCTAAATTAAAGTTAAAAGCATCAGGATTTTATTTAAGAATATGCTACTAACTTGCCATGACAACTTGGCTAAATCACTTAACCCAATGTCTGCCTCAGTTTCTTAATTTATAAAATGAGATTGTACCAGAAGATTTTGATGTTCCTTTCTTTATAGAAACATGAGAGTTGTAGAACCAGAAAGTAACTTCAAAGTATGCTAGAACAGGAGTTCTTAGACTTTCTTTTTTCTTTTACCCCTTCAGCAGTCTGGTGAAATCTATGAATCTCTTCTCAGAGTCATTCATGTTTTTATACAGATAACATTAGAATACAGATTTACAAAGGTAACCGATTATATTGAACTTTATCTATCAGTACCCATAATACGTATATGGGCACACTAGATGAAAATATATTTACATACAAACACATGTTTACATATATGAAAATGCTCATGTGTATGTATGTGATATACATACATGTGTGCATATGTATGTATTTTTGAAGCATCAAAGAAGTGCAGAAGATAGTGCTCTGGATCCGGAGTGATGAAGATCTGAGTTCAGATCCTGTCTTAAACACTTACTAGTTGTGTGACCCTGGACAAGTCACTTTTCTTCTATCTGTCTCAGTTTGAACCTACCTCTTGGGGTAGTTGTGAGTTTCAAATGAGATAAAATTTGTAAAGTCCTTAGCACAGTCCCTGGCAAGAAATAGGCACTATTTAAATGATGGTTATTCCCTTCACATATATACACTTATAGACAGACATAGATAGATGTACATATTACACACATACACACATGTACACACATATCAAACACTATTTCAGTTTTTATTCCCTTACATATATATGTATGAAGGCATTTATGCATATATAAAACAAGTTCATAGTTCATTAACCCGGTTAAAAATGTTCTAGTTCAACTTCCCGTATTTTACAGATTAAGAAACTCAAGTGAAGTAAAGTGACTTATCCAAGGTCACATAGTTAGTGGTAGTCTTAACTAGAACTTAGGCCTCCTGACTTTTAGTTTGATATTCTTTCTGTCTATCACATTATGATTTCTCTTTGAAGCCCTTTAACAAGCTTATGTTCTTAAGCTTTGATTCTTCAGGGGACTTTGTTAACGTCATTGTTAAAAGAGTTCTACTGTAGTGTCCCTAGCATTTCAGTGTTGTTTCCTTGGCCCAGTGGGTTAAGTGCTGTCCACACAGTATTCCCTGAATTAAGTCTCTATAATTCAGATGAGAACTTGCGAAATGCATTTGGCATATACTTAAAAATAAGCTGTATGAAATAATATTAATAAATGCTTCTTTTAAATTGCATAGAATTGTATTTATTTAAATTGAATCTGGTATCAGTAGTGTCAAATCAAGGGAGGATAGTATTTCAGTAAGGAAGAAGTGGTCAGTCATATTGAAGGAAGCATAATGATCAAAGAGAAATAGAATTTTTGAAGAATTTTCAGATTTTTTTCTTCTGTATCCTTTGAAATAGAGCATATATTTGGATTTTTCCTCATCAACATACATTATAAAATTTTGAGTGTGTGTAGGGAAGGAAAATAGGCAGAAGTTGTTGAAACAAAGCAATACATAAAGTTGATTGATAAAATATAAAATTTATGGATAAAATAAAGTATCAAATATTCTTGAAACTTCATTTTAACTAAAAATTAAAATATTTACAAACCTTTTCTTAGATCTGATAACTAGAAACAACTTCCCATTCTTTCTTCTTCTCCTGCACCCCTTGTATATATGAAAAAAAATATTAATCAGCACCAGAGAAGAATAAATAGTTTCTTGAAACAGTTTAATTTTAGTTCATATAAATTAGGACAGTGTGGTTTACATAAATTCTTGAAAATATTTATTGACTATTTTCACTAGCCGTTGTGAATACATTTTGAGTTGGGAGTCCTTCTTAGTGTGCGTAGTGCATACATTGGAATTTAACACAGGGAAAATTGTTTCTTTAATGCCTTTGTCATCTGTGAATCTATCGTCTATTTCAAGGGAGTAATTTTCAAAGAGAACTTTCAAAATTTTAAAATAGTCATTACCCTCCCCCCAATCTGACAATTTACCCTTTAATTTCTAAAAATTCTTGGATTCTGACCAAGTCACTAAAGGCAAAGCAACACATGAAGAGGAGAATTTAATTTGAGTAAATGAGTGACTAGGTAGTGATGTCAAAGGAGCGAGGGCATGACCGAGACACCAACTACTAGCTTCTTCAGCACCACTGAAGACTAAATGATATGGATCACCAGTCCTATATGTAATTAGGCTTCATCTTATCCTGTCTTCCAACTTCGACAAAGTTTCACTAGTTCATTAATTATAGGCCATTAATTAGCCTTTTCTCTTGATTCCTGAAAGGTCAGGTTAGTTTTGGACTCATTCCATAATGAACCCAAGGCACTTCTTATCCCTGTGTGCTGCCTGCATTGAGCATGACTCCCCAAGTTGACCGAAGCCCACCAACTCTTTTAGAGACTTTAAGGATTTGGAGTAATTCAGGGTAGCCATGCGCCACAAACACATTTTATAGTTGTTTGATTTCCTCAGGAGCACATTTGTTTCACTTTTCATGACTGATACAATGCCCACACCTAGAAGGTCCAAAGGAAACCTGTTTAGATACTCCTTCTACAATGCATTATAGTATTCTGTCAGATTATTCAATACCAAATAATTCATTGTGACTGTTTCTTTTGAACCAATTAGGTATCTTTTTCTCAATAAAATCATCCTATAATATAATTTCTGTGAATTAAAGTTGAGATTTTTTCTGATTTCTTTTATTTTTGATTATTGTAATTTTATTCATATTTCTCTCAAAGACAAATATCTGTTTTTGGGATTGGTGTGTAATTTTTAATTACTGTGATAGAATAATCTAACTTCATCCAGTTTTCATAAAAATAAAAATGCAAACTTACTATTTTAGCTTTTATCTCAATTTCTTTGTCACTTTGATGACAAGCAAATAATAAATAAATTGATTCATACAAAGCAGTTTATCATGAATAAATTAATAGTAGTATATAGAAATTTTTATTTGATATGGTTTTTAATTTTTTTCCTCAAAAAGGAGTAGTCTAATGGATAGAAAGTTGAACTTTGAGTGGCTAGGTAGCACAGTGAATAGAGCACCAGTCCTGGAGTCAGGAGGACCTGAGATCAAATTAGGCCTCCGACACTTAACACTTACTAGCTGTGTGACTTTGGGCAAGTCACTTAACCCCAATTGCCCTGCCTTCCCCCCTCCAACAACAACAACAATAAAAACAACCCAAAACCAAAAACAAAAGAAAGTTGAATTTGGAGGCAGAGAGACAGATTATAATCTTGCCTCTGATGCATTCTGATCTTAATGGTGAACAAGTCAATCAGTATTCTATGGAACTCTTTGGGACTTTGAGTTACAGATTAAGTATTGATCTGTGTTAGTAGAGTGAGTTTATTCAACAGTAGTTCTGTGAATGAATCACAGGTCCAAGTCACCTTTTTTCCCCCTTAAGATTATTCATCTTGTATTTGCCCCATACAGTGCCAACTGCAAACATAATACAGTTATTTATACAATCACTGTGTTGCATGAATTTGAATATACCATAAATGTTCCTCAAATATGAAATTTGCCAACAGTAAAAGCCTGATTAGTCTCTAATCTGGGTCCTAAACTCTCCTAATTTAAAACTATATTTATTCTTCAGTTATCATTAAATGGCCTAGTTTATTAGTTTATGAAAGCTTATCTTTTGGCTTTAATGGCTTTACTTCAAGGCATTAAATGTTTATTTTCATTTAAAATGAATCTCCCTTTGCTTCTGTTCAGGGTGACATCCAGCAGCTATTAATTACAGCTGACCCTAAAGCAGCTTATGACTACTGTGAGCATTATAGCCCCGACTGTGATTCTCCCAGCCCCAATGCTGCTCAGGCTCAGGAACCACATATTGAAGAGGTGAGTATGGCCATATACAGCATTTATATTCCTCATTGAACCATGTTTTCATGTATTTCATAGAATTATTTATTTTGTTCTTGACATCTTTGAAACCAAATCATTAACCTATCTTTTCTCCATATTGTAGCTTTCTACTCCATTCAAGGAGGTGACATCCTGGGCCTGTAAAAAGGAGTTACTTTCGTAGTTTCTGTTGTCAAAGGTGCCTTGCTTCAATAGGAATATATATATATATATATCCATTTTATGCATGCATTTCAGCTTTTAGTAGAAAATCTATTTGAAAGTTATCAGGAATTAGCCTTCTGATTTATATTAAGTCATCCCTATATATCTTCCATAAATTATGCTATAATATTTAGTATTTCTCATTTGTTCAGTTGTTTATGTGGTTGAAAACATTTTGAGCCAGGCATAGCGAACAGCCATAATCACCTGCTACTTTGGGGGCTGAGGCAAGTGGATAGCTGGAGCTATCAGGGATTCTGCGCAATGGTAGGGATAAAATTGATTGAGTATGCTGTCCCACTCTGGCACCAAAATGGTAAGACCCTAAGAGGTGGGGACTGGGGAGAGAAACCAGTCTGCTCAAGAAATTGTAAAATAGCTAGGGTCAGAAAGAAAGGAAGTCAAAACTTCCAAACCAACTAGCAGTAGAATGAAATCAAGAATAGATGCTGTACTTCTACTCTAGGTAAACTAGTCTCAGAAAAAAAGGCATTTTGAGATACCAAATTATATTAATTTTTTAAAATTAGGGATAGGTATTGAGGTTAAGAAGGCTGTTTTTTCTTTATAAATTAACAAACTATATAGCAACATTTAGGAATAACGGTTTGCAAAATTGAATGTTCTGTTACATTTTGAAATGACTTTATTACTATTTAGGAAGTTAGAAAAAAATGTGACCTTCCAGTGGGGTCTACAGGATTAATATTTTTTTCTGAAAAATTTGGCTCAACAAATTAAAATAATAATATGCAATTAATATAGACAAGACTAGATGCTTAATGTCCTTCTTCTTTATTTGAAATTCTAGGTGAAATGTGATCTTTCTGGCATATTTGCAAGAATAAAAGTAAAAATAATTAAGCATTTATTCATTTTGTTAAATAGCAATGATAAATGTTTTTTCAAGCTGTGCATATACATAATAAACAAATAAACGCTTCACCTGTCATCCATCCATCATCCATCTATCCATCCATCATCTATCTATCTATCTATCTATCTATAATGAAACATCTGTCAGATTGACCTGTGAGTTGCAAGGAATATAGATGCAGTATTGATTCATAGTTTTCATGAATAAAAGATCTAAATGAGACAATGTAGCATACTGATAGAAAGTTGCCTTCTAAGTCAAGCCAATCAGGGTTCCACTAACAAATGTTTCCACTGTGACCTTGGTCAAGTCACTTAATATCTCAAAATCCCTCTTTAAGGCTATTACTGGAAGAGTGGAAGAGCCTATCTAGGTCGGAGCCAAAAGGAGAAAGGGAGAGACAGAGAGACGGAGAGAGAGAGAGATAGAGAGAGAGAGAGAGAGAGAGAGAGAGAGATCCTTGAAAGAAGATGGTATGGATTTAAAGATCAAGACATTTTATAGTTTCTCAGAAATGGACAACACAATATTTTCTCCTCTATCTAAATAGACTGGTTTCAGCTGATTTTTTCTATTGAGAATTCATGTAGATTTAGATCAGAGATATTAAGTGAATTTTCCCCAGAGAATCTTCTTTTTAGGATGCGAATTGATTTTAAATTAACAAAATCGGCATGTAAAGAAATCCTTTTGGACATTAGAATTGTGCTCCAGATAGTTCATTTTTGGGTACTAATGTTTGCTTGGATATAGTGTTTGGGTGTGTAATTAAAAGTAATTCTTGACCCCTACATTTTATAGAAACTGGAAGGATGTCAGAGATAGAAGAACTGCATGAAAATGGCCTGGTTCTTTCCCAATATTTGTTATCTAGAGTAATTTTTATACTGAGTTTGAGTTCATTTTATTCCCCTAGAACATAATTTTCCATCACCCTTTCTTATAATTTGTTTCAGTATTTTTTTTAATATCAAGGGTACCAGGAAAGGGGAAATTAGTGTAAATGGGTCTGTAGGACTATTGATTGTAATTTAGCATTCCATATTTTAGTGCATTGTATAATCCCAGTAATGAAGTAATTTTCTCTCTCTCTCACTCTTTCTCTCTCTCTCTCTCTCTCTCTCTCTCTCTCTCTTTCTCTCTCTCTCTCTCTCTGTCTATCTCTCTGTCTCTCTTTCTCCCTCTCCCTCTCCCTCTCCTTCTCCCTCTCCCTGTCTCTCCCCACACACACACACACACACACACACACACTCTCTCTCTCTCTCTCTCTCTCTCTCTCTCTCTCTCTCTCTCTCTGTCCCTATGCACATACATACATACATAATATATCCCACATTTATATATGTAGATACACACACATACATACATAAAGGGGTAATCTCTCCTGATAAGACAAGGAACATAAAATAACATGACAAAACAAATAAATGAGAGAGATTGGAAGGAAAATAATGTTTTGCGTAGCCTAAGTAATGATTTTGAGATGTAAGTTCACTATTGCTGTGGAAGGTCTATCCTAGCTTTGGTTGTATATTATAATGGTAATAATTGCTGATGTTTCTCTTTGTTTTTCTAGCCTGTGACCTTATGGTGGTAGTATAATCTTATTTAATAGCTATGAATTGCTATTATTTATCCCATGCTTTAAAATTTTCGAAGTGTTATATCTGTAATATCTCTTGATTTTTACAAGAAGCTTGTAAAGAAGTTACTATTGTTACCCCAACTTTATAGATGACATATATGAAGGTAAAAGAGCAGGTTAAGAGATTTGCTCAGGGTCACAAGCTAGTATTTGTCTCAGGCAGGATTCTAACTCAAACTAACAAAACAAACCCATTTGAATTGTTGGATGATAGAATTTTAGATTTCAGAGTGTCTCAGAAATAATTATCCTATCCTTACTCATCATTTCATAAGTAAGTTAACTGAGGCCCAGAGAGGGGGAAGTGAGTGACCTTGCCAAACATCATAACTAGGTAGTAGCAAAAGCTAGAAGTAGTTTCCAAGTCTTTTGGAAAGGAAGTGTTTCTTTTCAAGGCTTTTATTAAGCCAGCAATAGAAGAAACCTCTGTTACATATACATATATGAATATCTAAATATATGTATAATAAATACATATATGATATAAATATATTTAATATATGTTTAACAAATATTTGAAAGTATTAAAAAATTTTTCGTTGAATTATACTTATATACATTCAACGTGTCTTTATCTGGCTACCAAACTTAATAAAATACCATTTCCTCCTTTGCATAATGATTTAAAGAGAAAGCAAGAGGTACTTGGGGCAACCTAAGTTGTTCACAGGTGTGAAGAAAGAAGGATTCTTCCTAAACCAGAGTCATCTCCCAGCTTAGCAGAATGAGACTAAGGATAGGAGAAGCATTGACAAACACCTTTGTTTGAATGCTGAGCTGGAAGAGGGAAATCTTCCAGTATCTCAGCACCTTGAATTGCCTCTATAGTTCCAACTTCCTTTGCAGCAAGAGCATTCATTATTGCCTGCTCATCACAGGAAATTCCCTGTGAAATCACACTTGGATTCAGTGGAGAGACTATTAGCAAACATAGATTCTCTCCTACATAGGGAAAGGTAAAATTGAGTGATCTATAACTTTGCATGAATTTCCAGTTTCACTTTACAAACCTATATATTTTCCTGTTCATTCGCCAAAATTTTATATGCCTCAAACACCTTTATTTATTTTCATTTCACTTCAGAAGCTTTTAGAAATTCACATGACTTTTAAAATGACAATTTTGTTTTAAAAATCATTTGCTTCATTTAATTACTTATTAATATTTTCACACCAAATTTCCTAGCATTATATAATAATTAAATGTCAAATATAGGCACTGTATGTGATTATTAGAAATATTGTCTTTTAAAGAAAATGACAGCCTATTACTGCAATAATAGAATTTAATGAAAAAGCAAGAATTTTGACAGTGTTTTGTTACTATAATATAGTCACAATTTGATAAATTTTAGATAAATAAAAGGGTTATGCATTTGGTTCAGTTACTTCACAGCAAAATGGAAAAATAAGTCACACATACATATGAGACTCCTTTCCTTAAGTGCCATTAAAACTCTAGGTTAAACTATCTAGTATGGCTACATCAGAGAAGTCTACCGTGTTGTTAGTTTAGGGCTATTCTTATTTTAAATCTAGTCAAGGTTCACACAAGTAGGAACTCATTGTCTTCTTAATTTCATGAAGTATTTTAGGTATATTTATTTGTTTATAATGGTAATGAAATAATATTTGATCCTCTTTAGATTGATAGAAACACAACATTTGACCCTCCCTAAATTTATAGAAATCATGAAGTCATGATTTTATGATTAACTTATATACTGTAGAATGGGGATTATCATCCATTTGTGTCATGAGCCCCTAGGTAGTTTGAGAAAACCTATAAACCCTTTCTCAGAACAATGCTTTTAAAACATTAAAGAAATTATAGAGGCTTACAAAGGAAAACAATTATATTGAAACACAGTTATCATATATTTTTCTTAAAAGTTCATGAACTATAGTATATAGGGCAGCTAAGTGGAGCAGTAAATAGAGTACCGATCCTGGAGTTAGGAGGACCTGAGTTCAAATTCGATCTCAGACACTTGACACACTCACTAGCTATGTGACCTTGGACAAGTCACTTAACCCCAGTTGCCTTGTCTTCCCTCCTCAAAAACAAAAAAGCCCATGAACCTTAGCTTAAAATTTTCTGCTTTAAATAGATTTGTAGGCACTTTTCACTAATTTTTCTTAAATGTATGATAGGGATCACAGAATCAAAGAATTTGAGAGTTGGAAGGGACCTCATTGACTATCTACTCAAACTTTTTGGCAAAGTAAGCCCACTATAAGATACCTAATAAGTGGTTATCCAACCTCTGCTTAAAGACTTCTGAGGAGAGGATCCCTCTGTCTTTCAACTCAATATATTCCACTTTTGTATGGCTTTGGTCATTACAAAGTTTTTGTTGACATGAAAGCTAAATAAACGTTTTTTGCAACTTTGATTAAAGTTACTTAAAATTGATTAATTGCTCCTGATTCTGATCTTTGGGGCCAAAGCAAAAGGGCAGGGTCCCTCTTCCACATGACAGAATTTCAAAAATTTCAAATATTGAATTTCAAATTAAAATATTTCAAATATCACAGCTATCACATGTCCCCCCTTTTCCCTTCAGGCTATTTATGCAAAGTTTACTTAACTAGTCCTGCTATGTCATGCACTCAAGAGTTTTTTTTTTTTGTATATCTTTTTTGGTCTTCTTTGGGTACTCTCTATCAATGCCATTCATAAACCTTGATGCTGAGAACTGAATACAGTTCTGAAGATGAGTTCTGATAAGTATAGAGTATAGCAGTACTATCACCTCTTTTCTGGAGTCTATTCCCCTCTTCATGTTGTCTAAGATTATACCACCTTTTTGGCTGCCAAATCAGATTGTTGGTTCATATTAAGGTTATGATCAACTAAAATATCCATATTTTTCCCTAGAACAATTATATATTCAGGCCCCTCCCATACTATACTTCTTCTTTTGTTGCTTTTTGGAGGGGGGAATGCAGGGCAATTGGGGTCAAGTGACTTGCCCAAGGTCACATGGCTAGTAAGTATTAAGTGTCTGAGGCTGAATATGAAGTCAGGTCCTCCTGACTCCAGGTCCAGTGCTCTATTCACCGTACTACCTACCTGTCCCCAATACTTCTGAAGTTAATATTTTTGTACATTAATGTGAGTCTTTAGATTTATCCCTGTTGAATTTCATCTTATGAGATTTAGACCAACATACTTGCTTGATCCAAAAGCATCCTTTTGGATGCTCTCATCTAGTAAATTTTCAATCCCTCTCAGGTTCAGAGACTTAGAACTAAAAGAGACATCTATTAGTCCAGTACCCTTATTTCGCAGATGAGGAATATGTGGCCCAGAGAGCTTGACTAGCTCAAGTTCACAGGAGTAATAGTAATGCATTGGAGCCGAGATCCTCTGAAATCATTACAGGACTTTTCTATTGTACCACATGACCTTTCAATCCTACTTAGATGCTTAAGAGTTATTAATGGTTTGTACATATTGGTTCAATCATCTTTCCTGGTAGACTATCTGAAAATGAACTATTTTACTATTCATAATATGTCATGAGTCATAATCATTTCAGGTATCATAGTTAATTGTCACTTAATGAAAATTTTGGAAGATGGGTTATTTGGGGCAGCAAACTTTTGCCTTGGAATGATTTAGTTAATGAAATTGACTCACTTTTGGAAGACATTCTTAACATATTTCATTCAGGGATGGTGTTTGGAAAAGAAATGATGTGCCTATTAAAAATGCTGTCATATACTTGCTCATGAACATTTTCCAATATACAGTCATCTGAAATAATGTGATTTTATGATGACTGTGCACAAGGAAATATGTTCAAATCAAGTTAATTGCCAAATATTTAATTTCTTGAATATTCTAACTCCTATTTTATATTATCCTCTAACAATAAACTCACTTTTTCATCATTATTGTATTTTATCATGAAGAAAATGCAATAATTCTAACTTTTTCCCAAAAGGGCAAGAGTGCTTTGCCCCTTAACCTTTACTGCAAGTAAACGTTAAGAAAATTCTTTCCATCACTGCTAACATCATATCTTGCTGTTAACCCAGTTGCCTAATTTTTTCCCTCTGCAATATAGTATGCACCTGAAGATATTATCGAATATGACTATGAGTATGGGGAAGCAGAGTATAAAGAGGCTGAAAGTGTAACAGAGGGACCCACACTAATTGAGGAAACCATAGCCCAAACTGAGGTAACAATGAACAAGCCCATTTTTCTGTGGTGTCCTGTTGTTTGTCCTCGTGGTTTGTCATGTCGTCATTCATTTATCAGACTCATCATATTCCTTCCATTGTCTTTTTCCCCCCTGAACATCAATTACTTTCTTTTATTTGACAGGAGACATGAAAAATGGCCAGTAATTTTTACTTTTACTTTAGCTTTCCTTTCATTTATATTCACGCTAATTCCCTTTTCATTTTATTTATGTCATCCCTTGCATTTTTCACCACATTTTGCAGAAAAAGAAATCCAATTCCCAAAAGAAGAAGAGGACAGTGGCCAGTAACTCAAAGGGAAAATCCAAAAAGGCCACGCCCCCCAAATCTGAAAAAAATGCATCCAAGAAGAAGAAAAGTTACCAGGCTGCAGCCAGAGGCAGACTAGGGGTAAAGGTAGCAATGAAAAGACAAATCAAGATCTCTCCAAAATCAAGACCGGAAGATCTCTGATAATGAGTCACAGTCCTAACCCAACTAGATTAATAAGTCTCTGGCTAATACCATAACCCAATTAAGTAATGATTCCTGTAAATTTTTTTGATTGCCTAATATTCTTAATAATAGCTTTCTTTTTAAACTTTAATCATTAGGCAAATGTCATTGATGATTTTCAAGAATACAACTATGGAACATCTGAAAGCTACCAGACTGAAAATCCTAGGCGGGTATCTGGACCAAATGAGGTAATAGATATTGAAAGAACTTACTTGTGATTGAATTTTTTTAACAATATAATAGTATTTGATATATAACATATCTTACTCTGGGAGAAATCTATAATCTCTGAAAAATCTTATCTTCTCATGCTTTTTGCCAAGGTAAGAAAAATGCTTACTTGTTTTTCTGTAATTCTTAGAATAACTCATTTCAAAAGTCAGTCAATTCTGATGCTTTGCATCATACTGATTTCAGTACAGTGACACTGAATTGGCAGGTTTCCTTTCCTTTATCGTATATTGAAGTAAGTAGCCAACATTTCTCAGATGTGTTGCAAATGTAGATGACTCAATATTTTAAGCTTGGGGGAAAATAAAAGAAAGCAGCACAGCTGAAATTTAAAAAATCATCTACTGATGAAGTTAGATTATTCCATTGGTTAAAGAATTAAGCACGATGTGCTGACCAACTTTTTGGTGAATATGTAGTAAGACATCCTGAAACTGATTTTTCAAAGCTAAAATATTCTTAATCAACTGTCTGGGAAGTAATAAGGACTAATTATAAATGTCTTTCACATAGTTCATTTTAAGAAATCTTAGATGTACAAAAACAAACTTCCTACAAGATAAATCACATATTTATCGTAATCCTTTAAACCAGAGGCTGAGGATAACTGCCGTAGTTCCAATGTAAAAAAAAAAAAAATAAGAGAATTACCTGTCAGAATTTGATCATAAAATAGATGTAAGCCTGAAAGTTTTAAATAACTTTATAGAAAATTTCTCTTATTCTTCACAGTGCAAATGAAATATGAAAGTTTGAACCTAGAAACATTTTACTTAGAATCCCCAAATTTTAAGGTCAGAAGGACCTGAGTGATCATCTAATTCATCATTCTCACCTTACAGATAAAAAAGAGTAAGGCCTAGAGAACGTAAATGACTTCCTTAGTTTCTTATAGCCTGGAAGTGGTAGAAATGGCATTAGGACCTAGATTTGTCCACTCCCAGCCAATGGTCTTTTAGCCACATTCTCATCTCATTATTCCAGGCTGGTTTTTTCTCTCTTCTTCTTCCCACTCTTTGCTATTTCTATTAGTCTCCCTTCCATCCATCTTATATTTTTACTGACTCATTAACTTTATTTCCTACTCTTAGGGAATCCTTGTTCTGACTAAATCTGTGTTAACTGTTTTAAAAACCTCCAGGTGGATAGATAATATCCAGTTTTATGACATTTGACTTTAAAACATGATCTATAGCAGAGGATTGGATTCTAAATTGCTGAGCTTCAGTTTCAGAAACTACATAAAAGAAACATTTATTTTTAAAGGCACACATTTGAAAATTGACGTCTATGTATGCCTTTAGCTAGTTTAATGCTTAAAGTACCCATAAATATATTCACACATATCAGATCAGATATATGTTTATATATATATATACATGTGCATACATATACATATTCATATGCATATATACAAACATACACACACACCACCCATAAAATTAACCTTTTGATAAAGAACCTTTCCGTAGAGATACTTAGAGGACAGATTTACTGTTTCTTATTTGGCGTAGCTTGTTTTTTTTTTTTATAATTTCACAACATTCATTTTTTAAAAGTTCAACAAGATTTATTAAACAAATATCATGTATCAGGCACTGTGCTACACGTTAAGATTGATAAAATCATGTTTTCATACCCCCTCCCAAAGAATAAAGAACAAAATTTTGATTTGAAATGACATTAGATATGACATGTCAAAATGTAATTAAGAGATGCTGTTGCTAATGTGACAGCTCCATGTAGAGTCTGCCTTATTCTTATTTAACACAAGAACATATCTATGAAATGATAATATAAAATATAACTTCTATTTTTGAACATTTTTATTGGAGGCTAGAAACTTAAGACATATCTAACTCAAATGTCTCCCCCAAAGGTCACAGAATTATCTGTTGATATAGTCATGAAAGTCCTAAATTTTAGCATAATACTCAGCTCAATCTAT
Organism: Pseudocheirus occidentalis; assembly: GCA_028646575.1. Classification (NCBI taxonomy): domain Eukaryota; kingdom Metazoa; phylum Chordata; class Mammalia; order Diprotodontia; family Pseudocheiridae; genus Pseudocheirus; species Pseudocheirus occidentalis. Next base: position 337,520,421 of record CM053593.1, on the reverse strand, counting down.
AACATGATTTCTTGTCCACAAGCATTAATTTTGCTTTCACAAGGTCTTTTGCTTCAGTCTGTGGTTACACAATTAGTGTCTTAGCTGACATCATTTTGCGCAAAATTGAAAAAAAAACTTCATTCATTATTGTCCTGGAATCTAATTCACAATATTCGTAATACAACAGGATTAAAGCATTTGATTTAGCAAAAAAACACATGCATTATTTCAGTCAAACACTTGTGATAACTCTTTCTCTTATTGAGGGTTTCTTTTGTACTACAGGGTAAAATATATCTTTGTAGCTTGTTTCTGTACATCTCAGATAAGATACTATTGAAAGAATTAGTACTTTTAAATCACTGCTTTGTGTTTTGCCATTTCCTGAATAAGCAACCAGAAGATGCAAAGGTTACGTAAAGATATAAAAAATGTTCAACTTATTTTTCAATGAATTTTGCAGAATCCATTTAGAGTTTCACTTGCTTTCCATCACCCCACATAAAAACCTTATTGTGAGAACTGATATTACTCAAGTTTTTTAAATGTTCTGCAAAATCATTACAAATATATAAAATATTACAAGTGTAGATATATAATATTTTATTATATTTATGAAAGTTGAAATGTTTAACCTTGCATTGGATGTTGTTCACAATAGTAAAAAATGCTGAACCCATAAATGGAACAATTGACTTCCCTAAAAGTGTTCTGTGTGAATTTTTTTTGCAAAGTATTGTGTATGTGTTTTCATATTTTATTTCAGTTTTACTTGTTCAAAATTTCATCTTGAACATATGAAACTGAACTGACTAACTATGACAGTTTACAATAGAACTGGCAAATACACATGTTCAATTTCATGTGAGATATTTGCAAAGCGCCTTAGGAAAGTAAACAACTTGAAAGCAGTATTTCTTTTACTTTATTGAAATACCTTTCAATTTTCCTGAAAGGCTAAGCTTTTTAGGCCTTCAGGTACCAAAAAAAAAAAAAAAAAAGACATGCTAGAATGCTACTGACCTAACTTCTTATGATATACTGCCATCTGGTATCAACAAATGCTTTAATTGCTTTACTAACAATAACCGTCATGTTCTCCAATCCTTTACTACTTAATAAATAGCAAGATCCAGTTGAAGAAGTATTTACTGAAGAATATATAACTGGAGAGGATTATGATTCCCAGAGAAAAAAAATCGAGGATAACCAATATGAAAGCAAAGGAGTAGACGGCAGGGATTCTGATCTTCTGGTAGATGGAGATTTAGGAGAATATGATTTTTATGAATATAAGGAATATGAAGATAAACCCACCAGTCCTACTAATGAAGAATTTGGTCCAGGTGTACCAGCTGAAACTGATATCACAGAAACAAGCGTAAGTTGGTATCAGGCCATACATGAATGTTGTTTGTGTTTGTGTTTAAGTCTTTTCACGTTGGTCTAGCTATTTTTTCAGCCTTGATATAGTACCTTTTTTTTGGTTCCTAAGAGGATTATGAGTACAACTAATGAGTACATACATTATGAGTACAAACCCCAAGCTTTTCTATATAAATATGATTACAATGACATCTCCTTTCTCTTGTGGAGAAGTTCATTTAAATAACTAAAATTTCAAGGTTAATTCAAAGTTAAAAGTTCATTTACAAAATTTTAACCAGAAACGTTATTGATGTGTCTTCACATTTCTTAATTTAAAATCATAATGTCAATTTACCAAGTATTAATTCTGTTTATATATCACTGTTTTGTCTTAATACTTTATTTAATGATAGTTTAAATATATTCATTGAAATGCCAAGTTAAGATTCACAAGGCTACTGTAGTATATTGTGATGGACACAATAATTCAACATCATTTCTGAATTTAATCAAAAATTTGCTCACATACTCTATGTGTTTTGTCTATCTAAGGTAGTGATATTCTCTTCAAATTACATGTAACATATTTCTTTAAAAATGTTGAAGCCAGTGCAATCAATTTCAATGGCAATTGTTTTATATTATCAAACATATTTAACCTTTATTTTAATTTTTCTTTGTACAGATACATGGCCATGGTGCCTATGGGGAAAAGGGACAGAAAGGAGAACCAGCTGTGGTTGAACCTGTGAGTGTTCATGAGGACATGTTTTAAAGTTTAATGTGATTCTCTACTTTAGGTGGTAATTATTTTACCTGTAATTTGAAGTTACACTTATTGGATCATGCTTAACATGGTATTGGTCTAAGCATTTATAATTTATGATATTGCCAATTATTAAGTAGATCATGATGACACAGAAACTCTACAAAGTAATAATTAACAGCAAAATCTAAATTTCTATAGCTACTAACGGATTTTGTGATTCTCATTGAGTGTTTCCTTGTGATTATATAGTTATGCCAATGGCTCGGTAATTATGTGGTTATGTTCTATGGCCATGGAATCTCATTCAGCTTCAGACTTCCTGAACATTCTTGATTGGTCCACACTACACTACAGACATGGGCACAATGTTCTGCCTACAGAAACAAAGGGCTGGGTGTTCCCTGCCTTTGTGAAAAAGAAGAACGTTGATTCAAAATGAATGCAGCTTCTCTAGAGTTTATAGCAGTGATATCCAGTAAGTTTATGTAGCTTACTATGATGAGAGGAAGTTAGGGCAAGAGATCTGAGATGGGGATGGGAGAGTAAGTTGTAGAGGTCATATAATTACCCTTACTTTTATAGCTCATAGGATCAAAGATTGAGAGTTGGAAGGGACCTAATCCAAGCTTCCTCATTCTACACAGGGGCAAACTGAGGCCCAGGCAGGTTAAATGACTTGTCAGAATTTAAACTGGAAGTAAATATCAGAGGAGACTCTTGAATCAAAGTCCTCATACTCCAGAGTCAGTCATCACTCTGCTATACCATGAGGTTCAGTGAGATTAATTGACTTATCCCAATACATCTGTTCAACAAGAACTGAACCTTCAACCCAAATCTCCTGATTATCGAGCTAGTGGCCTTTCTAAATACCGTAGTAGGGAGAATTGATTAATTTAAATCATAAGGGAGTATGTTGGAGTAAATAGTGAGTCAAACTCTCCAGAGTTACCTACTTTTCCAAATCCTGACTCTGGTTGCCATAGACTGGCTCTGTGTGTGTGTGTGTATGTGTGTGTGTGTGTGTGTGTGTGACAGAGAGAGAGAGAGGGAGAGAGAAAAGGAGGAGGAGGAGAGGTAAAATAATTCATCTGAATTAGTTAATGGCAAAACCAGGACTGGAACCCAGGGTCCTAGTATCTAGCATGTTGCATAAAAATCACTATGCATGTTTGGGACATTAGGATTATATGACTCCCTCATAAGAGTCCATCAGGTAGCAAAGTATACCCTCCTATAGTCTCCTCTTTGAGTGACACCCATCTAGATTCAACAACACAAGTGGTAAGCTGCTTCTTAGAAAATTGACAAGTCATATAACCTGACTGAAAATTACTGTTTTAAATAGTCTGGCAGCTTCATTCATGACAGAGACTTTCAATGAGCATTCTCCTGTTTTTCAGACTCAGTGGCAATCAACCCTTTGGTTCTGAGGGCATAATATTATGTTTATGACCACAGTGTGTGTATATGGCAACCTGGAAAGTGTAGTAGCTTAAAACTGGATATGGTCCTATGATCATGGTATATATTCCAATGGAAAAACAACAACAAAAATTGGTATGGTTAAAAAAAAAGACTTCTTGTTGCCAAGTACATGTGGCATGGGTAGAAAGAATGTGGAGTGGTGGGCCAGAGGCTTCCCACAAACTATTGAAGGTTTTTAGAGTGAATTTTCCCTTAGCATTAAAAAAGATTACAATTAAAAGCATACAGCTAGCTTACTAAATGGTATAATTTTATTTCCAACTAAATATAGATTTGCAAAGCAATCTTTTTTTTTCATCTTAGTTTTTCCTTTGTTTAATCAATTCAAGGAGGTAGACATTTTGAGGTCAGTATTTCATCTGAAATTATATTTTAGGAAATCAGTTGAGTTAGGTTATTTCTAGATTACTTAAACTGCATACAGTTTGCAACATCTTCTTGAAAGAGAAATCTTTATCACTGAGACAAGCAAGTATATTTTAAACTAATTTTGATACCTCTCATAAGGACTAGTATCCTCAACTCTAATGTCTAAAGTTGTTCCTGTTTCTTATCTTGTTTATTACCATTGCAACTTTGTTGCTCACAGCCACAGACTCAGCTTTGGAAGTATTATTCTCATTTCATATCTTACCATGTCATATTGAAAAATATATGCCTTCATCTCCCCAGATCCACTTTAGGGCCACAATAATAAATACATTTTATATTCCTTGTTATTTTGGAAATTAAACTCCTGAAATCAATGTGTTATAATTAGAGAACTAAATGAAATCGTTCATGGCAGGAAGGCATTCAGAAAAAAATTATTTTATGAGTTTTATTAAATATTTCTGCTTGTTTTTGAACATTCAAAGTCATCAAACACTTTAAAAATTAATAATGAAATCCACCAAGATTTAGGTGAAATATATCCAAATTATAATGTATTCACTCTCACTCAATCACGGGTTTTACTATTTTTGAGTTGGTATTTTTTTTACCATTAAAACATTTTTAAAATTAAGGTAAATATATGAATGTTTGATTGCATTTTCTCACACATAGATACACAGTGAGAATTTCTACCTCTGGGCCAATGGCCCATCTGTCCTTGTCAGTTATTCCCTGCCCTTCTTCTGAACTTTGTATTATTTATTGGTGAAAGCCATTTTTTTCATACACGTTCTTGTATTAGTAATTAAATTTACAATGTAATTGTAATGTGCATATATTTCTTAGCTCCCTCAACTCTATTCTGAGAAGATACAGACTGTGCTATTTACACATTAGTTGATCTTTTAGTAACCCTAGTGTTGACCAGTGTTTTGCTCTTGCTAAGTGCTAAACAAAAGTTTGCTGGTGAAAATATTATATGATTTTATGGAGAAAGAAGATTATAAAAATTCTATAGTTTAGTATTTGATCATTGAAATTAAAGTGAGATCATTATCTTGCTCCAATTTGTTTTTCAGACTAATTTTTCAATACTCTTTTAAATACAGTCTTTGTTCTAAACAGAACTTCTTCCAGTAGCAACCATGTATATGACAAAATGAGAGTGAAAATTCACCGTCATTCTTATTTAAATATCATTCCACGGATTGCCCTGAATCTTCATTGAGGTTCTTCCTTAAGACTCAGCTCACGGGGCGGCTAGGTGGCGCAGTGAATAGAGCACTGACCGTGGAGTCAGGAGGACCTGAGTTCAAATTTGGCCTCAGACACTTGACATACTTACTAGCCGTGTGACTTTGGGCAAGTCACTTAACCCCAATTGCCCTCCAAACACACACACACACACACACACACACATGCACACACGCACAAACTAAAAAATAAATGAATAAAAAGACTCAGCTCAAATGCTACCTCCCATGGAAGATGGCATCTCTTGAGACTTTCTTCCAGTTGATAGTATTGTCCTTTCCCCCAAAAAATGACTTTGTATTTATAATATATACATTGTTTATTTGTGTACATATTATTTCCACTCATTAGAATGCAAATTTCTTAACTTTAGACATAATTTTCTTTGTATCTTTTTGTTCTTAATAGCAGACAGTACCTGGGACATAATAGGCATTTAATAAATGCTTGTTCATTTGAAGTCAATCAGTGATGGTTTTTTAATGGCCTACTTTGTGCTAAACATTGTGCTAGACACTGTGGAAAAAAACAAACAAATGAAAACCCCAATTTTCAAGGGTCAGATTAAAGATTTGCATGTTTTTTTGGCTTCTCTCAAAGATAATTATTATGTCATTCTTTCTAAATATAGGGGATGCTTATTGAAGGGCCACCAGGACCAGCTGGACCTGCTGTATGTGAACATTTTAAAATTGTTTTTTAAACTATTTTTCTTTATTGTTTATCTTGATCAATTAGTTACTTACACTTGTCTTTGAATTAATACATTTTAAAGCTTTTCCTTAGTTTATTGAAATATTTCTTTTCAGTGACCATTACAATAATAATTATAAAGATATTTATGCTACTCCTACATGTTAGACACTATTTGAGGTTTCAATTTTTGCTGATATCACCTGAATTAATATATTACTTTGGTGATTTTTCCATCATTTAAAGAATACCGTGAAATGTTTTACTTCTTTTTTAAAAATTGTCATTATATCATTCAATCTGATTTTACAATGATAATGAGAATAGCATATAAATAGAATTAACATATAACATATAGAAGTCTACAATGTATTTTCCATACATTATCTTGTGTGATTCTTATAGCAACCCTGTGACGTATGTGACACAAGTATTATCCTGTTTTACATATGATGAAAGGAGAAGTATAGCAAAGAGGAAAGAGAAAGAGACCCTCAGCACTGAGAAACCCTGGATTCAAGTTCAGTATCTTTCACATAGTGGCTCTTATCTGGAAGAAGTTACTTAACCCTTTAGTGCCCCAGGCACCTCTTTAAAAACATGTTTCACAGAAGGTGTCTTTGTACATCAAAAGAGGAATTTTTTCCTTCTTAGGAGGTCCCTACACCAATGAAATTATAAATCACCAGCTCAGTGTGAGTGCACAGTAGGGAGGAAACGAACCCAATTCTTTCGAATTCTGAGAATAACTCTCTACCATGCTACGCTACCTCTGTTTTTCATATGTAAAATCAGGCTAATACCTGCTGTAGTGTTATGGTGCATGTGCACATTTATAAAAATAATCACTTATGAAGGTAGAAAGGCTTGAACATGGTCAAATAGCTAATCAGTGTCACCAGCAAATCTAACTCAGCTCTCTGGTGGTTCTCGTTCCATTGGCTCATGTATAATTGTAAATAAAGTTTTTGTTGGATATCTGTTTTCTTGCACAGTAACTCCACGTAGGAATGAATTAATGTCAAGAATAATGACTCATTGATACATAGCAATGTACTATACATCTGTGTGTGTATGTGTGTGTGTGTATGTGTGCGTGTCTTTATATGCATATGTATACATTAAAGCAGAAGTTGATACAAAGCTATTATATTTTGGGGCTTTTTAAGCCCAATTGTTAATGTAGTAAGGATATTTTTATAACATAAATTTTAATTAGAGTGTTGTTATAAATATTGAAGATACTAGTAATAAGACATTGTAATTTATTTGTAATTTATTTCTTCATAGGGTCTCATGGGTCCTCCTGGTCTGCAAGGCCCCACTGGACCTCCTGGTGATCCTGGTGAAAGGGTAAGTAAGTTATTTTCTTCAGTAGTGTCCAGTAAATGCTAGAGTAATTCAAATACATTCCAAAGGTTTCATATGTATTCTGTAGAAGAAACAAGTCTATTGACTGAACATTATTAGGGAATGATAATTTACCTTTGCAAAGTATAAAGTAAAATATGAAAATATTCTACTTATACTCAGGACCATCACCTAAGTGACTTTTATTTTTAGCACTCATATGATGAGTCAACTACTTGAGAGCCAAGTACTAAAGATTTAAACACTGGTATGCCTGAAAGTCATGTCATCAGAGAGTCATTGCTTATAGGACAACTGAATTAGGAAGAGACCCCAGAAACCATCTAATCCAACCCCTCCCCAAAGCATGAATCCTATTTAAAGCACCCCTAATAAGTCATCATTTAGACTTCCCTTAATGGAAGAACACCACATTGAAGTGAAGTCTGAGTTCTGCATCCCTCTACCCTATAACTCACACTCATTGGTGTTTGGAGTCAAGTAGTTTAATCCCTTTTTTGAAAAGGTTTATGATTACTTTTTTAAAATATCAATTAAATATTGAAAATAGTTTGAAAGTCCTACTGCTAGAGGAGAAAATGTTTAATCTTATAAAAGAAATTGATGTTTGCATTTGTAAGGGCAGAGCATTTGGAACACTGAGTTCATTTACTAGAAAAGTTGCTATTTAAAAAAGAAATATAGCTTTTCATAAGTGTTGTATAAATTGCATTCAATTTGATTATTTTAACATTTTTATATTTTTATATGCTTCCCCCCACTTCACTGGGTTTAAATATAAGTACCTGTGCAAAAGATTCAACCTCAGAATGGTTTCATTGTACTCTCCTTAGCTTAGTCCATAAGCATGGCCACACTTTCATTTCTGAACATTTATATGCATTAATACATATATGAAACCCACCCATAAAACTAGTCATTAATAATTCCTACCTATATAACTTATTTATACATTAATATTTTCAGGAATTATTTACATGAACTAGAATACCAAATTGTAAAAATTAAAAATTGATTTTACTTTGAAATCAAACTCTTAGTATTTATGTTAGGTCTATCTCAAGACATGAACTTGATTTATCTACTTTTCCCCAGTTTAAGTGGTTGTAAATATTTAAATCATTCTCAAAAAAATGTGCATAGTCTCTCAACTTATATAGTTTACAACTAAAAAAATATCTGGGGCAATTTAAATATATATTGTGTACATTACATCTTGGACCATTATGATAATGATCTATGGTTTTAGGAAAATACATATATCCAGTTGCAGGCATGTTAGACAAATAAAGATGGAATTAAAAAAGAAATAAAAAAATAATTATCTTATATAGCCTTATATTATAACATGATATTCTACATGTAATGAGTCTTGATGAATTTTTTAACGTCCTCCATTTTCACACCTAGGGACCAGCAGGACGTCCTGGTTTACCAGGGGCTGATGGTTTACCTGGCCCTCCTGGTACCATGTTAATGTTACCAGTAAGTATTTTTTATTTATATAGCCATCAAATTGTTGATACTATATGTTATAAAACAATTTTAGAAAGCCAATATAGATCTTTGTTAGTTTAAAAGTACTTTAAAATTAGAACTTTGGGCAGCCATACTTGAGGAATATTATATGTACTTTCAGATGAGATCACTCATTCTGTTGTTAGTTTTGCTTGATTATTTTTGCTACAGGAAAACTCTTGTAATCTGGAAATATTTGTAATGCTAAAACAATACATCAGTAATTGTTTTTAATCATCAAGTCTCTTATTTCAGGGGTTAAAAAGTAAAACTTCAAAAGTTAGTCAAATCAAACTCAGTGAAACTTTTTGAAATGTCTTACTTGGGCAAAAATCCCAATAACCTATTTATGTAATCTAATTTCTTGATTAAGCCTCTAAATGGATTTATTTCCTCTTACCCATCTCTCCTATCTACCTTAAGTGTTGATTCTCATAAATAACATTGATAATATTACTGAGGGCCCATTTTCCTTGGTTATTATTCTTGACCTTGCTTTCAAAGATTCATAATCTTATTAGTGTCCTTCTGAATTTAGTTGGTAACAAGATTAGATAGAATATGCTCTGAATTCAGTTCCACAAAGAATAAGCACCTAATTGAAGGTTCAAAGGCTAGAAAAATGTAAAGGGCAGGTCTTCTAGAACGTTTCAATTTTTCTCTTCTCTTTAGAGTTAATTTAATATGCTCCAGGTCATCCCATTAAGGTTACAAATGTGCCTTTATCAAAATTCTATGTATGATGATCTGGGTAATAGACAAATCAAGGAGTGATTGATCTCTTTAATTATTTAACTTATGTGGCATATGCTAGTACATTCTGGTAATCCTTGATAATGGGAAAGGATGAGGATAGTGAACCCCTTGATTCTAAGAGTTCTGAACTTTGGGTACTAAATGCATTTGGACATTCAGGCTAAGTCACAGCACCATTGTGGAAAGTAAACAATAGGGAAGGTATGATAAGCTGCTTAAAAAAGGGTAAATCATCTCACGTAGGAAAAAGTACAACAGGTTAAAGCGTCTGTGTCAATGAATAGTGGCACTTTGCCCATGGGTGGTACCTATGCTTTGAGCCTGGGCTACATAGGGAAATCCAGCATTTTCCCTCCCCCTCAAAAAAAAATTACAATGGGATTCTTCTAAATATAGAGTTTCGCTGGTTTACTTAAAGTATTGTTCAATTAAAGAAACCTTTTTCCAAAAATATATCTATTTATAGTGTAGGATATACCTGTGCAAAGTAAGGAATTAATTTATACTATACTCAGATTGTTTAAGGATTTATATATATGTATCAAAGGATCAGTAAATCAGTAAATATTTTAATTACCTTATATGTTATCAGCACTATTTAGAACTAAAGGACTATAAAGGTTGTATAGTCCATCCCTCTGATTTCATAGATGAGGAAACCCAGAGCAGTTTGTTACTCAGACTCACATGGTAGGTTGTGTCAGAGCCAGGATTTAAACATATGGTTTCTTGACATCAAATCTAGCAATTGTTCTACTTTCTATGTTGCCTCTGAGGTAGATGAAGTTCTCTAAAATCACAATATAAAAGACAGTTCAAACCCTGTATTCATATGAATTTGAGAATCTTACCATATAAAGAGTAGACAATTTATAATTGAATCAATGAACCAGCTAGGGGGTATAGTAGATAAAGTGCTGGGGCTTGAGTTAGGAAGACTCATCTTCCCAAATTTAAATGTGGTCTCAGACACATACTAGGTATATGACTGCAGGCAAGTCACTTAACCCCATTTGCCTCAGTTTCTTCATCTATAAAATGAACTGGAGAAGGAAATAGTAAACCCTTACAGCAACTCTACCAAGTAAACCCCAAATGGGGTCATGAAGAGTCAGATAAGACTAAAAAGAACTGAAAAATAGGTAACAACAGTAAACCATGTCCATTCAAAGCTCTTTCCAGGGTGGAGGACAGCCTTGGTTAATGACCTTTATCAGGTCATTGGCGCATTCTAAAAATATTATTACACTAGTCCACTAGTGGTATAATTCAACACACATTTATTTAGTACCTACTTATGGATCAGAGGTGTCAAACTCAGTTTCTAAGTGTAGCTGGAAAAGATTAAAATGTAATAGAAGCTGTATAACAAAATAAATAAAAATATGATGCAAGTATAATGTTATCTAATATTTTTCTAAGTCAATACACAACCTGTAGGGATATTTTTCTGTTTCAATTGGACTCTCTTGAATTAGAAAACAATGCTAGGTAGTAGGAGAGATACAACAAGTAGCTAAAACTTGGTCCCTGCCTTCATGGAGATTATAGCTTAGTAAGGAAAGAAGATAAACACATAGGTAGCTATATCATAACATATAATAAATGCATTGGAAATGTGAAAAACAAAAGGCTACCTAAGGTTCCACAAAGGAAAGATTATGCCAAGAAAACCCCAAATGAGGTCATGAAGAGTTGGACACAGCTGAAATGACTCAACAACAATGGCAAATTTCAGAAAGTTTCAGTCTCTTCTGTCATGAAATACTCAAAATATCCCTACATATAGTGAGAGGAAAGAATGAAATTTCTCATCAGATGCCACATTAATGAGCAAAATATTAGGTGAGTTCTGAATACATCAATATAGCAAAGACTTGAGGTTTCACTGGTGAGAAGAAAGGCTTCATAGAAATGGTACATTGCCAGGTTTGTGATGTGTGTGGAATTAAATTTAATTAAAGGATGTATTGTATAATGCACATTCTTTGATTTAAATTTTTCTCTGCAAAGTTTGAAGTTGAGTTAGTCAATGAGAATTTAAGTGCTCACAATGTGCAAGGCACTATGCTAAATACTTGGAACACACACAATGTGAAAGGCACTGTTCTAAACACTTGGAACACACACACACACACTCTCACACACACACTCACACTCACACTCAAAAACACTTCCCTGCCCTTACAGTACTCACATTCACACTGGGGAAAAAGAATACAAAACAATGATATATATAAATCAGATAGATACAGAGTAAATTGGAAGCCATCTCAGAGGAATGCACAAATTGTTTGGGGTGGCAGTCAGGGCCTGCTAAAGACTTTTGTATTGCTCCTATTTGAGCTATGTAAAGGAGTCAGGGAAACCAGGAAGAGTATTTGTTCAATGATGTCTGCAAATTTAATGTCTTATCATTTTCATGTAGTTTCTAGGGAGTTACATGCAACAGGGCAAACAGAAACTAATTTTTAACAAGTTCATTTTTTCCCCTTTTCTAATGTTGACAGTTTCGCTATGGTGGAGACGGATCCAAAGGACCAACCATCTCTGCTCAGGAAGCTCAGGCTCAAGCTATTCTTCAGCAGGCTCGGGTAAGAATGTGGATTTTATTTTAATTGTCACATCAGATGAAAAATGCAATTTAAACTTCTGAAAGGCAGCAGATGATGCAGCGGACACAGTGCTGGGACTGGACTCAGAAAGACTCTTCTTTCTCAGTTCAAGTCCATTTTAAAACATTTAATAGTTGTGTGATCCTGGAGAAGTCACTTAACACTGGTTTCCTCAGTTTCCTCATCTGTAAAATGAGCTGGAGAAGGAAATGGCAAACCAGTGCAGTATCTTTGCCAAGAAAACCCCAAATGAGGTCATGAAGAGTTGGACACAGCTGAAATGACTCAACAACAATGGCAAATTTCGGAAAGTTTCAGTCTCTTCTGTCATGAAATACTCAAAATATCCCTACGTATAGTGAGAGGAAAGAATGAAATTTCTCATCAGATGCCACGTTAATGAGCAAAATATTAGGTGAGTTCTGAATACATCAATGTAGCAAAGACTTGAGGTTTCACTGGTGAGAGAAAACCTTCTATCAAATGACTCCTGAATGCATGACTAAGAATAGAGACTGGAGCACCGATTTCAGTAGTGTAAGGGCTTTCCTATGGAGAAACTTCTAAATATTGTGCTAAAATTAGGATGAAAATCAGAATGAAGTGCTTGTTTACACTTTCAACCCTTTATAGCAGTTCACCTCTTTTTGAAAGAGGCAAGGGTTTAATTAGTGAGAATTAAAATAAAATTAATCCAAGAACTTGTTCTTTATTAGAGGTGCAAGTTGTAGAAGTAGATTTTTCCTCTTAGTAAAGTCAATTAAGATCATACTCTTGCCTATGGCCTCATTAGCTCTGTGCTCTACAGTATTAACTAGTTCATAAAACTAAGTGACTAAGACTTAGCTACCATTAATTAAAATGCAACATTGCCCTACAGTGTGTAGTATATAGGCTGGATAAATTATTGGATAACAAATTGTGGTCTTTATAGTCTGTAAGCCTATTAAATTTATCTGGGCATGATACCTCCGTACATATTGCCAGCTAAAAGCTGTTGTCAGCTACAGATTTGTAAAGTGTATATTTCAGATGCAATTTTTAAAATAACTGTAATCTCGACAGAACCTGAAAGGACAAAATTTAAATGGCATCTTTAAATATTTTTCTATGCATGTTTGCTTTAGTTCAAAAGATGGTATTGTGGATAAAGTTTTGGATTTGGAGTCAAGAAGCCCTAAGTTTCATTCCTGAAGCAAATGTTTACTATGCTATGGGCAAATCACTTTAAACCTTCCATCTCAGTTTCCTTATCTGTAAAATGGGCATAATTATCTGTTTCTCAGAGTTCATGCACACAGAGGTACTTAATAAATATTTAATTGGGGGCAACTAGGTGGTGCAGTGAATAGCACACCAGCCCTGGAGTCAGGAGGACCTGAATTCAAATCCGGCCATGTGACCTTGGGCAAGTCCCCAATTAAACATTTATTAAGTACATCCATGTGCAAATCAGAGTTCAAGATAGCAGGATTATTATGTAGTTATGACCCAGGTCCTACTACAAAGAAATTTACAAATCTCAAGCCCAAGGGTAAATTACTGCCATATAAAGGAAAGTGAGATAGGTTTGAAGAGAAGATCCACAGGAAATAGCAGGAATTTAAAGAAGTGTTTAGTTCCTGTAGGATGACCAGGGAAGGATACAAAAGAAAATAGTACCTACATTGATCCTTAAAGAAAGGAAATGTCTTGGAGCAATGGTATCGCACTCAAATAGATGGGGGGGCAGGTGTGTGGTATTTTGACTTACCATAACTTCATTCTGTTCTGTTCTGTTGTGTTCTATTCTATTCTATTCTGTTCTGTTCTGTTCTGTTCTGTTCTGTTCTACCCTACCCTACCCTACCCTACCCTACCCTACCCTACCCTCCTCTCCTCTCCTCTCCTCTCCTCTCCTCTCCTCTCCTCTCCTCTCCTCTCCTCTCTTCTCCTCTCCTCTCTTCTCCTCTCCTCTACTCCACTCTAATCTATTCTACTCTACTCATCTTTTT
>CM053593.1:337489690-337505738 GCA_028646575.1 Pseudocheirus occidentalis | reverse complement strand
TTAATATTCATGGTCTACCTGGGCTTCATTATATCAATTTATACTTTTAAAACAATCTCCAATCATGGCAGGAAGTAGTTTTTTAAAGAAATAATTATGGTGTCTCTCAAGTGCCCTTTTCCTATAGTGATTACTTACTTTCACATATTCTAGTAATGTAATCCTCACATACACCAGCCCTATTGATTCAACTCTGACTTGACCCCAAACTAGAAATCTATTCTAAAGTCATCATTGAAACTCCAATTACAAAGTGTGATAAACAGGAAAAGTTTGGATGCAATGAAGTCTGTTGTATTCATATTTAGAGGGAGTGTGGTACAGTATTAAGAGGGGATCTAGGTTCAAATGCTGACTGTGGCATGCATTGCCTGTGTGATTTGGGGCCAGTCATTTTGCTTCCCTGGTATTCTAAGTTTCCCCATCTGCACAGTGAGGGACCTGTATGAAATTACTTCTGAAGTGCCTTCTAGCTTTAAATCCTATGACGATGATACACAACCTGTTTGTAAGTCAGTCAGTCAACAAGCATTTGTTAAGAACCGGGCACTCTGCTAAGTGCTAGTGATACAAAGAAAACCAAAAACAGTACTTGCCCTCAAGAAATTCACAATCCAATGGGGAAGACATTGTGGAAGCAACTATATACAAACAAGATATAGACATGATCAACTGGAGATAACCAGTTGAGGGAAGCACTAACATAAAGAGAGATGGGGAAAAGCTTCTCATGGAAGGTGACATTTTAGATGGAAGCCAAGAGGGAGAGAATTCCAGGTAAGGGGAACAGCCAGTGAAAATGCCTACAGTTGGGAGATGGAGTGTCTGTTTTATCCTAGGGAGCCACTGGAGTTTACTAAGAAAGGGAATGACATAGGCAGGCCTATACTTTGGGGAGATTATTTGGATAGATACTCAACTAATGTAATGATGTGGAATAGAGAATGAATGAGAAAAGACTTGACACAGGAGGACAACTGTGATAGTCTGGACAGGAGTTGCCTACACCAAGTAGTTTCAAAGTAAAGAAGGGAACATAGGAGAAATGTTATGAAAGTAAAATCAATAGACATTGACAATAGATTGCACATAGGGAGTGAGGAGAGAAGGATGATACCTAGGTTATCAGTCTGGGTGAATGGGAGGATAGTCATACAGAAGTTTAGAATGGAGGTGACAAGCTAATGAGTTTCATTCTGGGCATGTTGGGTGGAGGGTGTGACTGTACAGTGTCCAGTTTGAAGGATATCTATCTAACAGGCTTTTGGAAATATGAGTCTGAAGGTTATGACAAAAGTTGGAGGTGAATAAACAGATCTGAGAATCATCAGCATAGAGATGTTAAAATCAAATTCATAGGGGCTGTTGAGATCACCATGTGAAATAGTATTGTGGGAAAAGAGATGAAGTCCTGTGGGACCCCCCCCAATTTTATCAGATGTGATTTGGATGACAATCCGGAAAAGGAAACTAAGAAGAATTAGTTAAACAGGTAGAAAAAGAATGAGAACAGAGGAGTGTCACAGAAACCAACAGTTTCTTAGGAGGGTGTCAAGGAGAAGAAGGTGATTGACAGTGAGGGAAAAAAATGAGGAGGATCAAAAAGGGGTCATTAGGTTTGTCAATTAAGAGATCAGTTAAGAAACCAGACTATTTAAAATAGTGAGGTTCAAAAGTAGTAGTGGCATCTATAAACAATCTTGTTGAGGAGGTTAGCCACAAAAGGGAGAAGAGAGACGGAACAATGGTGGTGGGGATGGGAATGTCAAGTGAGGGCATTTTGAGGATGAGGGAGACATGGGCACATTTATAGACAGTAGGGAAGCAGCCAGTAGACAAAGAGATACCAAAATAAGAAAGCAAACAATTTTATGGAATCCTGTTCCTCCTTGGAAGCATTACTTTTGAGAACCACATTTATCTGGGATCTGCAAGCTTTTACAAAGGTCTAAATCAGCAGTTCTCAACTGGTGGGTCGCGACCCCTTTGGGGTCAAACGACCGTTTCACAGGGGTCACCTAAGACCATCAGAAAATACATATATCCAATGGTCTTAGGAACCTCCTCTATCAGTCTCCAAGCAAATCCACTCACAGGCAGACACGCCCACATACACTATTAAAGTGTGGCAGCATTAGGAAGGTTGAGAACCACTGGTCTAGATGTACTATATCAGAAATGAGTGATACGTGAGTGAAATTGTATAGACTTGCAAGAGACTTCTGTGAAATAATGGGGGAAAGTTTCAGCATTTATAAATTCAAAATGTTAATTTCCATAATGAAGCTGTTATAGTCAGCTTTACTGTTGCTTCAATTATTTTGCTAATAAATTCATTAAAATTTATTCAGAAGACATAAACAGCTTATAAGTTGGCCTAGAAAACATGTCTTATGTATAATCCCATTACTAGTTGACTGAATGATTTATGATGTTTCAAGTAATGCAAATACTGAGGTGTGCAGGTCTAATTGATCCTAAATAGCTAAACAGATTAACAGTTTATTTTGAAAGAGAAAACAATAATTTTCAAGGAAACAGTTTACTATCAATACAGTATAATACTATCATCTTGTCAGAGTCCTTGCATATTATGTATTTTTAATTATAGAAATGGAAAAACTGACAGAATATGGTCACTAAAGATATTCTACCTGCTCCTAATAACATCCTAAGAGAATGCTTTAGTGTGTCCCCTATGCTTAGAGGTTGGCATGATGCAGAATAAATGCTGTCTTGAGTTACTAAGACACACCTGTCCCTTTACCTTATTGTAAAAATAGCCACATTTGCAATCTGTGCTTATTCTTTACTGGGAATAATTTAAAAAGTTTTATCATTAGTCAGCATACACACCAAGTAATTGGGGAATTTGTATCCTCAAAATGACCAAAAAATGTACAAGATCACTCAGAATATTAATACTAAGTTGGATGCTTGGAAGGTTGTTTTAAAAGATGATATCTTTGGAGATAATCATGAAATTCAACAAATATTTATAAAGCACCTATTATATGCAAGGCACCGGGACTACAAAGACAGAATTGTTTTAAAAATGGTCCCTGCCCTCAAGGAACTTGCAGTCTACTGGACAGTCAAAGTTGTTGATGGAGGTTTTAGCTTTCATGTTTTACAGCTCAGAAAACTTTCTTCTTGAAAGTTAGAAATGGAATAAAGGCAGTGTGTAAGAATGAAAGATGTCGTTTCCACCTGAATGCTTCCTAAAAGAGAACAGATTGTTATATTTTCACAGATTTGTAAATGGAGCATTACGGTAACAAGAGTGTTCCAGAAGATGTTTATCAGTCCACTGAGCTAGGAAAAAAGTCATCCATAAATAACTGTGGGAAGAATGAGTCCAAAGAAAGGATCTGAAATGTATTATAGTGATGTTCATGAATTGAATAAATTCCGTAATAGTATATGACTTTTCAGCTGCCTCAGGTTATTCACCTGCAGTCTTTTCTAATTTTGAAATCATTAACCATTTTCAATAAGAACACTTCCTTCACCAGAATTCTAGAGCATCAAATGCTACAGTATTTTCTTAATAATTATTTATTTTTATTACAGAAAATAAAGCATGCAAGTTATTTAACAACCTGTCTCCAACATCTATCTGTTGCCTACCTTAATAGGTGTTCCTTCCCTTTATGTTTTCATCAATCTACCTAAAATGACCTTGTTTTTTTCATACACAAAATAGCTTTCATTTCAAAGCTTTTGTATGAGATGTTCCCTGAACCTGGAATGCATTTTCTCTTTGTTTTCACCTCCTAAAAGTTCAGTTTGTAGGCCACATTCCACAAGAAACCTCTTCTGATTCCTCCATCTGCTGTTGCTTCTTCCCTCAAATTCCTTGTGTTTAACATATATAGATATGTATGTGAATATGTGCTTACATATCACACATATGTTGTAGAAATTTACATTTGTACATGTTATCTCATCCAACAGAATATGATATTTTTTAAGGTAGAAACTATTTCATTTATATTTTCGCTCTTGCCTAGCAAGACAAGTTAACAAGTCAACAAGCATTTTTAAGTAGGTATTAAATATGTTTATTGATTGAGTAAAATTATTTGCCACTGATTAATAGAATTAATATGCAATAATCAATTATTGAAATAAGACTTACCTAGTAGTCAGGAGACTTGAGTTCTAGTTTATGCTTCATTATCAGCTAGCTGTGTAATTTTAATAAATTCATTTACCCTGAACCAGGACCCCATTCCATAATGAGAATGTCCCAAACCAGGATTGGCACCTTCTACTTCTAAAAATCTAACACCAGACAGACAGACAGACCAACCATTTACTAAGCACATAGAAGCAGTGGTGCTTCTAAAATTATCTAGTTTACTAAAACAATCTCCATTTGGAAGAACCAAATTATATTCATTCAGAAAGGGAAAAATTATGACTAATTTTTGTCATAGTTGATGTTTGTCTTTCATGTTTCATATACGCATATTTTAAATGATAGGGTGAACCTGGAGAAGCTGGGAATCCTGGCCCCCCTGGTGAATCTGGCCCTGGTGTAAGTATTTCATTTATTTTTATTAAATTATTTTATTTATTTATTTCATTTAATAAATTATTTAATTTATTATTTAAATATTAAATTATTAAATTTAATTTAATTTAAAATGTTCTTTAACTTATTAATGACATTGGACTGATTTCTTACCATTCCCATCTTATTAAGTACAGACTCTATATTATAAAACTACATTGTATCATGATTGTGAATATCTTGATTTCTAATCATTTAAAGATGGAGAAAACGTGATTTCAATGACAGATATTCAATCTACAACCTGTTATATAAGTCCCTTAAAGCATTTTTGCTATGTGTACTTTCCCTAAAATTAGTTCCTGTAATAGTCAAATAAAAATTCAAAGCATAACTGTAAAATAGGAAAGTGACTTTCTCCAGGTAAATAGGAAAGTTTAAATTGAATTGCCATCATTTTCTCTCTAACACATTTTGGTATACAGCCTTTAAATAGTTCAATTTTGTTATATTATGCAGGGTCCAAAAGGTGAACGAGGAGAAAAAGGTGAAGCAGGTCCTCCTGGTGCTGCGGGACCTCCAGGAATCAAGGGACCCCCAGGTGATGATGGACCTAAAGGCAATCCAGTAAGTGAGCCAACTGCCTTAAAACCAAGGCACTGACATGCAAGTCTCCACAAGAGTTTCCAGAGTTCTTTATAATGGAACTCTAGCTTCTGAGTCACTAATCAGAGAACTGTATATTCATTTGTAAAAGAAATGAAGAAGAGAAGAGGCTTTTAAGGGGAGGAGAAGCATTCTTTCTTTGTTTTTTGCTGTTTTGTTCTGTTTTGAATTCGCTAGCTGACTTATTTTTTTACTTTTCCAATTTTTCTAGGGTCCCGTTGGTTTCCCTGGAGATCCTGGTCCGCCTGGTGAGCCAGGCCCTGCTGTAAGTATCCTACATAGAAAGCAAAGAACTTTTAGAAGAATGTGTCCTTATTGTTGTTTTTTTCCCTCTTAAAATAGATCTGCATTTGGATACAATACGGGTCCATAACTTATGACCCTTTGGAAATGGGCAAAATATATCTTCATTACAGTTAAGAGAACATAGATTATAGATGATTAGATAGTTGAATGAACACATAAACTGATTATTAATCATTTATTGTGTTACATAAGAGCTGGCTTACTTTAAGAAAACAAGATAGGGGTGGCTAGGTGGTGCAGTGAATAGAGCACCGTCCGTGGAGTCAGTAGGACCTGAGTTCAAATTTGACCTCAAACACTTGACACAAAAACTAGCCATGTGACCTTGGACAAGTCACTTAACCCCAATTCCCCTACCTTCCCCCCTCCGAAAAGCACAAACAAAAACAAAAAACCAAGATAGTCCCACCAGGAGCTTAGATTATGATGGGGGACTGACACATTAAGAGAAGTTGCAAAGTATGTTTGATGGAATATGGTATACATTGACATGATGTGGTTCTGATAGGGAGGTAATCTGGAAGCATGAGTCCAGGCAAAATAAGGCAAAAGCTTATTTATCAAAACCAAGGGACCCAGGGGTGGAATCCAGGTTACAGGTAGAAAGGATATGGAGGCCATGAGCTGAGTAGAGAAGCATAGCATGAGAGCTTGTTTTACTGTTGAACTATGTGCAAGAGTAGGTTGTACTTTCTGACTCCTTTACCCTCTTGCTGAAAGGTCTTTTTTCCCATGGGAAAGGCTATTTCTCCATAATGTCATTTTCCCTGAAGGGGGAATGTACAGGTCCATAATATGTCCTTTAAATATCCAATTAAACTAAATTCCAACAATTTCACTGAAGATTACAGAGCTGCCATTCCTTCTTCTGGGCTGGGGGCAGTGCCATACCTTTGGTTGTCCAGCCTGTCATGATATTAATAAATCTCAGCATTATGTTAAGTTGAATGGCTTGTCCTATTTTCATTTCTGGTAAAAAAAAAAAAAAAGGAAAAAAGTACTGACTAAAGGTAAGCTGCTATAAATAATTTAGGTTTCTTGCTCTTTTAGGGTCAAGATGGTGTTGGTGGTGACAAGGGTGAAGATGGAGATGCTGGTCAGCCTGTAAGTAAGCTTTTGTATATTCTTTGCATCATCTTAAGGCATTTTTTGGAAAAAATTGAAGCTGATAAGCATCTTAGAAGGATAATGATGTGGTATTATATTTTCTAATAGAAATTCCATTGTTCTTTTGGTCTCAAACTGATTTTTACAAATATCTGTCTAAGACTTAATTTTTCCCCTACAATATCTGGTGGCTTTAAATATCTGAAATAGGTTCATTATGTGGAAAGACGGATTAGTTGTTTTTTGTTTTCTTTTTTACTATAGTATAGTACTTGGAGAAGTGAGGGGAAGATTTGGGGTCTTTTTTTTTATGTTATAGCAATTAGAGTTGTCCAAGAGTGGAATGGGCTACGTTAGAATGTAGTAAGGTACCCATTACTTCCTTTTTAAAGGAGGCTGTGCCCCACCATTTGAGAATAGCATAGAGGGGATTGCTGCTAAAGTATGGGTTAGACTATATGATGTTGACCTGTCAACAAATAATTATTTAATGCTTTCCAAGTTTTCTTAGCATTGGTACTAAGCTCAAGACACAAAGAGAAGCAAAATACTCAAAGAGAGTATAATCTAATGCAAGAGACAATATACGAAATAACTGTGTACAAACAGGCTATATACCAAATGATGAACAGAGGTCATAGATTAACATTAAAGGTGACAAGAAAGACTTCTTGTAGATGGAGGACTTTACTTGATACTTCAGAGAAGCCAAGAGTCAGATGAGAAGAGAAAGTACTTGGTGCATGGGGAAAAGCCAGTGAAAATAGCCAGACAATGCCTTGTGTGAGAAACATTAATGAGAGCAGTGTCACTGAACTATAGAATATGTAGAGGTGGGTGCAGAGCATGAAAAGCCTGAGAATGTGGGGGGAGGGGAAACAGGTTATAAAAGTCTTTGAATGCCACACAGAAGATTTTCATACTTGATCCTGGAGATGACAGGGAGGCATTGGATTTATTGAGTAGGGGAGCAAACCCTCCCAGCTTGATTTTTTTTTCTTTTTTTCTAATTAAAGGGACCGTATCTTGACTTACTTCTTAAAGAGGCCTGTTCACTGAATGGGCATTACCCCACTCTAAGTGAGTACCTGAAAAGGCCTAAAAGGTCCAGGGTCTCCCATTGCATCCTGGGTCATCTCCAGTCATCCTGATGAAATATGTGGTCACTGGATCCAGAAGGCTTTGGAGGAGAAAGTGAGGCTGGTGACCTTGCACAGCCCTCCCTCCCTCAAATCAAAGTCAGCTGCAAGTCATGTCATCATCTCCCTGATGTCCTTCAAAAATGAAGGACAAACACAACAACAGCACCACAAACACGATCAGACCTGTACTTTAGGAAGATCACTTTGGCAGCTGAATGGAGGATGAATTAGAATGAGGAGAGATGTAGTAGGGAGACCAAACAAATTGTTTCAGCGGTCTAGGCATGAAAGCCTGTACCAAGACGGCGACAACGTCAGAGGAGAGAAGGGGACATATAAGAAAGACGATAAGGTGGAAAGAATATTAACCCTGGCATCAGAGGGTGTGGGTTGAAATCCTACCTTGGATACTTATTACCTATACGTATATGACCATGGGCAAGTGACTTAATATCTCTGGTTCTGTTTCTTCATCTGTAAAATGTAGAGGTTGGGCTAGATGACCTCTTAGGGCCCTTACAACTCCAAATCAGTGATGTGATGAATCCATGTCTGCAGTCTCAACTCTGAGACTTTTCAGTTCTGTAACTCTTCCCTTTACATAGACAGTTTGTTGTGATTTAAGAGCTATCAGGAAAGCCCTCTTTCCCCATCTGCAAATATCTTCCTCATATTTGCCCAGATACTTCACTTTAC
Organism: Pseudocheirus occidentalis; assembly: GCA_028646575.1. NCBI lineage: Eukaryota > Metazoa > Chordata > Mammalia > Diprotodontia > Pseudocheiridae > Pseudocheirus > Pseudocheirus occidentalis. The sequence goes on along the minus strand of CM053593.1, from coordinate 337,497,302 downwards.
TTTGTAGAGCTGGTTAAAATTCCACAAATTAGAGATTCAATTAGATTACTGTGTAGCCTCTTTTAGAATTACAAATAGGGTAAACTGTAATGGTTAAGTCACAACCTTAATATGAGTTCTTTAATTGGTATATTTTCCTATTAACATCTAAGAAAAGTCATTGAGGAAAAGAGAATTTTGATGTGGATACCATTTTATTATTTTGGCGATGAAGACGTCCTTCAACATGACCCTTAGTTGTGTCCAGATCTATAGGAGATTCATTCTTTGACAGAGCAAGAAAAGGGTTAGAGATCTGGGAGAGGGAGAGAATGGAGTTGGATTCAATAAAGATAACTAACTTTAAAGGTTGTGGAACGTTAAATTATTATACAATTCTTTAATATGTATACTTCACATTTTACAGGGTCCTCCTGGTCCTTCTGGTGAAGCTGGCCCTCCTGGACCTCCTGGGAAAAGAGTAAGTTTCTTGACTATTCGTTTGAATTTTTTTTAAGTGTTTTCTACTATGGGACCCAAACAATGCAAATTGGTTACATGCGCATTAATAAGGAATTTATTTGAAATTATATTTTCACCATTATGATATAATTCAACAATTATTACTCATTTTACATCTTTGGGCTTCCCTAAGCATTAGGATTTTTTTTAAGTTTAATTTGGACCTAATTATCATGCATCTGCAAAGACTAATAATAATAAGTAAATGATATAAAGCTACCAAGGTTACTTCCTGGGATCAATACATGATTTGGCAATAGGAGGAAAGAGAAGAATTGGGTTCTTCAGGAGAAGAATTGGGTTCTTTCTGTCCACAACTCAATTCCCTCTGGATAATTATAGAGAGTCTGGTAGAGGAGCAATTCAGCAATTGCATATGGGTCAAAACACAAGTATCTCCACTTTACTAAAGTACTGTGAGCACCACCTTTGGCATTAATAGCTATTTATGCCATCCATCAGTGGAGAGCGCGGAATTTCTTATTTCATTGAGCATTAGCATAAATTCAACTCTGTACCCTGGAAATGTATTAACCAAAAAGGACCTAATAATTAATACACAAAGATTTTGGCATTAAATTATAGAGAAGATATTTTTAATAGAGTATGTGACTTTTATGATGTAAAGACCAGTTTTAATCTGTTAGATTTTTGTCTAAATAATGTGTTAGTGAATAGCCTTCCTTAGGTTTCATGCTACATATAGTTTATATAAAGGTTTCGTTTCTTTGTTCATTAATTTAAATCCAAAAGTTCAAAAAAAATAATTATCACTATTATATTCAAAATTTTACTAGATATCCTTTCAAGATTTTACTCCTTTTAAGTAGTAGTAACCTTTAGATTTGCCATAATCTAATTTCCAGAAAGCCCAAAATGCAGCTTTATTTTCCAATTAACATAAGAATTTCTTGGGGTCAGAGTTCTAGGGGAACAAATACATTTGAACCAACCTGTACAATATGAGAGACTGAAAAAGTTTCCTTTTTCGCATTACCTTCTTCTACTAACCATTGAGGCTTATTTTTAGAATAAACATATTCATTAGTGTTGGGATATAAGTAGTCCACTGCAGTGTGGTGTCCTTGTCAGAGTATAAAAACTGAGTCAGGAAGAACAGCGTTTGAATCCTGCCTCAGTCCCTTACTAGCTGAACGGCTTAAGCAAGTCACTTAAAACTTAATGTTTTCATCTCTAAAGTGGTGATAAAAAGAGTACCTGTATCACAGAGTATTTGTATCAAATCATGTAGTTTCTATAAAGCTCCTTGTAAACATTACAGTACTATATAAAACTGAGCTGTTATTATTGTTATTCTGCTTTCATATTTGGTTTTCTGCATGTCTCTTCCAGTTTCCTAATGTTGCCAAGATCAAAAAAGTTGTCAAACAGAGAGTCCTTTTCCTCTTTGGATCTATTTCCATTCAGTGGTTTTGGGTCATAATCGGTGTTATTATTGATTTCCAAAGGCAGCAGTTCTGTTTAAGGGGAGAATCCTGCTGCACTTCCTCATCTTGGAAAGAAGGGTCAAAATGTTGAACTCCCTTCTCAACAATTTACTATGCTGCTCTCCCTAGCTTTTTCTACCTTAGACATCAATCTCATCACCAATAAATAGTTTCAGTGCCTCTCATTGTCCTCCCACTCAACAGATGTTAACATTGCCTTTCAGAGATCAGTCTTCCATTAAATGGTGTGGTTTTTTTCTTTTTTTTTGGTCAAGTAAATTCAATATTGTTTAAATGTATTCATTTAAACTCTTATTTCATTTAAACTCTTTGCCTAGAGTTTCTGTGGAACTAATTGCAAAGAAAAATAGTGATACAAAACGTCTTTTATTCTTATGCAAAGGCATTTAAATCATTCAAATGGACAGATCTTTTCTACATATACAAAACACTTGAGAAGAAAAGCCCATAGTCTTTGGTATTGTGATATCACTTGTCCTAAGGGTTAGAGTCAATTGCTTGTTATTGTTCAGTCATTCATTCTGAATCTTTGTGACCCCTTATGGGATTTTCTTGGCAAAGATATTGTAATGGTTTTGACTTGCCCAGAGCCAATCAGCTAGTGAGTGTCTGCGGTCACATTTGAACTTGGGTCTTCCTGACTTGAGGTCTAGTGTTCTGTACACCGAACAACCTATCTGTCCAACTAATTTTTACATGTTAACTCTAACCCCCTCCTTAAAGAAAAAAAAATGTAAACCATTTCTACTTGCTGTGTTTCAGAATATAGAAAAAAAGAGATAAGTAATACTCCATAGTTTACGAGTATGAAATCCTGTACAAACACTCATTCATGAAACCCTCATTTATTAGTTATTATTTTCAATGGGTGTGATAGAGAAATGAAATATATGAGAGATATAATCTCTCTACCTTTAAGGGCTTTTATAGTCTACTACAGAAAATTCTACACACACATGCATACACACACACACAGACACACACACACACACACACACACACTACAAAATGCAAAATAACTGAAAAAAGTAGGGTTGTAAGCAAAATTCAAAAAGAGGGAGTGGAGAATCAGTAACAATCAGAAGCAGCATAGGAATTAAGCAGCTATTTGAATTTGCAAGGCCCCACTCAAATACCGCTTCTTCTGTGAAGCACTTTCCAAACCTTTCCATTTCACAAGGCTCCCTCTTCTCTTATGAATGTCATACTATTTACTATGGCACCAAGATATGGTGCTTGTGTACGTCCTTTAGTCTTAGTTGTCTCTTTATGTTTGTAACTTGTCTTCTCAACCAGATTATAAATGCCTTAATGTGAAAGGTTGTCTTCTTTGTATCTGCCTTGGTGTCTAGCACTTTGTTCTTTGCATAGTAAGTGCTCAAAACAAGTTGTTTATCTGATTGATTGGCAAAGGTTAGAGGCTCACAATAATACTATTTGTTGATCTATATGTGAAGCCAGATGCTTTGATTAGTTACATACTTGATTGTAGATGCTTAGTAATAGAATTGCTTGGAGAATTAAATGTTCTCACCGGATGTCGTCTCTCAGTGGAATTAATGAATTAAATAATTTTATTGGTCCTGTGGTTTCCATAGGATACTACAGCTGTACATACATTTAATGCTAGTGCTAGCTTTAAAGAAGAAAGACAAAAATCAAGAGCAAACTTCTTTTTCTGCATATTACTGAATGTGCTCGTTAAGTTTAACTGTTCAGTATAGACAGGACCCTGTAGACTCACATTCATGCCATTTGTATGCTTTTAAACACCAAACACTCAAAATATGTGATAAAGTGCATTGTAAAAGCCATTACTGGGGTGGGACACAAGTGTACAGAATCAACTGTGTCTACTCAAGTGTTACCCAAAACATGGACAGAATGAAAATTGTGCAAAAGCAGACACATAAATTCTCTTTGGCATGTACATTGCCTTCTTAAATTATGAAGTACCATGCACTGTAAGTGTAGCATAAGCCATATACATAATTTATTTTCAATAAATGAAGCAGGCTATAAAATAAAATTATACCTTGGGTTGCAGAAACATGATTTGTTTAAAAAATTACTTCTAAAGTCTGGAGAAATTATTTGTGAAAAGATTGAGTGTTTGATGGCATTCAAATACAATTCACACTGATGTTCTACGTTCAGCTTTGCACAATACAAAGTGAAGGAAATATTTGGCAGCTACATGCCAAATAGAGATCATTCAGGACCCTACACCTATTTTATTTTAAATCTCAAATGTCTGCTCAGCTCTTATTGTTCTTTAGTTATTGTCCAGTTGTGTTTGACTCTTTGTGATTCCATTTGGGGTTTTGTTTGCCAAAGATACTAGTTTACCATTTCCTTCACTGGCTCATTTTGCAGATGAGGAAACTGAGGCATACAGTTAAAATGACTTGTCTGGCATCAGATAACTAGGAGGTGTCTGAGGCCAGACTTGAACTCAGGAATACAAGTCTTTCTCACTCCAAGTTTGGTAATCTATCCACTGTGCTACCTAATTCTTACCTTAACTTAACTATATAATCACGCATTTATAGCTCCAGTAGTTTAAATATCACATTATTCTTTGAGTACCTTTGCACACACAGTATTACACTAGGTCAGACTTCCTTGGTCAGTTTGTGAGGATAATAGTGCTTCAACCTAATGACAAAGACAGATGATAATGAGAAAAACCTCTGGGCCTATGTATAAAAAAGAAGAGTCAGCCAGCAGGGGTACAGGAGTCTAACACGGGGAGAATTCCATTTCTAAGACTCTTTCTGGTGTGGGAAACCTGTGGCCTAGAGACCACATGTGGCTCTCTAGGTCCTTAGATGTAGCCTTTCGACTGAGTCTAAGTTTTGCAGAACAAATCCTTTTATTAAGGGGATTTGTGCTGTGAAGTTTGGATTCAGTCAAAGGGTCTCACTTGAGGACCTTGAGGGCCACATGTGGCCTTGAGGCTGCAGATTCCCCACTCCTGCACTAGGCACTTTAATTAGAGAGGACAGAATGCCAGCCTTCAAAATGCCTGCAACTCTAACAAAGTCAACACAAATCAATATTGAGACTACAGCTGCCCTCGCCAGAGAGGGCAGAAAATGGAGAGAAATGTTGGGCTGAAATTTGGATGTTTTAAAAATTGTTTTTGTTCTACATTTCATTTTCATGGTGTTATTAAAAATTAAAAACATTTTGAAACTCTTTTTCTTCCCTTCTGACCTTAAATAAGTACCGCACAAGGGGGATTTTTCAGTGAAGAGGGGAGAAAAGAAGAGCAGAAAAGAACTAAAATTAATGGATGGATGATTGCTGGCAATGACTACCTGCCATAAATCATGGCCAGAATGATCTGAACTATAGCTAACATGAATGATGGCATTCTAGCTTCCATTCAAACACAAAGCATAGCCAAAGACGTAGTCATTCATTTTGGCAATAGACAATCATAGTATCATAGTAAAGCAGCTACATGACTCAGTGGATAGAGACCTAGAGCTGGAGTCAGGAGGTTCTGTGTTTAAATCCAGCCTCAGAAACTTACTAGTAACTCTGGGCAAGTCACTTAAGCTTCTGTTTGCTTCAGTTACTTCATCTATAAAATGGGGAGAATAACACCTAGCTCCCAGCATTGATATGACATAAAAAACACTTTCTAAAGTGTTTTTAAAACCTCAAAGAGCTATATAAATGTTGGGCATAAGGGAATTATCCCTTGAATCCAGAAAGCATAAATATTGCTAGCATCTTACGGTATCCTATTTACTTAGAGTATTTGCTTGCATCATCATCATTACATTCTCCTCTACTAACTTTCTGGTATCAAATATCTCATATTCGTTTTTCAGTCAAACAATCAACAAACAAAAAATGTTTATACACTTGGCAGATGAAGCAGCCATCTTTTGACCTGTGATCAACTGTCACTTTTCAGAGACACTTTGCTGAAAAGGAGAATTAGTTTCTGTTGTCTTCTGTTCAGTTGAGAACCGTGTATAATATTCTCATAATACACAACTGTAAAAGTTTAAAAAGACAATAACAAATGGTGCTAGTGAAACCGGTTGATGCATGTGAGAAGTGTATGCATAGGCATATATATGTATATAGATATGTACATGCATATGTAGTTACAATACACATGTATGTAGTGTGCATGTGCATATCTATAAATATGTATACAAAATACATATCTATGTACTGTGTGTGTTCTAGGAGAAAAAACATCTAATATGCATTTCTTAATCTAAATCCCCACTGATAATAAATATCATGAGAGCAAAAATAATAGATGATTAATTTTATCAACTAATACGCTAGTTATCAAATATGAAATATAACACAGTAGTAGTATAATTGCAAGTTTTGTTCCAGTATTGTTTCTGTCTGAACTCCATCCCTGCCTCTTCTCTCTCTCCTTCTTTCTCTGTGTGTATGCACAGATAGAGACAGTTTCTTTCCTTGGTATTCTTCATACAGATGAAATCACAAATCTGAAGCTATTGTTGTTATTTTAAAATTGTTATTGTTTTTATTCTTATTTCTATGATGGGCATTTATATAGCACTTACAATTTGGAAAAATTTTATACAAATTTTCTAATTCCAAGTATTCATTGGAAGCATGGTTTAGGGAAATTTATAACTGTAACATGCTTTGTACTTTTAAAATAAACATATGATCCATATAACATTTTCTCATTATTGTATTGCAAAACCAGCGCAAATTCAAAGCTATGAATTTTGTCCTTTTTATGCATTTTGTCCTTTAGAAATTGCTCATTTTGACACAATATGGATTGAATATGAATAATCTTATGACATATCATAAGTCTTTGCTTTTTCAAAACTCTTTCATTCTATTATGCAGAGTAGAAGGTAATTGTAGTGCCAGCATAATTCATGGCTACTATGGTGGCTATGAATATGCTGGCTTAATTATGAATTGCAAAATATAACAGACTCCATATATAAGGCGGAAGCAAAAACATTTATTCTTTCACCAGAAAGCCAAATCCCAACACCGGAAAGCCAGATTCAGCATAGCAACAAAGAAATCTACATATAATAACACTGCAGAGAGCAACATCTTCCCAGAGCCTTCCCACAAAGACTCACAAGCCTAGCTGTCTCCTTGCTAGCATCTTCTCTCTTTCACCATCTAACTGCTCTGACTCCCAGCTTCCACTGGGCTCTGCTCTACCTATTCAGCAAACTCTTCCCACCAGACTCTATGTGATTACATTTGACCTATTAAGGGGCAGGGAATATATTCAAAGCAGGAAAGATTTTCAAATTCCCTTAAGCTTATTAAGGGGCAGGGAAAATCTTCAAATTCCCATTACCAGTACAGTAATTTGGGGGCAAGATCTTAAAATAGTTCTAGAATCTATTAGAAAGTGATAGGAGGATGGACAAGGACAGAGCTTGGGGTATTTATATCTGATATTTCCATAATTATATTACTATCCCAGTGTTTGTCATTTGCAGATTTTAAGTTAAGTAGTTTAAGCTCAGATAGTTAGATAGTTTAGTGGATAGATACTAGACATGAAATCAGAGACTTGATTGATTTCAAATTTTCACTGTGTGATCCTTGGCAAGCCACAACTCCCACCCTTAGTTTTCTCATCTGTAAAATGGGGA
>CM053593.1:337474826-337489590 GCA_028646575.1 Pseudocheirus occidentalis | reverse complement strand
GGTAGTAGTAAGAGTAGTATTGAAAATACCCTTTGCCTGATCAGCCTAAGGTCTACCAGTCAGATGGAAACAGAGGAGAAATCATGTTATTTGACTACAGAGTAATCAAGACTCGTAACAGTTGGCTCTTAGGAGAGATATGAAATATTTTTAGTCTATTTAACTGTTTATATGACTGAATTTTTGTTGTTATGCTGAAAAGAACACCTTAATAGTTTAATTTAAAGATATTTTCCTCTATTGAAAAATACCAGATTAAATATATTTCATTAACTGTTTTGTAATCCATTTCAGTCACTTACAAACAAAATTAGTAGGGATTTCAGTGCTATGAATTATGAAGCTATCGCCTTATTATCTGGCATCTAAGGACTTTTATGACTTTGCATTATGAATATTTGTAATCAAAACTAACAGAAAATGTACCTGTTATGGAATAACTACTGATTTTTTCAACATTTAAGTAGTTTTTAGTGAGCAATTGTTTGTATTGTTTACTCTTAAAATATGAAATATCATTAAAAATGAGCTGAACACTATTTAATAAAATGTGTTAAATTGGTCCTTGTAATAGGCTTGGGTAAAGTGACATATTTAATTGGCTTTATCTATTTTATGTAAAAATCTATTTACTCCACTAGTTTAAAACATATTTATGAGTGCATTAAAATAACCAATAAAATTGTAACCAAGTCTTTTTTAATATTCACGATTAATATGCTCTTTTTCAAGCATCAGCTTAACTAGTTTAATGTAGTTCATAGCAGTACTGTTACTCAAGGAAACAAGGTACCTAAACAGAAAAACAATAAATGTAAACACAGTCTCATTCCTTGTTGCTTTTACTTTTGCCCCTTAATAAGCTTAAGGAAATTTGAAGATCTTTCCTGCTTTGAATATTTTCCCTGCCCCTTAATAGGTCAAATGTAATCACATAGAGTCTGGTGGGAAGAGTTTGCTGAATAGGTGGAGCAGAGCCCAGTGGAAGCTGGGAGTCAGAGCAGTTAGATGGTGAAAGAGAGAAGATGCTAGCAAGGAGACAACTAGGCTTGTGAGTCTTTGTGGGAAGGCTTTGAGAAGATGTTGCTCTCTGCAGTGTTATTATGTGTAGATTTCTTTGTCCATCTGTGACTCAGATCTCTACATAATGAACTCTTATAAGTTTGGAGAATAATTCTTCTATAGCTTCAAAATCATAGAATTGTGGATTTAGAGCTAGAAAGGACTTCAGAGGAAATTTGGTCAAACCCCCTCATCTTACACTTGAGGAAAATGTGGATTAACGAGAATGGATTTGCCCTGATCCATACTTTGCAAATAGGAGAATCAAAATTTTGAACCAAGAAGCTCTGAATAGGATCCGTTGAAAATGGATTCAAAGAGATAGTCATTAAAAACTATGAGACCTTTCTGTTCTCAAAGTCAGGGGGACCTGCATCAGGAAAGGGAGTTTTTTCACCCATGAATTCCCTATAACATACTAAGGAAACCATGGGTCTAGTCTCCATCCCAGTTTCTTTAAAGGATTTATTGTAGCATTAGATATCTACTGAAAATTCTGTCATAACTGGTATGCTGCTATTTTTTTTGTCTAGTCATTTGCTACCACAAAAAGGAAATAGTGGATGTACAGATAGTGCTTTAAGGTTTGCAAAACTCTTCACACATACACAATTACAGTTGATTCAATTTATCCTTTATATATCCACCATAATCCAATTTATCTTATTTATAGATCTTGTATATACTTATGCATAATCTTTCCTGCCTTTTTTTCCCCTTTCTGAACACCTCCACATTCCAACTTACTTGTGTGCTTCCTAGCATATGGTCAGAAGTTGACATGGAGTTCTTGATGTGGTCTGACATGACAGAGTACAGCTAAGCTATCACTTCCTTATACCTGTGTGATCCTTAATGTACCTTTATATTGTGTTGTCTTTTTTTTTTTTGGTACCCTTATATTGTGTTGTCTTTTTTTTTTGGTCTGCCATATTATATTGATGATTCATAATGAACTTTCATTTCATTTTAATGATAGTTTTTTGTTAAGGCAAATATTATCCAACCCTGTCTTGTACTTGTGATGTTGATTTTCTTTAACTCAAGTGTGATTTTCCAATTATTCCTATTCAGTTACATCTTATTTGATTCCACCTTTGATTCTAGCCTATCAAAATCTTTCTTGAATCCTGACTCTGTCATACTTTGTTAATTATCCCTCAAAGGTTTGTGTCATCTCTAATTTGATCGCTCTGCCATCTGTACTCATATCCAAGTCACTAATTAAAAAAAAATGTTAAACTGTATAAGGTCAAGCAAAAATCCCTTGGTTACCCTACAGGAGATGAAACCGACATTGGAACAGGTTTGACCATTCATATTCTGTCTTATTAGATTGTTGTCTAGTGAACCTTTTCCATAAGAATAATATTTGAGATTTTGTCAGAATAATAGTCAAATGGCTTTCTTACCTCAGTTTCTTCTTTTGTAAAATAAGAGTAGATTAAGTAAATGCTGATAATATTTACTGATATTTATGTCATTCTTTGATGTCTGAAAAACATTTAACATACTAATTTTTCATACATAGTTGAGATTCATAATAACTTGTGAATTTCTTGCTATAGGTATAATTCTCTTTTTCAAATCAGGAAAATGATGTTTGGATATGTTAAGTGATTTACCTGTAATTATATAGCTAATAAGTTTCAGAGACAGGATTTGAACCCCTGTATTACTAACTCTAAGTCCAGGATGATATCTGTTATGTCCTGCTGCTTTTAGGGTTCCTTCCAGCTTTAAATTCATGATCCTGTTATCCTATTTCCCCTTCCCTCGAATAGGTATTTTTTCCCTTCAAATAAAACTGAGACATAGACCTCTTAAGTCACATTTTAAAATAATAGGTCAAAAATACAGACTACCAGAAAAAAATTTATTTTTAAATATATTCCCTTTTGTATATGTGAGTCTTATAAGTGAATAGCAGTTATATTTTCTAATAGAATATTGATTGGTATGATGTGAGTGACAGTGGCCTAGAGAAACAATAAGTTCATGTGAATATAGAATAAGGGTGCCAATGAAACTATCGTTAGCACAATGTATACATTCTTCCATGGCTTTGCAGTACTTGGAAATAAGTATGTACTCCCTGAAGGCACTAAAAAAATGTATAATTTGTGTCAATAAGCCTTGGAATTTGAATATTTGAATTATTATCCCAGCTGTCTGTAGCCTAGAGTTAGCTTCATGTTGTCTTATTAGAGGGAAAAAAACCCTTCAGACACTAAATAAAATATTTTATGCATTTTATGTTTCAAGTTACTCATAATTTTAAAAATGCAAATATTAAAAGTGTTTTAAATCAAGCAACATACATTGCCAAAGAAAAGACATGATAAGTAGCTGAAGTAGTGGTTGTGGTTATTCATTGATTCCAGAAATGGAATATCAAGGTGTGAGTCATTTGCTTCACTTAAAAGTAAGAAGTGGTTTCATCTGTAAAGTGAGGCATTGAAAAAATTATCAGTTCAATTGCTATGAAATCATTTTAGTTGGAAATATAGTAAAAAAAAAATTCTCTTTACATTTCTAGAACTTGGTTGACCAAAATAAATGTTCATCATCCTTTGTGAATAGAGAAGGCATTATTTCTACTACTAACACCACCATCAACAACAAACTGTTGCTGCTCCTTGCATGCATATAGGACTTTATATGTGCATTTATACATTGATTCTGTGGAAAGAGCATTGCCTGTATAATCAGTCAGGGTTTGAGTCCTGTTTCTGCTTCTTGCTACTTATGTGAAATCACTTTCTCCAAATTCATCAAGCCTCTCCAGCCCCTAGTATCCTATCTGTATATTAAAAGGGGGCCACCTTTCATATACAAATTTCTCGTTCTATGTTCTCATTTGTGTCTCATAGCAACTATTTGAGGCAGTACTATAGGTAATAGTATACGCATTTTACAAAAGAGAAAGCAGACTGAGAAGAAATGAAGTTTCAAGAGGGATTTGAACTCAGATTGCTGTGACTCAACAAGTGGTTTGTTCATTTTTTCACAGAGAAAAAAAAGTGTGATTTCAGACTTGAGTGATTGTTAAAAGATGCCACTTTTGCTGTTCTTATACGTCTGACCTGAAACACAGAAGTTCTGGTGATACCTTGAGAATGGAGCTTTGCTGTTATGTACTAGGAGTTGGCAAAAGATAACTAGGAGGCCATAGCAAGTCCACCAACTCTTTGTATTGTCTGCAAGCTAATAATGAAGCCATTCTTAGTTCAGAGCAGATTTTTTGCCTGTGGGCCATAATTTGTCAACACCTGGCATATCTAGTACAAGAATGAGACAATGGAGAACTCAGAGTTCTGGGTTCTCTGTCCTTAAATCTGTTCAGGCATGTTCACAGGGAACCAGCTTTAGGAGACCTTCAGGAAAATCAATCATCAGATTGTCCAAATTGTAGCACTTTCTGTCTCCAACTCCCTTATCAATATAACCTTGCATTTCTGGATTAGGTGAAGTTTTCTAAATGATTATGATTGGAGAGTCTTGCATTCATTACCTAAATGAAGCTGACTAAACCATTAAACTATTGAGTTTATAAGAACTTGCTTTGTAAGCAGATCATCAGTAATTAAACATGGAGTTACTTTTGTCAAGTAGTATCCAGAAATAAGCAAATCCAATGCTTACTTTTATTGTTAAACATCTAAACAATGGTTTAAGAAACTAAATTGTCCTGACTCAATTCATCACCATACCATGATTAAATTAAATGTAAAAATTGGTTAAATTAAAAGTTTAACTTAATTTAAATGTTAAATTAATTTAAAATTCTCAATTAAAATTAATTTCTAAATCTAAAAAAATACATCATGGTTTCTGCAAAAAAAAAATGCCTGCAACTGACTCACCTAAGAAAATAATCATACATAATGGGCATTTTCTAAGCATGACTGATAGCTATATGTATTAGTTATATGTCAGGGTGTGGATTTAAATATTAAAGATTAGAGATGTGTGTGTGTTTATAAGGATTTATTCTGGTTTTAAATGTACATTTTGCATATAGTGCTGCACATTTTCTGAGATTGATATTAAATTAGGAAAATAAATGTGGGAATTATACATATATATATAAATTCAATTTTATTTAATCAGAAAGGACCGGAAGGTTTATTAGATATATAAGGATAAGTTGTGCCATGAATAAATAGGAATTAATTAAAATGAAATAAAAATATTATAGTAACTTTTTTCTTGAAAAAAAATAACAGAACCTGCTCTTCTGACTTTGTATAGCAATTAAATCAAGGAGTGTTTCAGAGAATAAACAGTATATTTTCATAAAGAGTATATTTTAGAAAAGAAATATCTGATTTGTTAGGACCCAGAGAGAACTAGGAGTGATGTGTGGAAGTTTGCCAAGATATATATGTAGACTATTCAAAAGTGTGATGTGCTGCCTCAGATGGGTTCTGCCATATCGGAGTTCTTCAAACAAATATTTGATGAGCACTTTTATATTATCCAACTAGTTCGTTTCATAATATCTGGCACATAGTAGGGACTTAATAAATACTTGGTGATTGTTTTTAGTTATTAGCTGGACTAGATGGTCACAAATTCCCATCAAACAATACAATGGAGATCAATTCTTTGAAATTTGTGTCTTGGAGGAGTCAGATTTCAAAACTGGATCAGAATCTTCACCACCTCCCCCATCCCCTTCTATCAGAGAAAAAAAAGAGATCAACTCTCTGGCATATCTTTTAGCATGTGTGCATGTGTGTATGTATGCATATACTCATATATGCACGTGTGTGTATACATATGTATATATCCTTTTGATAATTTATCATGAAGACCTCCCAGGCTTCAGAATGTTTTGGGGACTTATTTTGTAACAAAATCATTTTCAAAAGTGGCCAACTTTATAGTGGGAAGAAGGAAAGAGGCACAAGATGAGAAATTTTGTTTATAGTAAGACCCAATCTAATCTGTGACACTTAGGATTTAAAGCATTTTACTGTCATAAGGGGAAGGGGAGAAATAATCTAATCAAGTGTGTGAGTTGTTTCAAGAAATATTCATTGACCTTTGAAATATACCTGAGTGGCCTTGATCATGAGTATAGACTATAGTTACATAATTACATCTATATAGATTTAATATCCTTTTTTTCTTGTATTTCTGTATTTCATTCCCAAAGAAGTTCAACTTTTTTTGTTTAAATTCAATTTAGTTTATATTTAATTTATCTTAATACTTTAACAACCAGTTTATCTCTATTGTAAAATGTTTCTCCCACTTCTTGGAGTTAAAAGTCAAATATTGCTGACGCTTATAGTACATTAGAGTCCATTTAAAGCAATTTAAATGGCTTACATTGTGTTTACATTTTGTATGGATACAGAACTTATATGAAATGCAAATGCTAATATTTCTTTTATAATGTGTCTGCTAGGGCCCTCCTGGAGCTGCTGGGTCAGAGGGAAGACAAGGAGAAAAAGGTGCCAAGGTAAAAGCCAAAAACCGCCCAAAGGTTTATATTTGAGTAGACTGTGGACCACCTGAAGCTCACTTGGATTACAAAATTCTTTCTTTGTGATTCAGTGCTAAATATAACCATAGGTTGTATTTTCTGACAGGGAGAAGCAGGGTCAGAAGGTGCCCCTGGCAAAACAGGCCCTGTTGGCCCCCAAGGACCAGCAGGCAAACCTGGCCCAGAAGGTCTTCGAGGTATTCCTGGCCCTGTGGTAAGTACTCTGCATGACAGATGACACCTTAACCATACCTTGCACAATATTTTTCCTGTTTAAAATTGTATCTGTTTCTTATAGGGAGAACAAGGGCTTCCTGGAGCTGCAGGTCAAGATGGTCCACCTGGTCCTTTAGTGAGTATCATCTTCTCTGTTTATCATTTAAAAACAGTAATTCCTCAAAGGATGCCTCCAATTTTAATTTAACTGCACAGTTGATGCTTACCCTTATGTTTTGGGATGTAGAGATCAGTTCTGATACTGTAGAAGACTCATCTTCTCATCACTGTGGATATTTAGGACACCAATGCCATAATCAAAACAACACTAACATTCATGCAAAGGATATACTGATCCTTTGTTCTAGATATTCACTCGCTGTTCCAGTGACTGCTCTGATAAAAAAACACAGCTCCTTGTCCATCATTCCCCTAAATGTATAATCAAGCAAATCAGATTCTTGCTTCAGCCATTGCCCTCCCACCCCCCAAAGAAAATGTATTTCAGTTTGTACTCTGAATTAATCACCTCTCCTCAAAAGGTACTTTTTTTTTTGATGAAGTGGGGGGAGGCAAAGTAATTGGGGATAAGTGACTTGCGCAGGATCACACAGCTAATGTATCAAGTGTCTGAGACTCAGGTCCTCCTGACTCCAGGACTGATGCTGTATTCATTGTGCCACCTAGTTGCCTCAAAAGTTATTTATTTTAAAAATAAAACAAAACAAACATTGCTTCCTTGGTGTTTAGCGCAGTGATTGGCACATACTAAGCATTCAATAATTGCTTTTAAATTCATTTATTCAATGCAGACACCAAATTTTCCTTGCCATTAATGGACAGTCTATGAGTTGCCTCAAGAGGACAAAAGCATTCATTGTTTGGTGATCAGTTTTCTGGTGAATCATCTCATATTTGATCTATATTGTTTCTCCTATGAGACGTGCATAGTCTGTCACTAGTCTGTACTCAGAGTCTTTCTATCTTTCTAGGATCATCCAGAGATAATGCTCTGTGGGTATGGGTATGAACAACTCCCAAGTTGTCTCCATGCAATGATGTGGCAGTAGTAGTACTTCGGTGGCAATGCAGTCCTGATAAGAAGGAAAATTATGCTAAGTGATGGAATAAAATCTTTGGAAAATAGAACACTTGATTAGAAGAACATGTGGTTCTTACATTCCTTGGATGAAAAGAATATCTTTTTGAAATAATGACACAATTGGTCTGGCTAGAGGCCATAATTCCTCTAAAACTCAGTGATTAGGCCAAGTTTCCTGGCACTTCTTTAAAAAAAAAAAGTCATATTGGCCCATGCTTATGGTCATTCTATGATCAAATAGTTCTCTCCATGAGTAATGCAGATCAATAGAAAGATTAAACATCACACTCCATTACTGAAGAAAGGAAACCTTTTCCTAACACTGAATATCACTGGGAGTTGGTTATTTTTCTGTACTCTGACCTCTTCCTACACCACCTCAAATTCCCATTAAATATTGAATTAGAGCATCTTATTTGATCAGTCATGCTGTTTGTAAATGGATGGTTATTTTATGATTGGGATTTACTTTGTGTCAAATTAGAGGGGAAAAAGAAGAACCTCTGTTCTCTAAACAGATGCCTGAGCTTCAGAAATGCGGTTGTTGGTCATGTAATTATCTTACAGTGTAGGAACATAGTTCAGAGTTAACATGTTCCAGCAATCATTTTATAGATCTGGAAACTTTGATTGAGAGAAGTAAAATACTAAAGGTCCCACAAGTAGTAAAATAATAGAATTGGGGATTTTACCCAAGTTCTTCTGGTTCCAAATTGAATACTCTTTTTTTACCTTAGCACTTTCCTACCCTCACATATGTTAAATTTCATTTTCTTATCATAATGCTATTAGTGTTTTCTCTCCTCGTACTAGCAAATTTGGGTTTTGGCCTAAAAGAATTAATAGCCATCTGTGGTAGGACTAGGATTACATCAATTAAGTTAAATAGGCAGGTTCCTGTTCCTAAAAAAAACTCATGACAGATATGCAGAGTTGTTCCAGATTTAGAGAATGATGTGATCAGGGTTATGGAGACAGGAAAGCATAAGACATATTGGGGAAATGGTGAGCAGTCTAGATAGTGCCCTTGAAGGAAACCAGTATGAGAAAAGACTAGAAAAACAGAGTCAAAAAAGGTTGTAGAAGCCATTCAATGTGGAAGACTAAAGAGATTGTGCTATGCTTAGTGAGCATTGAAAAGTTTTGACATGATTTTATTCATATGAATTTATTCACATTTTTCTAGACCACATGGATTGATTAAAAATATTTTAAAACTCTCATGCAGTCAGTTAAATGGCCACGTTTGTCAGTGTAAGTTTAAAAGATGTCAAATTTTTAGTGGTTTTGGAAAGCAGACTGGCTAACATGAGAGAGCTGCCAGTCTGGGTTCAGGATTCAATTAGAACAACTCTGCCTATGTGTTCTCTTATATTTTCAGGGGAAGTCCCGTTAAGTTTTGTTAATCTGTTGAATGCACTGAGAGGCCTTTGGCAGAAAAAAAAATAAGTCTGCCTAACGTCTACTGAAGTTTGCCAGAGCTTTTTTCTGAATATACAGGATTTTCCAATAAGTATTCTGACCTTTCTCAAGATGAAGTGAAGAAATCAGTCTGGAGACTTCCTTCAGCTAATACTAAAAATAAAACCCATCAGGCATATCCACTAACCCTCTCCTGACAGAGTTACTTCTTGTTTCTGACTCCTGGCTAAATGTATGTAAATAGTGTAATCAACAGTACAATTAAAACTGGTGTGTGCCAAGTGAAATAACAAGAAGAGTCTAACTACATAGTCTAAATAAAGATCTCTATTGATGCAAGAGCATTTGGGTGGCGTTTATAAAGTGATTAAGTGTTAGACTTGTCATGGCTGCCATTTGTTTCGATCTAGTTGCTTTAACTGCTTTTTGATTCTTTCTGAAAAGGCTCTCAGAGAGATCAAGGAAATGTTCAGTAGACCTGTATACAAAGTAACTTTATTAATGTTAGAATTTTTTCTGACCAAAATAGAGTTCTATTCTGGTAGTCAGGTTTTACCATCTTGAAGGAAAATGCTTTTCCACATGGTCTAACTGTGCACTATGAAGTAGCCAATCAGAGTCAACCTTGATTCTTTCTCTTCTCCCTACCCCCATGGTCAGTAAGTTGCCCAGTCTTGATTCTATCTCCATCACATAGTTTTCAACCATCTCTGTCTTTTCCCATGGAACTACCCAAGTTCAACCCCTCATTATCTTTCACGTAGACTGTTAGAATATCCTAATCATTGGACCCTCAGCTCTATGGTCTTCTCTCAACAATCCATTGACTATCTTTATAAGATACCTTCCTAAAGTGAAGGTACTAGCATGTCTCACACTAGCTCAAGAAGCTTCAGTGGCGCCCCATAGTCTCTAAAAGCAAATAAAAATCTTCAGTTTGTTTCTTAAGGCCTTTAATAGTTTGGTTTCAGCTCTTCTTTTCAGGTCTCTTCTATATTATTACTTTCCAAATGCTATACATTCCAATCAGCTGTCCTGCTTCTTATTCCTCAAGTTGCATCCCAGTAATCCCTTCCATGACTTTGACATATAATCAGTTTCCTCCTAACTTCTGGTCTTAGAATCTCTAGTTTGTACAAGCTTCAATTCCTGCCATCTCTAATGAAAAGTCTTTACAAATGCTCCTCTTCTTTGGCTCTTTATCGCTCTGAAATTTTGAGAATATA
Source organism: Pseudocheirus occidentalis (assembly GCA_028646575.1). NCBI lineage: Eukaryota > Metazoa > Chordata > Mammalia > Diprotodontia > Pseudocheiridae > Pseudocheirus > Pseudocheirus occidentalis. Next base: position 337,479,065 of record CM053593.1, on the reverse strand, counting down.
TTTCTATATCAATGTCAATTCTTAAATCTTTACATATTAAATTCCCTCCATAGAAAGTAAGCTCTCTGAAGGCAAAGACTTACTGATTTGTCTTTGGACCCCAGCACTTGGCAGATTGCCTTAGGCAGGAAGGCATTTAATAATGATATTTTTATGGCAGCAACTTTCAAGTGATATATACTCCCTTCAAACTTAATTTTGTAATTTAGGAAACACATTTATTTTTTTTTAAATTATGTCACTTTGAAGCTTAGCTGGAAAACATTCCCTTGCTTATTTTATTTCCCCTCATAAAATGTTAATTGCATGTTTCCACAACCAATCCAACTTTAACTAAAATTAAGTAAGTGAAACTATTCATTGGTGTCCCTTACCCTTCATGTGATCAGCCAACCTAACCACAATTAAAGAATCAAAGAAAATTCATTTTTTGAAAGAAAGGTTTATGTTCTTCCTTAACCTAATAATTTGCAATATTCATTTTCAGGCAAACTCATTTTCATATTACTGTTCTTTCCTTCCTTCCTTCCTTCCTTCCTTCCTTCCTTCCTTCCTTCCTTCCTTCCTTCCTTCTTTCCTTCCTTCCTTCCTTCCTTCCTTCTTTCCTTCCTTCCTTCCTCCACCATCCTCTTTCTTCTTTTCTCTCTAACCCCCTGTCTCTGTCTGTCTTTGTCTCTGTCTCTCTGTTTAGACACATTAGTAAGACATTCAAAGTCATTTTTAAAATAGGAAAACCCTGTTTATATAGGTTCAGATTGAAATGAGTTTCAATCTGTATTTATATCATAGTTATTATCATTTTTGCTGGGTTGTAACAACCTGAAAATGGTATTAGTGTTTGTAGCATTGCATATTAATTGGCCAAACTGGTATACCAATGTGTTTGCTTTCCACTAAGTTAAAAATGTATTCCAACCTTTAGATAAGGTTCAGGGGCCATAACTGCTTTTGGCTTCAATGAATCTAATACCAAAGCAAATATTCTGTAACACACAACAGTGCAGGTGAAAATGCTGGACTTTGTAATGCTGAATCTTAAGCATATCCCATCCCTGTTTTCCTTTTCATTTATATTCATGAATTATGAATTTGCCAGAGGTTTTGTATTTTATTGCATTCTGAAGTGGAAATAGAAAACATATCCCCTTTAGATAACATTTTCAAAATAAAGATTTGAAGTTTTTTTTAAATTTATATCTGTTTCATAGGGTCACCCATTACTGAAACTAGTATCCTAATTTCAGAACTGTTCACTCCAAGAGGAAATTGGTAATAATAAGATGCAGGGTCAGCTTAACAGGCCAATCTTAAAACATGAGTCTTAGATGAGATAACTCTCTTAAGGAAACTAACAGATTTATTTTAATATTTTTAAAGAGAATACTTGAAGAGAGCATTGTTGGATATAAACACCTATGTAGAATCCAATAACTTTCCCAAATTATTTCAAAAATCAAATTTAAGTATGTTAGACTAAGTGTGAACACTCAGTGTGTATCTTTCTTACACAATTTTTATGTTAAAAGCAGAAAGAGTTTAGAATCTGTGTGCTTATTAATGAGAAAATTAATACAAATGTGTTTACCAGATCAGTATTTCCTTTCATAAACACACTACTACGGTAGACTCGCTCTCAGCAGACTCTTGATCACATATAGTCATTTATATTTGAGGCACTGAGGTGTAATGAAAAGAAAGTTGACTCTAAAGACAGGAATATCTAAATTCAAGTCACTCTTGTGACCCTTTTTGACCATGGGCAGTCCTCCTAACTTTTCAGTGCTCTAGGGAACTCCATAAGATTATAAGTCACAAAGAAAATGGCAAATCTATATTAGTAAAAAGAGTTTTCTCATGTGGGAGTTAATATAAATATGAAATCATAGGTCCAGTCACTATCTCTATCTCTACAGTGAATTCTAGGAGTGGAGGAACATAAAATGAGAAAGTGAAAAGAACTAATGTGTTTGAACCAGCTTCATGTTTTTCATTCTGTGTAAGGGGAATATATTTTAACGGGCAAAAGTTAATTATTCAAATATGTCTACCTACAGAGAACCTCTATGTAGTTTATTTCAGACAATGATTTTATAATTGCTTTGACTTTATCTAACATTAATAGGAGTACAGAATCACTTTTACATGAATAGACCACATCTAAAGAATTCCCTGCAGATTTTAAGAGACTGAACTATATGTCTCCTATTCTAAGAAATCGTGCCTTAGAAAATCATCTGAAAAAGACTTGACTTGGAGGATTCAGTTCTCTTTTAAATTTTATATAACTCATTACATTCCATCTGACTGAGTTATTCAATACATGGCATTGGTTATCCTTTTTTTCTTAATTGATGGAGCTCTACCAGACCTCTGGATCCACAGAAAGGGAGTGGGGATTATATTCCTGACCTGTATAATATTTTAATTAGAAGGAATGAAATATATTATTTTTTTTATTTTTAACACAAATGGTATCCTGTTCTTTCCTGATATGTGTATTTGTATAGCTAAAGTTAGTGAGCTGGGACCATGGTGCTTTAGCAAATTAGATTGTATTTCATCTTTAGAGTCCAGTGTTAAAATCCTGCCTCAGGATCTACTTAAAAATGAGTTTTGACAGTTTCCTTCTAGTTTCATTTGTACCTATCTCAGGCACAAGAATTGGCACAATTGCTGATCTCTTCACAAGAGACCTTGGGCTAGAATAAGAAAAACTTGGGGCTAGGGATTAATCGACCACCTATACTCCCATTCAGAAGAGTATTGTCAGCCTTAATTCATTTCTTAGATGAAAAGGGCTTCATGTGTAAATGAATATATTATGTCCATTATTATTATTAGAATGGTATAAGGAAACTGGCCGATTGCTATACTTACTAGGTCCAACTAAAGCCAAGCACTTTCAGATGTCTGTATATTAAATTAATTCATGAGTAAGAACAAAGGGAATGTTTCTAATATAGAATGTTATAAAGCTTTCTTTTTTCATAGAAACTAAGTCATTCAATCTCATCAGTCTCTTTCCTTGAAATTTCAAGACCTGATTTAGCTAATTTTAGGCACTCAACTGAGTAGCTAGTCTGGATCCCATGAACTCTTGTATTTTTGTAAGACTGTTAATATTTGAAAAAAAAAACTTATCTTGGAACCAGAGTCCACCATGTAATGGTAGAGACTGTTACCACATAGAATGAGACCTAATAAAAGTGGAGAAATTTATATAGGGTATTACAATTCAAATACAATATCCATTCAAGAGTCTTATATATTTTATTTATAATCAGAACCATTTGTTTGTGGAGAGGAGGCATCTGTGCAGTTAGACAAATGTTTAAACCTCATTACTTATTCCAATACTGCTAGGCCTTATTGATTTGGGTTGTCCCTCCAATTGTACTGTGCTTTAGCTGACAATCTTTATGAGAGTGTAGTAGAGACAATTCATCTCTTCATAACTTATCTTCCAGAGGCAAAACATTTTCTTTTCATGCAATAGACATATACTCTCCATCTCCAGACTCATACTCAAAGCCTTTCTGGCTCAGTAGGGCCTATCAGGTAGCAACTAGTCAGTAGTCTTCAAAATCTGAAGTTAGTCTTTAGTGGAAGGTTAATAATTTGAAAATGATCAAAGTCTACTTATAATGATATTTTTGTGGTTTTAACAGCATAGAGATAGGGACTGTCCCTGGGATCTCATTCATATAAGTAACTCTTTGGCGAGTAAACTCACTACCAAAGGAGGTATTCTGTGACATTTTGTCTCAGAGAGTTGCCTAGAATAGTGAGAGATTAACTGGTTGGTATATTCCAGTCAGGACTTGAACCCAGGACTTCCTGACTTGGAAACAAGCAGCTGTTATACAATAGCAGCTTTTTCAAAGCATAAAATATTTAAGAGCATTTGTTTTGTTGAGTCTTTGACTTTATTGGAGAAAAGCCTTTTATGAGTACAAGACAGCTCTATGTTATCATGTGTATTCTTTGTAAAATGAAAACTAGTTCCATTATAAGCAAGTTTCCCTCTGTCTTCATGAGTTAATTTTTCAGACTGCAGCTAAAAACAAATGAAGTCCAAAAAGCTACCAGACAGATTAAAATTATATATTATTGTACCTTAGTGTGTCTGAGAAGATAAAATTTATTTGATTGACATCTAAATCAACTTTACTCATTAAAAGAAATGATTTGTATGGTATTCAAAGTTTTGGGGTGCCCTCCACTATATAATCTGATATT
>CM053593.1:337445997-337474326 GCA_028646575.1 Pseudocheirus occidentalis | reverse complement strand
TATATATATAAATAAATTTTCTTGTACTATCTTTAAGATTGATTATGAAGAACATCAAATCTAGATGCTGAGGAAGTCAAGAACATTCATCTAGGATTAATCTTAAGCACTACAAGGCTACATATATTGTGTCATAGGAATTAATTGCCTGGTTTGAAATCACTCCACATTATATGATGTGAACAAATTCTTCTTCTAGAGTGGCCGTGTATATGAAAGAAATGTGACACAGATGTTAAGATATCTAGATGTTCCCAAAATAAGGAATTAAGCTGTTATGTAAGAACAAAAGAGTCACACCAAGATTTGGGGGGAAAGAAGAAAGATGAAATAAGAAATATAGTCATATATCTAGAAATCTAATCTGAGAAAGTAGTATAGCAAAAAGGGGAAAAAGCAAATCACGAGTCAAGAGACCCCAGTCATTAGGTCTTAATCACATTATAAATAGCCTGTCTGAATTGTTTTTGTGAATTTCACATTTATATGGTTCTTTAAAGTATTATAAAGTACTTTGCCCACAGCCACCCTGTAATGAAGGTGGTACAAGTTAGTTTCTTAACGTTATTGTACATTAGTTTCCTCTTGTGTACAAGGAGGAAGTTGGAATTCATGATTTTTAAGTATTCCTTCTAGCTTTTAAAATTCTGTCTGTCTCTAGTGGCTTCTTAAGTGTGCCAAGTTAGCTAAATGGAGAACTATTCTGAAAAGAAAAGAACTAGAGCAATGAGCATGAGAAAACCTTTTGTTTCCAAAATGTGGAGGAAATTTTCAATACAAGTATCCTCATTGCCTCTCAATAAATCATACAGAAATAGTTCAGCATCAAAAGCACTTTGAAGATTATTATTTCAAGACATCCTCTTAACCTTTTGAAAGATAAATAATGGGAAAGGATGAAGATGGCTAGAAAGAATCCATTGGCTAAAACATTATGATAGTTTGGAAATCTCTTTGTCTGGAAAGCTCCTTATAGACATCTTAACTTTTCTTTTTCTCTTTAATTATCCATTCATTTAAACAGTTCCCTATTCCATCTTCAGAATCAGAAATGTTACTGTTATTAAAGAATAAGACACATTGATTTAAGAATATATATAGCTATTTATGGTCTCAAGATTCATATTAGTTTCTAGCATAATTATGTTGGACTATCCTTTTCTAAGATCTGACAAACTCTATGTCAATCCACACTATAACTTTATATCAAACACTAATGTTGTGATTTTTGACTTGTTTATTTCATTGTTTGACCTAGGGCCCCCCTGGCTTACCTGGACTGAAAGGTGACCCTGGTTCTAAAGGAGAGAAGGTAAACTAAGCATTCAACCCATAAAACACACATGTAACAATACATGTGTATGTGTGATGTATGTGTATACATGTGTATGTATATAATATGTATACATTTATGTCTCTTCATCTACCTACCAACTTACCTACCTATTATACATTCCTTGTAATGGAATTAGCTTTTAAGTGTGAAAAAAACAACAGAAAGACTAAGAGTATGGCCTTTAGAAATAAAATGAGTTCCCTATTTTAAGGAAAAATTATATGTTGAAATTCCATTTATTTTTAAAGATGATTCCACCCTAATCAATCTGATTGGCATGAAATCTCACCCTTCCAGCTATATTCAAGAAAGGCCCATTCTATCAAGTGTGCAACAGTGGGAGAATTATAGGATGCTCCTTTTGTTCTCCACCATCTCCATCGCCATCCCCTTCCAGGTCCCCATCAAAGAACCATATGGAGAAGGCATATGGTTATGCTAAAATAACTGTCCATAAAATAAACAGATAGAATAATGAGATGCCAATGTTGACAGTTTTAAACAGGAAAAGACAAAAATTGAATGGATACACATTAAAAGAATTGACAGGATCTTATGTAATACGCAAAGTAATTGTGAAGAATGAAAAATCAGGTGATGTTTACGGATTAAGAAATTTTGTTGAAAGAACATGAGTGCTCTGAAGGAACATAATACTTTAATGAGAGATGCTCATTAAAATATTTTTAAGCTTTTCTTTTTCTTTCTAATGTAACATAATATGGTTGTTATTGGTTGGTTAGTGATAGAGATTCCTTCCTGAGACTGAACTCTCATAGTAAACTTTTTTGGGAAAGTTTATCTCAATTCTCTTTCAAATAACCTGTTAAGTAAACAAGGGCCTAAAAAACAGAAGAGTTGACTGTAGACTGGGTATGCTGAGAAATGTTAAATAACTAGCTCTCCAGGAAGAAAAAAAAATGTAGGCACAATGCACTTTCAGATTTAATCTGCAAATTAATTTCTCCTTTGCTTTGACAATTTAAAAAACAGTAACAAGAATAAATCAAATCCTGATTGTAGAGTTTACTGATTTCCACAGTATAAATGCTCACATTGAAAATTTAATAATCAAGTCTCTAGTTTTGATAAAAAACTGTCTCCAAAATACCTCTTTGTATATACCACCTAGCCCCTACCTTCTTGTTCTGCTGTCCTATCTAAATCTCTTGTGTTGGTTATTACAATGATTCAATTAGGATTGTTTAAAATGGTAGGGAAGGACTTTGCTTTTGGAGTATAGGAGTAAAGCTACAAAATTGAATTTGATATTATAAGTAAAGTTTGTCTAGTGGTAAATTTGTTTTTCACTGTTTTGTTTTTTCAAAGGGACATCCTGGTTTGATTGGTCTGATTGGTCCTCCAGGAGAACAAGGAGAAAAAGGAGACAGGGGACTTCCAGGAACACAAGGGTCTCCAGGAGCCAAGGGTGATGGTGTTAGTATTAAAAAAAGAAGTCCCAAATTATCCCTTTCTTTGTCTATCCATCAGCATTTCTTGTAATGAAATGTTTTATATATGTGAAGAAATAAAATTCAGAGGATCTACATTTCAAGCATAATATCAGGATTTGTTTTTCAGAAATGACTTTTGTTTTATGTTGTAGAATGGGTTAGAGAGTTTTCAAGTAGGAAATATAAATAAATGCACTGGCATAGAGGGAAAAAAAAGATATACAATTATCCCTTCCACATCATTGACTTTCCCTATTGTAGTTTTGCTATATTGTGGGCCCTTGTATGAAATTAAATGGAAATTTTGGGGGAATTTTGCAGAAGCTACAGATCACACACAAAAGCCAACAGAAAACACAAAAAAAATTTAGAAACTCAGAAATGCATAAAATATATGTATATTATTGAATAATATCAACATATTTTATCTTTTAATGTATAATAATTCAGATTTCTTCTGTGGTGCAAAAATTTCTACATGGATTTTTCAGATATGAGGAGTGCCACACCCATAGCTTACCATCCCCCAAGTGGAAGGGATAACTGTCATTCTAATCAATATGTTGAAATGAGAATGAGAAAAGTAGCCCTGGATAGGATTAGAGAGTTGGCTTAGAGACCAGAAGATCAGCATTCTAATCCCACCCTTTATGATAGACTAGTATTGTGACCTAGGATGCATCATTTAACTACTCTGTGCCCCTGGGCAGAGGGAATTCCTTTATTAATAAAACCTCAGGTTTAGGTGTTCTTTTTTTAAAGAACAAGAACAAAAATACAATTCTTGCATCTAGAGACCATATAATACTATTCTAATTGAGTCATGTGCTTGGGGGAGCTCTATAGAATGCATCATTGCTCAGGGAAAACTAAAAATGTATTCTGGAAAGCTCTAATTCCGTGGTTCTTTCTTTAGGGAATTCCTGGTCCAGCTGGTCCTGTTGGTCCCCCTGGTCCTCCAGGTTTGCCAGTAAGTTCATGCTCTAGATATGTTTGACAGTATTTTACTCTCCTTAAATGGGTCAATATAGTGCTTTGCTGTCAAAAATTCTCATGCCTATTTGTCATTGTCCTTTTTCTAGGGTCCTCAGGGTCCAAAAGGCAACAAAGGTTCCTCTGTAAGTATACCTGCATTTTTTTTTTGTTTTCCATTTTTCATTTGTGAAGCTGTTTTTGTATTTTTTTCAGGACTCATAATATTAATCCCTTTCTCTGTTCAACAGGGTCCTACTGGTCAGAAGGGTGACAGTGGTCTTCCCGGGCCTCCTGGGCCTCCAGTGAGTACATTTTCGTATGTAGGTTATATTAACATTTTACATCCTGAGACTTTAGATGATCTTTCTGAGTACAAAAGAATTTAAATGCTTAAAGTCAAATGTTGCAACGATTTACGTTGATAATATGGAAAACAACAAAAGCATCCTTTACATTAAAGTAGGTCTCCATGCCCTGAGCTGAATTATCTTTGAATCCGTTTTACATTCTGGGAATAAATATCTCAGGTATACCTTGTAATGAAAGATTCATGCTGTAATTATCAGAATTATGGCAAGATTGTGGCATAGATCTACTCCCCTCATGTATGTGTCATTAGTGCAATGAAAGCCAATGTGTGCATGTCTCACGGACCCATCTATGTATGTGTCCCCTGTGTCTGAAGACAGGAGTGCAGACATTTCACATTTACTCTAGTTGTGCATATAGCTTCCAAAAGTATGCCTTAACTCCTGTGTTGGTGGTACATTTGTATAGAGGAACCAGACATAAAAATGAAATCCAAAGCTTTCCTTTGAGTCCATTTTTATGTCTAGACTATGATCATGAAACATGGGGATATTTTCCCCTTATCACATTTGATGAAGCAGACTCTTGTTATTATTGTTTTTCTTCCAGGGAGGAGTAAAATTTGATTGCATAAAAATTAAATAAACCAAAACCTCGGTAGCAAAGTACAAATTCCAAGGATTCCAAAATTTATGAATGTGGCATCAAAATTCCAAATGCAAGCAATTATTTGCATACTCGGGAAAAAAGGAAGGCTCCATTCAGACTCAATTACCTTCAATTGCAATTACATTCTCTCAATTATTTTGCTAGGTGCTGGGGGAGAGATAATGTTAATGATATCCATATTCTGACTTTGCCTTGTATGAGAGAAGCAAACACACACACACACTCACACACACACACACACACACACACACACTCTCTCTCTCTCACTCTCTCTCTCTCTCTCTCTCTCTCTCTCTCTCTCTCTCAGAAAAATCTTTGCCTGTAGGAGCTAACAGTCAAATGGAGAACATGAAACTAAATAATACACATGGCAAAATTAATAAATGATCCAGTTCTATAGATATTGTATACTGAAATATACTACTAATAGATAAAAATCAGATTATTACAGATCTACTTCAGGAGAGCAATAGGTTTCTAATTACAAGTTAATTAGGCAATTATGGATACACCTGAACATTATGAATTTTAGATAATGTTAGATAACTTCTGATTCTAAATTTATAGGGCCCTCCCGGTGAAGTCATCCAGCCTTTACCAATTCTGTCACCCAAAAAGACGAGAAGGCATGCTGAGGGTATGCAAGCTGACGCAGGAGATAATATCCTTGATTACTCTGATGGCATGGAGGAAATCTTTGGTTCTCTCAACTCTCTGAAACAAGATATTGAGCGGATGAAATATCCCATGGGCACCCAGAACAATCCATCCCGAACTTGCAAAGATCTGCAGCTCTCCCATCCAGACTTCCCAGATGGTATGTTAATAATACATGACAAAGCAAAGGCACTGAACCTCTGATTTACTAAGGTATATTGTCAGCTCATTAATCCTTGTTATATGGTTAATATAGTCTACACAAAACTAAAGAAAATAATAATTAAGTCCAGATTTTGATACAGAAAAAGAAAAATCAACTTACAGTGAGGGTCATTCAAGTTCTGCCAAGGTAAATCCTTGTCTATGAAACAAGACTTTATTAAGTTACAAGGTTTACTTTATATGATTAAAGAGAACATGATGTTTTATTTTATTTTGTATTTTAAGAATTAAGGTAGAGGAAATGAAATTCAACTGATTACATAGGCTAACTGAATATGTGTGGATTTCACAGTTCAAAACTGACTCAATCACTAGTTCTCCTAATCAGGTATTTTAGGCCAAATGAGAAATTACAAAATAGAAATAGCCAGCGTGTCTCGGTTACTTCTGAGTAAGAATCATTTTGTTCCATTATAGGTCTAAAAGCTATGAAGCAGTCTTCAAAATCGGAAGGGTTGATCCAGTCCATTTCTTAGTTTCACTGAACATAAATATCGACTTAGTAAATAAATATAATTAAAGTTGTACTTTTAAGAGCAATAAGTATATCTTCATTTTAATCAAGTACAGAATTTATGTAAGAAATTAAGTATAGGTACTATCAATTTTATATATTCTGTAATTAAATTCAGCAAATTCAATTCACTAAAATTGCAGCACACCAAAACTTCCTTACCTAAGAAAATTCAAAGCTACTTAGTCATGCTTCTCTCATATTTTACTTGTGAAAACTTCAGCATAAGACTTCACATATGACCCTAGGATCTGTAATCAAATGTGTTCCTATTAAAGTTAATACTATTATTTTCAACCCAGTGTTTTAGACTGCCATAATCTTTTGGTATTCTGATCCTACCATTCAACATATTAACTTTCTCTTCTATAACATCTGGAACAGATTCTACCGCTGGATTGTGACTTGAGCCCATAATTGAGCAATAAGAGAATGACCTGGACTATGCTTGGGAAATGACGCTGTGCTTTGAAGGAATCTAAGTAGCTTCCCAGTGCAAAACTCTTATCTTTTGTAAAAACTATGCTTTACCCAAGTGATACTCAGTGGTTGCACATCCTGGAATAGCACATCGGCCAAGCAAATAAAGCTACATGTGGCCCAAAAGTCAATAGAACGATGAACAGTATATACACAAATAGGCTCTAGCATATTTCTATCGATGATCGCTACAAAAGGAGTGTAGGTGATATCACTGAAGAAAGTGATGATCAGGAAAAGAATTGGTACGTTCACATAGGAGTAAAAAAGTAAAAGATGCAATTAAATTAAACAGATTTGATTAAACAGTATGTGCCAGATACATTCTGGGGATATGTTATAGAGTTCTGCATATTGCAGGTGCTTCTTCAGTATTTTAATAGGCCCTTGATCTAAATTATGTGACTATTTCTTCTGTTGGCATAGAATGCAAACCATATGTCACTTTTCATCCTTTGAGAAATTTTTTCACTGTCTTCAATCTTTTCTTGCTCCTTTTACATTTTTTAAATAATCAGGCAGTGCTCAGGCTAGCCATATGTCACAGAGGTTGTCATTTGGGCATATCACGGTGCTCCTGTGCCAAGTCTCTACCCCCTATGGCCCATCTTCCACACTGTTACAAATGGATATCTCTAAAGCAGAGGTCATTCCTATGATCAAGAAGCTTTATTAGTCCTCTAGTGTCTATAAGCTATTATTTTATTTGATATTTAAAATCCTGCACACCCTGGTTCCAAGCTGTTATCCTCATCTGATTTTATATTTTCATCCTAATACAATCTATGGTCAAGTCAAATTACTCTACTTGCTTCTTTCCTGTACATAATATGCCATTTCCCACCTCCATGGCTTTGAGCAGTCTGTTCCCAGGCCACCTTCCTTATTACTGCCTTAAGGGTCTAGCTCTCTCAAGACTCATCTCAAGTTTCACTTCCAGTTTGTGATTTTTTCCTGAAGGTCTAGAAAATGTTACTTTGTTTATATTCTGTATTTACTTATCTTTATTATAATTTTCCAGTAGAATAGTATTAGCTTGTGGGAGGCAGGGAATGATTTGTTTTTGTCTTTGTATTCCCAGAACTTAACATGCTATCCATTACATAGTAAGTATTTGAATTTGTTAAATTGAATTGCAGCTTTTACATTTAGTCTTTCTACATTGCTGTACCAACTCCTTTCTTGATCACCTAGGTATTTCCCCAGTGATGTAACCTACACTTCTTGTATAGAGATCATAACTAGAGATATACTAGACTCTAGAGAACAAATCCTTTTGTTAAGGGGATTTGTTCTGTGAAGTTTGGATTCAATCAGAGGGCTTCACATGAGGACCTAGAGGGCCACAGGTTCTCCACCCCTGTACCAGAGTCTACTCAAATGGATCTGAAATTTTGAAATGAGATTTGATACATACACAAATATAGAAGAGAGATACTAATACATATTCTTTCATCATAGATGCTTTTATTTTTTACATTAGCTAGGACATTAGGGGTTGCTCAGGATTCTAGTATTTTTCAGTTTTGTCTGTTCCAAATAAAAAGAGGTATAATCCATAAGTCTTTATTTCAGATAGCAATGACCGAGGTCAATATAAGTTCAGAGTTCTTTGTAGTGGCTAGAGAAGGATTAGAAAGAGAAATAGTGAAGAGGTACCCAAAGAGGGCTCTTGGTCTAGCCTTTGAAAGGAGTGTCAAGTATGAATAGACAAAGAGGAGAGGAAATTTATGGGAAGAATGAAAGTTCATGTTTAAGGATTGTGAGAAATGACAATGGCCAATATCTTGGGGAGATTCAGAGGCTCTTCTCTTTTTCTAAATTCCTCATTTTAAAAAGTTCAAATTTTTTGAAGGACATTACTGATAATGAGATTGCATTGACTCTCCTGATCTTGGTTAGACCCCACCCAACTTTCCTAGAAATTTAATCTAGGTTGGGGAAGCCCCTTGTGTTCTCTAGCTTGGGTGAAGACAGATCCTTTTCTTGGGTGGAGACAGGTGGTTTCAGTAGAGATAATTTCTTTGTCCAAGGGTTACTTGGACAGGCTCTCATTGAAAATGGTATATAAACTGTGAGCCCTGTAGCCTTTGGTTTAAGAGAAATAGCCAAATAACCATCCTTTTATCAATAACACATTGGCCTTATTAATAAAATGATTATATTTCCCAGAAACTATTCCTCTGGCACCTTTTTAAACATCACAGGAGAAAACTTGCCTTACTCTCACTCAGTGTTGTCCATTCTTATGTATATAATCCTTTAGGTGGTGGGGAACACTGAAGGTGTCTGAGCAGAGAAGTAACAGACTTTGTCACTATTTCAGAAGATGCATGAGTCATCATTGTGACACCTCTGCCATTTCTTGAGTTGTTTTGTACAAAGAAATGTTATTTATTTATTTATCGAGCTCTTAAGAACCTCTCCAAATTTAACCCAGTAGGTTCTTAGTCATGCACAATACAATGTCATTCTGGTACTTGAGTTAGCAGAGAAACATTGAGATCTCAGGATCAACAATTCAGAGGCAAATCTTGTCTCTAATGATGAGGTACAGGCTCTGGGAAACCCCTTGAAGTCTGATGGAATCTTCCCACTTGATGAGGCATTTGCAGAGGCCAAGTATTTCATTGTGCCTGGGTCCAAACCTCTGTTACTAGCCTGGCCCTCCATTGCCTATCTGCTTCCCACCCTTGAGCCTATGAAAATATCAACCCACTCTTGCATTGACCTCATTAACTCCCTCCCCAAACTCCTCTAGACCACCCCTAGATTCCTCTGTTTATAAGAATGCCATCTTCCCTCCATGTGTGAGAGCACCACAGAATAGCTTAGCACAGACTTGCTCTGTGTGAAAGCTCCATAGAATGACCTAGCATAGACTGGCTCCTTAAGAGTCTACCCCATATGGCAAACTTGAACCTTCAATAAACTTTGTTTTTCTTTGGCTGACAAGAGTTGAGTGGAATTCTTTCCGCAGGACCCGACATGTGGGTATTTGTGGGTCTCAGGCAGCTCTAACCCTTTTTGGGTACCCTCTTCATCTAACTTTGACACTAATTCCTATTCTTTTTGGCCATAATGACTAAAGGCTCCTGAGTCAGGCTGAAGCTATGGCTACATGCAAGTTTCATGTTTTTAAAGCATAGATTTTTGTGGTTGATTATGGTCAGGGTAAGCTAAAACTATTTGTCATTCTAGACTGTTATTCATAATATATGTCTTCTTTTAAAAGAGACAGTACAAAGTTAATGTTAGTGCCTTTATTCTGAGATGATCTCTGCTGTCTTCTATAGACAGCTTCTTTGGACATAAATATTTACAAGTTGTCTCCTCCATTAGACTGAGAGCTCATTGAGGACAGGGATTATTTTTTACTTTTCTTTGTATCCCCCGAATTAAGACAGTGTCTGGCATTTAAGGATTATTGGATTGACCTGACATCAGTAGAAACCTTCATGAGCTTCTATAGCAGCACGAGAATAAAGATTATCACCTAGTGTCCAACCTTCTGGGGATGAGCCTCTAACCTGGGTCTTAAAAACCAGGTATACAATTGGTTACCAGGTCATTCATGAAACATTTCTGGACCTTGGGCTCTGCTGTCATTGAGCAACCAGTCAATTCTGTTACACAGTGAGACACTGAGATAAGACCATAGTATAACTCTCCAGTAGAATGTAAGCACCTTGAGGTCAAGGACTGTTTAGGTTTTGTCTTTGTAGTCCCCAGTGTCCAAATGTTTCATAAATGCTTGTTGAACTGAACTGAATTGAATTGAGTTGAAACTAGAGCTGGAACCCACTTATCTTGTCAGTGATGAAACTCTGGTCCAGAGTATTTAATGACTTGACCAAGATCACACAGCTAATTAGTGACAGAACAGAATTAGAACTCAGGTCCTCTGATTTGTTCACATTAAGTGGATATTTATTCTTTAAGGAAATTGTTTATAAAGTATTCGTATATACATGTCTAATAAAAATAGCTAATTTTTGATATGGCATTGGAAACGGTTTCAAGACACTTTACAGATATTTTATCCTCAACTCTAGGAGGGAGATGGTATTATTATTTCTGTTTTGCAGATGAGGAAACCGAGGCAAATGAAGGTTAAGTGAATTACCAGGGTCACACAGCAAATAAGTGTATGAAGCTGGATTTATACTCAGGTCTTTCTGACTCTAGGCCCATCTAGTTGTCCCTGAGTATGACACCACTTTATATAAATGATCCTTCATGTTACTAATGCCATGTGTCTTTTAGGTGAATATTGGATTGATCCAAACCAAGGCTGTTCTGGAGATTCCTTCAAAGTTTACTGTAACTTCACAGCTGGTGGAGAAACTTGCATTTCCCCTGACAAGAAATCTGAAGGAGTAAGTACCAATCTGTTTTGATAGTGACTGCTGACAGTTCTTGCCATGTTTTTGCAATATTGAACTAAGCAGAAGAATTATACTGTCACATTTTTATATATCTGCTTTTCTTACAGAGTAATTAGTATATTTCATTTGCATAAACGTGAGTAAGGTGATGAAACGATACAGAGTTAACAAATGCCTCTCCCTCTTTTTATTTTTTGGCCCAGATGTATTTTCTATACACCTGCTTGCTCACTAACATTCCCCCATGTCCTATGACACAGCACAGCTGTGAACCAGTTTTTTTCCCCTGTTCAAACCAAAATATTTCATGACATAGTTCAAAGATACTTATTATGCTCAAATAACATTCGGGTATCTGAAGAATCATGTCTATACGGAATAAAATAAAAGCCATTCTTCTGTAGCATGGTCTGTCCATTCAGACTAACCTAGTAGTTGACATTGTGGATACCCTTATTGTCTCTTTGTTCCATAAATGCCTTTGCTTTCCATTTCTAATTAAACTTGGTGCAAATCATTATGATACAGAGCAAATTCTTCCCTAGGATAAGTGTAAGAAGAATACTGAGTATGCTACATAGGAGGAGAGTTTGGTTTTCATTTGTATTCTTGTACTAAAGCTTATTTTTCTAGTAAATGTTATGCAGCATTCAGAGGTACAGAAACCCCTAAAGGCACCATAAGTTGCTATATGTGAGGCTGATCTTTTCAGTGGAAAAGTTGGCTTTGTGTTTATGGGAAAGAAAAAAAAAATACACACCCACCTGCTATGCAGTGGAGAATAGCCAAGCTTCAACACGAAAGAAAAATTTATGGAAATGGAAATAAGCTCCCCTCCCAATGATCAGTATTATTCCCTATTGTGAAACCCACCCTCTTCTTCTCCCTCACCCCTTTCTGAATCTCAGTAGTAACTGTATTCCCAAGGCTATATAAAACTTCTACAATTACACAGGGGATAGAATGAGAAAACCAGTTCCATGGTCATGATTTTTGCCTCCTGAGCCTGCTATTTCCTAGCGAGAGATCTTCAGAGTATCTCCTTTACACAAGCTCTACCGACTATTTCTCCATGCTGACAGAGGGCCACAGGAAAAAGCAGTACTTTTTGGAACTACCAAGTGCATTAAGATTTCAAACAAAACCCTATGGCTATTAGTGTATTTCCACCTCCAGACTTTTTTTGAGACACATAAAGGAAGGAGGAATGTCTTTCCAATTTCAGAAAATGAAGCCTTTCTCATGCTTTTCTCCCTCCCTGTTCTTTCCATGACCTTGGAGTTCAACAAAGTAATAGTGTAGAAGATGCATTTTGTTTTCTTTTTCTTACCAGAAATGTATAGAGACACACAGTTCTTTCTCTTGATAACATTCCCAAACATTCTCTTCTTTTACAATAGGTAAGACTATCATCCTGGCCAAAGGAGAAGCCGGGAAGCTGGTTTAGTGAATTCAAAAGAGGAAAACTGGTATGTCATTATTGCCCCATGCAATCATTTATTGCTACCATCACAAGTTAAGCTCCAGTTATAAATCCAGATTGTCCCTGTAAAAGGCTGAATTGCATAGTATAAGCACTCCTCTCCATATTGTGGAAACTGCTTGATTCAGATGTAGTGGGCCACTCTCAGATTTTAGTGACAGACTAAAATTTCCATGACACAATGAATGGAAGCACCCTGAGTTTATACTGAAATAGGTAATCAACTAAATGCTGCCGTTTTTGACTATTTGAACTTGACATTCTAACGTGATTATATTAGGAATAGCCACTACAGAAAAAAACAGTTCTGTAGAGTTTCTGCCCTTTCATGCTATATAAAAGGGTTAAATTTCTTGTCGTTTTTGAGGCCAGTCAGTACAGTGTTCTCTCCATTGAGGAGGACATAGGAGCTGAGTAGCCTAAATGACCTTTGTGGTCACTCGATTTCTTTAAATAACACATAGTTGAGCTCTCCCAGAGAATTGCAGATGGCATATAGAAGTTAAGTTACTTGCCTTTGATGATTTAGCTTGTCAGTAGCAAAGGTAGGACTGAAACAGATTTTTCAGCTCTACACTATATCCACTGTCAAGCTTTCTCTATTATTTATAATAAAATATATTTCTGTTCTATTAATTGCTTCATGGATATTTTAGGATCATAGAATCTGGGATGAAAGAGACCTCAGAGACCATTTAATACATTCCATTCATTTTACAGATGAGGGAACTGAGGCCTAGGGAAGGAAAGTGACTCACCCCAGGTCACACAAATAATAAATGGCAAAGCTAGGATTTGAACCCAGCTACTTCAATCTCAAATTCAGTTTTCTCTTAGTTTTAAGTTAAGCCTTAAAAGCTTCCATGAAGTTAACTTTTTTGCATTAACAGGTTTCCTATAGACAACATAAAATGAGGGGAAAAAGCATTTTAAGATGCACATAAGACAATTAAAGATCATCATGTTTTTAAAGTTGTTAAATTTGAAACAATCATGTAGTATATATTTTTTCATTTGATTAATGTTATAGGGTGGATTGACAATAGATCCTTTCAAATTCTTGACCCTTAAGCCCTCAGTACATTTCTGCTAATATCACCTACTCAGAGTCAGTGGTCCCAACAATATTAATACATTTTCCAAATACCAAAATTCACATCTTGAGTTTCGTATTTTTATGTCTGTATCTGATATTTGTCTCTGCTAAAGGTCTATCCCAATACCTCATTGTGGCATGTTTCTGCGCTGGGTTATAGATGGTTATACCAATGGCCAAAGAAGTTCTGGCAGGTCTTGTCAAAAAAGTCACATAGTAATAGAGAGCAAGAAGAAGCTCCCCTTCCCTCTGCCCCCTCATCTCAGGCCTTCTGGCCTAAAGGCTAATCTGTTCATTTACAGATGAGGAAACTGTGGGCTGGGTTAAATTGCCCAAGGTTGCTGAGATAGTAGGCATCCTCAGACACTAAATTTAGCCTCTTTTCATAATTCTCCACCATCTAATAACTCAGATTTCCCTACACACACACACACTAAAACCTAATTCAAATATACATATTTCTACATATACTTCAACTTTAAAAGCATTCATCTGGATGCAAGAAAGCCAATTTACATGGATATATTATCTTAACTGATTCAAAAACTGTGACAAGGAGCTTGAATGATTTATTTAGTGGTATACAACGAGTGGGCAACTAGGAGAACAGAACTGAATCTTGAACCTCTAATTCTTGTTTGGTGTGGTTCAGTCCCCAAAGCCTGTCTCCATTCAGTGAGTCAGAATGTGGTGATAGATGTATCTAAATGTGTCTGAGCACCATTTAGTGTCATCAGAGGCTCCCTTCTTTGATGTCTCAGGGTGTATGGAGCGGGGAGAGATGTTCATATGCCTGCATTTTTTCTCCCACAGCTCTCTTACTTGGATGTGGAAGGGAATTCCATTAATATGGTTCAAATGACATTCCTTAAACTCCTGAGTGCCTCCGCCAGGCAGAATTTCACCTACAATTGTCATCAGTCAGTGGCTTGGTATGATGTGACATCTGACAGTCATGACAAAGCACTCCGGTTCTTAGGATCAAATGATGAGGAGATGTCTTATGACAACAGCCCTTACATCAAGGCTCTCTATGATGGCTGTGCTGTAAGTAAAAGCTCAGGCTTTTTAAAGTAATTTTGTTTTTCCTTTTCCTTTAGCAGAATGACATGGCAGCTTAGTCATTTTCTCCATTCAACTCTGTGTCATATTTCTTTGGTGAATGGATGCCAAGTTTATTTGGGATTTGATGTTGAAAAGTAACATGCCCTTAGCAGAGTTAATTAGGAACACCTAGGAGTGGTCCCTTAAGTGAACAAAGAAAGATACTGTTTTTTAAAAACCATACAGGAAGCAACAGTATGGGTGTTGCTTATTTTGTATTGGTAATAGGAAGAACCCATGTTTCCTGCAACAAGCATTAATAAATAATGTGAGCAAAGAACCATTCCTAGGACAATTTTAGAGACCTTTTGTGGGTATGAAAATTTAACTTTAGTAAATTATGGTACCTCTTAAGATTTTACACATAGATACACACACACACACACACACACCCCTCTGCACAAGTCTATGTGCATATGTGCCAATTTATAGACATCTAACCTATAAATCTAAATTTATGTGCATGTATATGTATGTATCAGATACCTATTTTCCTAGGACAAAAATATTTAAGTTACAAGAAGTATGCTTCTCAGAGGATTGATTGTGTATTGTGACAACCACCCCATTGCAGAGTCATCTTGAAAGCCTGACTGAAAAATCTAAGTTTCTTAGCCCTCCAAGCCCATGATTCCAAGTAGGCAGATGAAAAATCGTCAGGATGATGTTTTGTTTTGTTTTGTTTTCAACAGGACTTCTTTTCCCCAAGCTCTTCCCCTGAATTTTCTTTAGGTTCTGGAACTACATGATCCTTATTGATTAGGTAAACATTTAGTGCCGATCTTTAGGTTATGTTGGAGGCCATCTTGTTATTTGGGACCTTATTTACTTCAAACTAATTACCCTGTGAAAACAACAACATTCAACTGAAAATCTGCCACAGTGCACTCCACTGAGCAGAGCAGCAGTAGGAATTAATGTAAATAGACCCTCCAAAGTCACAGCACTGAAAAAATGGTTGTGTGTATCACTGAGTTCAAAAGATTAGGGAAATGACTAAGAAAGTGATACCTGACTCCAACAGGAAAATAGAAAGGAGTTGAGACAAGTCAAAAATCATGAGGTAGAAATTACTTTTTTTCTAATCTTGTTTTATATGTTGTTAAACTATTTATTGTAGAATTATTTGTAACATTTAAAACCATTGATTGCTTTGCAAATATTAAGCCATAGTAGTTAATGTCACAATAATTAATTATGACTATTTACTAAATAGCATAATTATAATGATAAAAACATGAAAACGTAAGCTACTTATGAAATATGATCCCATAAAGGAGTTCAATTTTTATACTATATTTTCTATATCATCTCCTAATAGCATATTATTCCCTTGTTGTACATAGTCTGTGGTTCCATCTTTCCTGTTGCCCTGCTGATTTTGTAATATATTTACCAATGGTTCAGTTGGAAAGATTTCCATAATGCAAAAGAAATGTGACAATATTAACAACAAATAACAAATTCAAAACAAGATAGAAGTATTCCCTTCTCTACCTCTCTCCTTGGCCTTGGGAAAACATAGAGTATATTCTTTAAAGGCCTGTCAGAAATGTGTTTATACATAATCATTGGGTTTTTTTTTTCATTTCAGTCAAGAAAAGGCTTTGGGAAGAGTGTGATTGAAATCAACACCCCTAAAATAGACCAAGTACCTATTGTTGATGTGATGATCAATGACTTTGGAGATCAGAATCAGAAGTTTGGATTCGAAGTTGGCCCAGTTTGTTTCCTTGGTTAAGATTAGGGCAATGAACATATAAACCGACAAACATTTGACCTTGGTACCAGCAGCCCACTTCATGCCACATGCAAGTTTTGAATATGGATGGTGTAGAAAATGTCTTGCTGTGTATGTATGTATTATTTAGAAAATATGTGTTGCCCTTGTAGGGCCAGAATCACATGACTTAAAATTATTCAAAAATCATGAAAGACATGTATACTGTGGCAGAGATGGAAAATGTAGGGTTGATTTTTCATTCCCTGTTCTCTCCTCTCCTTCCCGTATTTGGATTCCTTTGGTGCTATTCTTTTAAAAAGCAACAAACAAACAAAACTCCATCAATAACATATATATATAGGAAAGACATGGTGCTCCTTCCCATCCATCACAGGAGGTGCTAAGAAGATGTGTTTAATAAATTGTAATTATTTTATGTACAGTACTATACTGTTATTTTCTTTGTCCATTTCCAAAACTTGCATGTGTCTCCGAATTGCATCTGGCTCTAATTTTATAAAAATTACAAAACTCTGTTGATGGCAATAAATACTGTGTATGTATTATGAGAAATAAAGCTGTAATTTCCAGTGACTTCAACTCCATTTTCTGGTTAATAATAATAATTAATAATAATAATAATAATAAAATCCCTTTGTATATATTGATGTTGAAGAGCTCTGTTATTTGAAGTCGCCAAAAAATCTCAGGTGGCAAAAAACTGGAAGACCTTTGGCAACACACTCAAATCAACTCTTCTCTGCTGTTGTTACCTTTTGATGAATTGCAAACAGAAGCAGCATCCTCCAGGGTGCTAAGTTCTATGGTGCTATACCTCAGACTTTTTTTTTCTTTTCAGAATCCAGGATTTCATTATAAACCTGTATATAACTAAAGGAAACAAGTTTATATTTTGGGGTGGGAAAATGTGTATGAAAAGTACTTGTATTTAAAGAGATCTGTTTAATTCTTTGTGCAGTCAAAGGTTAGATCTGTCATTGCCCCTCTCTTGTATGTCATCTGAACATTTTTTCATTGTGCTTCTCTGATGCACATTAATATTAAAACTGGAAACTAAGCATTTATTTATGAATTTGTGCGGTTAGTCATATTTTTTTAATGATCAATGCTGAACATTTCCTTTCTGAATTGGATACCAGATTGCAATAAGTAATTTTCCCAAATAGCATATGCCCACCCCACCAATACAACAATTTTTAGTTTTTTTTTTCAAATAAAGGCCATAGGTCATATGATTCTACCTAGTTGCTAAGCAACATATGAGTAGACTATTCATTAAAAGAGCCTATTTTTAAACTCAATTTATACAAGTCACTTTCCAAATTCCACGACTGGTTTCTTTTCCCTCTGAACTTTTTTTTTCAGATAGATGCAATTAGAATTAAGATTTAAACCTCACAAACACAATCCTTTTGTAACTATTTTTTCATAATATATGTAAGACTTGAAAATAAATGTTTGTTATTATTTCTTATTTTAATTGTTAAATTAATTGATACAAGATTCCACTGACTCATTTTCACCTGGTCTTTTATCATGAAAGAGTATACTTGTAAAAACTAAGACTACAAACTGAACATTTGTCATTCAGAATATTTTATTTTTGAGCCCAAGTTTGTTGTAACTGTCACCTTCAGAAGGAAGATATGAATTTTATCAATAAACTCAAGTCTTGTCTACTTGGATTGATCATTCTGTTTCTTAAATAGGCTACAGCTCTGCTTTCAATCCTCAATAAAACTATTTGGGTCTACTATGACCATTCAGACAGACAGTTTGCTAGTGAAGGGTAGCATAGTACTGGTCAGAAAATCAAATACTTGGAAACTGTGTATGAAGGAATAAATACTGTACCTTACTATCATCTGTTCAAAATGAATATCTTTTAGATTTGAAATCTTTACAGAAGAGAATTCATCTTACAAAGGATTTCTTTTTTAAAAAGGCTCCAATAATTGGTACATATAAAATTAAATAACGATGAATAATTCTGAAATCTGATATTGAAGGCCGTCAGCCTCTGAATTTCAGAAGCATGTTTTTCCTTCAACCAACTCACCAACCAATCAATTAATCAAGACACATTTATTAAGCACCTACTTCCTACCTAGCAAGGTGTTGGCCAGGGCTACAAAGATGAAAATGGACCCTGCTGTCAATACCTTACTTTGGTTTACATTGATACTTGTAGTACCATTCTCTCTGAGGATGTCCTCACCAGGAAAGAAGGCCATTCTGGTTAAAACAATATCTCTCTTGCTTTAAACAAGATCCAACTAGATTATTCTAATTCTGGGGTAGGGAACCTGCAGCCTTGAGGACACATGTGGCCTTCTAGGGTTCTCGGGTATAGCCTGAGGCCAAGTTTTATAGGACAAATCCTTTTGTTGAGAGGATTTGTTCTGTGAATTTTGGATTCAGTCAAAGGACTGCACTTGAGGACCTAGAGGGCCACATATGGACTTGAAGCTGCAGGTTCTCCACCCCTATTAAAAATCTCTCAAAATTCAGGTCATTTAACATAATATCACCGATTGATCTTCAGAACCAGTTCAGTTATTTCTACATTAGAAATTATTTTAAATTGGAGAAATAAACAGAAACACGTAAAAACATTCAACTGATTTATGAAACTAGTGTTCTTGTAGCTCAGTCTGGTGATGTTGGGCTTATTAATCTTTAGGCCTCTTTCCTACCCTCTAAAAAGATAAAAACATCTGCCCTCCCTATCTCACAGAATTGTTGGGAGACATTAAACATGTGATAGTCTTTTGACTACTGGAACACCGTATAGAAATGTTAGGTATTTAATAGATTTAGAATTTTTCATCAGTTATGCCAATTGACCTTTTCAAAACAAACAACTGGCCATAAATAAGTTTTCTTTCAGTCATTTTTGAGTTGCATCTGATTCTTTGTGACACCATTGGGGTTTTTCTTGGTAGAGATACTATCTCTAGTAGTGTGGTTTGCCATTACTTTCTGCAGATCATTTTACAGGTAAGGAAACTGAGGCAAACAGGGTTAAAGTGACTTGCTTAGGGTCACACGACTGGTGTCTGAGGCTGAATTTGAACTTGGGAAGATGAGTTTTCCTGGTTCCAGGCCCAGTACTCTATCCACTGTGCCAGCTAGCTTTCCTTAAATAAGTTTGTTTTTTTTTACTTATTTTAATATTAACTAACCCCATCCTACCGTCCAATTTCTTTTCCATTTGTGTGCCTTGGTTCATGCTATTCTTTATTACTATCACATACTCCCATGCCCCTCTTCATCTTTTGGATTTTAATCTATTCTTTTAAAACCTAATCTTTATGTTATAAGGCAATAAAGGAGCACAGTGAATAGCGACCTGGAAATCAAGGAAACTTGAATTTCAGATCTGGCCTTAGATTCTTACTAGATATAAAAAGCATTTAGTAAAGTGCCTGAGCACAATTGTAGGTGCTATACAAAAGCGTATCTTCTCCTCAGCTCCTAATTTCCTCCCTGAGACCTTTCCTTTTCCCGGAGTTAGTAATATCTGTTTATATCTTCCAGCTTCACAGAGAATTTTGTTTTATAATTCTCTGGTTCACTCAATCATGTCTCAGACAGGTCTTATCCTTGTAATAGACTATAAGATTCCATAGGCCAAAGATGGTGTCATAACAGAACTTATATCTTGCAGCATGTGCATGAAAAAATGTGTATGAAAAGCATTTGCATTTAAAGAGATAATTCTTTGTGCAAAGGTTAGATGTGTCAACACCCCTCTTTAACACAGTGCTCACTACCAAGTAGGTGTTTAAGAAATATTATATTCAGTGTTTGAAATAATACTAACTGTGTTCTTTCCTATTTCAAATTTTGAACATCAAGACCAGGGTGAGATTGGGAGGGTGAGAGAATACAGAAGACATGGTGTCACCTTGAATCCCTGTTTAAGCTCAATAGAATTGGAGGCTCTTCAATTGTAAATTGACTAGAAGAGAAGTAGTAATCAATCAACAAGCATTTATTAAATACCTTTAGGTGATAGGTACTGGAACATTATGATAGGTACTGGAGATACAAAGAGAAAAATGAAATAGTCCCTGCTTTGAGAAATTTACATTCTGTCCAAAGAGACAATATGCCCAACGTATATACATAGCAGTCTACATTCTCTCCAATACCATTGGCACCTCCTCTATAACATGATTTCTTTAACATTTTTTGTGCCATAGATACCTTCTACAATCTGGTAAAACCTACCCCTTCCTTTCTCAAAATACATGACACAGCAGATAGAGTGATGGCCTTGCAGTCAGGAAGACTTGAATTTTAATCCTAGCTCAGATATATACTAGCCATGTGACCTCAGACAGATTACTTCACCTGTCTGCTTCAGTTTTCTCATCTTTAAAATGGAAATAGTAATAGCAACTACTTCCCAGGACTGTTGTGAAGATAAATGAGATAATATTTGTACTTTGCAAACCTTAAAGCACTAGATAAAAGCTAATGTTAATATCATTACTAAATGCACGTGTACATACATTTATACATATAATGTATACAGTTATAAAGGAGTCCAAAAGTTAGGTAAAGATATTTTTTCCCAGTTGATTTTGTGGACCCCCGGAAATTTATTAATGGATTTATAAGTGATTAAGGATTCCTCGCCTAGAAGCGCATTTTGGACGGTTGTGTAAGAGTCAAAGTGTAGGGGCTCCACTGTCACTGAGGATAAAAATAATTTGCTGTAAGAACTTTTGCTGTTTGTGATTTAGATCTAGGATGGTTTTATGTAGCCTATAAATCTTTGGCCTTTATCATTCCTTATTCTCGATCCATATTTTCTAGTGTTTTTTGTTTCTTTGTTAAGTTCATCTCTCCCCATCTTTGCATTGAAGCAGAATATCAAAGCATATATTGAGTTAATTCAAATCATCTTCTTTAGTTCATATAATGTTTTACTAGTCCTTTTGCTCATTCTGATCATGAGCATTTCAATTCAATTTGAATAAGCATCACATGAAATGCATTACTTTTTGGACTGAGAGATATTGTGAAGGCAGGAATAATATGACTTGGCTGCAGGTTGTATATGTGGAGTGACTGCCAGTGAGCAATCTAAGGTGAAACCTGGATTGTGACTGTAGGTGATAGTAAGATAAGGGTATCCTCTATAGTCACAGGAAAACTAGGAAGAGAAGAGGTCTTTGGAGGAAAGACAATGAATTCAGCTTATCATATGTTGAGTTTGAGATCTCTATGGATATCCAGTTTGAGATTTCCAATAGGCAGTTGCTGATACAAAATTGGCAATAAGGAGAGAAGTCAGGGCTACACAAGCATCCGGGAATCATCTTCATAGATATGAGACTTGAACTAAAGGCAGTGGAGGACATTCTCAAAGGAAATAATTTGGGTAAAGAGAAGTAGCCCAAGGACAGATCACTGGGCAATAGTAATAGTAGTGGTGAATAATCTAATCAAGTCCCTGTCTTAACAGACATCTCTCCAGCTGCTGATAATCTGCCTGAACTCATCCCTTTATTATTAGCCTTTTCTCATTCTGTCTTAGTTTCTCTATCCCAGTCTTTCTAAATTCCCAGCTTTTATCATACAAACCCCATTTTCCATCTTTTGCCTTCTCCCTTTTACCTTTTTCTTCTCAAACCTATATTTCAAATGTTCCACTCAGCTCTTTTATGATATTATCTGGAATGCCTGCTTCATCACTATCACACTTGATTTTATCATGAAGCTTTTGCTATCTCACTCCATTGATTTTATTGAGACCTGACTTCCTGTGGATAGCATTGATGACATTCATTTCTGGACACTTTTAAGTACTAGTTGTTGTTACTGTTTTTTTTTTCTTTTGTCATGTGCCCTGATTATGGTCATGATGGTGAATTGAAATCTTCCTTGCTCTTTAATGCCATTTCCAGACTCTCCTGCTAACATTATCAATCATTACCTTTGAGGAGTATTTCTTTTACATTTATCACCTTAATTAAGATTCTGGTAGCTGTTTTCTTCTCTCAAGATAGATATTCTGCTTCCTGCCTCAATGAGTTTGGTACCTAGTTCAGTCTTTGTCTCTTCCCCAACCTCTGCCTTTATACTAGGGGATTTCCTATACATGTGTGTATACACACACACACACACACACACACACACAGATAGATATATCCTTTTCTCTATACATGTAGATATGGATCAATTGATATTAATATTGATATTCCTTCAATCACCCTAGATTCCCAGTTCCTTCATTTGTTCAGGTTTCATGATCTCCTCCTCTCTTCCATATCAGCTACACATAGAGATGGTGATATCCTGAATCTTGCTATCACCCACAGCTCTTCCACTTGCATGTTTATTAACCCTGACATTATTTTATCCTTGTCTTTTTCCCTCTGCCTCAGGACTCATAAGCCTGTCTTTCATTCTCATAATAACCTACGACTCTTTTACCCTTCAGTTCTTTCCCTTCATGCTCTGGTTACACCGCTTTTCTTTCACTATTCTTATACCTTGGTGAACCAGTTAAACTCTGTACTGTCACTTTTTTCTCAAGTCCTTTATCTTGTTACCCTGTCACAGACCTTCCCTTGCCAAGCCCTGATCTTGTATTTCTTCAGCCATCCTCTGCCTTTGATTTTATTTACATGCTGCTCTACTAAAATAGAGAAAATCATGAGACTGTCTCAGGTCCGTGACAAATTTTCATTCCATGACTTCAACTGCACCCTCACTGCAGCAAGACAATCCTTTCATACCTAATTAATTCACTATCCCACTTGCCACAGTAGCTTTTTCTGAACTTTTTATCCCTACTCAAGCTCCCATAAAAGTCCCTCCCTCTTCCCTTTCAGCTGAGGAGATTGCCTCTTATTTCACCAAAAATTGAGTTTGGTAATAGCTGTCAGAGCTTGATTTGCTTTGGAATAACCTTTGCAACCCCAGTTCACTACTGTATGATAAAGAGGCATTGGCATAGGACTTTTGTAGAAAAAGTGTTCTCTCACCTAAGTTTCACATAGTAAGTATTTAGCAAATATTTGTTGAATTCATTGAATAGAACTTTATTTAGATTTTTCTTTTGTGTTATCATAGTCTAATTTATGTTACAGTTATCTGTGCACCAACTTTACCTACTAGAGTTATCTGTGTACCTACCTTACCTATTGTAAGCTTGTTGAATCAGGGAATGTCCTTCACTCTTGTAACATTAGCATGTAGTATAATGTCCTGCACATAATAGGCATGTAATAAATATCTGTGAACTTGAATTAGTATTGAGTTCAAGGAAATGTTGGATTTCAATAGACCTAGGAAGGAGGGAATAGAATTCAAGAGAAAGCATCACGGAATGAACCAACACTCCAATGGGTCTGTGAATGAGGCCTCTTTAGGGTATAGTTCATAGATCAGCTTGGCTGAGGTGTTTTGTGTGTGTCAGAGTATTGGGAAATGAATTTGGAAATGCAGGTTGGCTCCTCTTTATGGAAGGTTTTGAATGCCCTTGACTAATATTAGAAGGTAAGTATCCAGTTCCTCTCATCATCGAAGCTCTGGTTTTCATATACAACTATTTTATACAGTAAAGATCTATTAACGTTTGAGAACTGTCATTTCCAGAAAATGATCTCATATAACCCAATTTTGTGGCAGGAAAAAAATAGCTTAGAAAGGAAAATGCTTTTCCAGGCATCATCTAGTTTTGTCATAAGCTCTTTGACATACTGGAAAATAACTATTTTAAAATTTCACAGAACGCATATCCCATTTTTCTTTGAACTCATTTCTGAGACAATATGATCAAAATAAGCTTTCACATTGCAGATTTCAGGATCCCAACCTCTCTCACTCAATGGTATTTGAACACCATTGGCTAGCCTGAAAAAGACAATTGAAGAGTTTTATTGTAACTTAACAAAGTTATACATTAAAGGCTAAGAAAAAGAAGTGATCAGCAAATAAATTTAAGTATCTTAAAGACTTTTAGTCTAAAAGCTTCATTCGTAGAAACATAGGTTTTTAATTATATTTTGGAATTTTCTCAGTTTAATCATTTATTCTTATCACATGCCCTTCCTCTCCCCCACACCCTGTTTATAAATTGGTGGTACATTCTATTATACTCATATCACTTCCTAGTTGGGATGAGTTTCTTGCAGCCCACATCAAACACAATGCTCTGGGGGAACTTCTGCCTGGGGTCCTTTTCTCATGATTAGTGACTGCCTTTCTTGGACCACTATTTCAAGAAAGCATAAAACATTTCACTTTTCTACCTTCTTTCTGTTCTCCTACACAGCCTCTTTATCAAACTTTTAGGCCCCCAAAAATGTACCTTTCTGCATGAACTATGATCAGATCAACTCTTTTATTATTTCTGGTTGAGGCATGTCAATCTAATAATCCCCTATGGCCCCAGTCACCACCCCTGTAACTTTCTGAGCCAAAGTGAACTTTCCAATGCTCTTTATGTTTAGTCTCTCCCATTAGAATATGATCTTCTCGAGGTTAGGGTCTTTTTTTTTTAATTTGTAGCCCTATGGAGTGAATGTAGAAAAATTGGGACACTAATACACTGTTGATGGAACTGTGAACTGATTCAACCATTTTGGAAAGCAATCTGGAATTATGCCTACAGAGTTTTAAAACTGTGTATACCCCTTTACCCACCAATATCACTATTAGACTTGTCTTCCAAGGTGATCAGGGAAAAACAAAAAGAGCCTATATTTTCTAAAACATTTATAACTGTTCTCTTTGTAGTAGCAAAGAATTAGAAAATAAGGGGATGTTGGTAAATTGGGAAAGGGCTGAACAAGTTGTGGCATATGATTGTGATGGAATTCTACTGTGCTGTAAGAAATGAACTGTTTAATTTTAGAAAAAAAATATGGAAAAGACTTGCATGAAGTCTTGAAGAGGGAAATAAGCAGAACCAAAAGGATGTTTTATACAGTAATAGCAATATTGTTCACAGAATAACTGTGAATAACTAAGTTATTCTAAGTGTTATATTCAAATCAACTAAAAAGGACCTACAAAAGAAGATGCTATAAACTTTCAGAAAAAGAACGAAGTAGAAATATACATAGTATGGTTTATATATGTGTGTGTCTATATCTATATCTATCAAATGGGGACCTTCTTTAGTGCAGGGTGATGAAGGAGGGAGAGAGAGGAGAAGATAGCTTGAAACTTGAAATATAACCCCCAAAATTAATGTCTTTTCTAAAATTTGATCCTCTTTGCAATGTTATGAAGTAGATAGAATATATATTATAATCTCTATTTCACAAGAGAAAGTTAGAGAATCTACTTGGATTTATGATGAAGATACAAAGGTGTCTAAACTCAATAAACAAGCTAGCAGTAAAATTTGAAACCAGCTTTCCTGACTCTAATTCAGGACCAAATCACAGGCCCTCTAATGACAAGACCATAGAGGCACAGGGGCAAAGGCTCCAGAGAAAGCTAGGGAGTAGTGATGATATTATGTACTAACTCCAAAGGTTTGGTTGGAACTTTACTCAGAATATAAACTATTTACAATGAGATCAATGCTTCAAGGCTTTAGGAAGTCAGGCTCATTTGAATCTATTGAACAAAGTACTGATAATTTCCCAAACTGCTTCATTTCCTTTTTCTCAGTTTTTTTCAGCTATTTTTCAGTCATGTCCAACTCTTTGTGACTCCATTTGTGATTTTCTTGACAAAGATACTGCAGTGGTTTGCCATTTCATTCTCCAGCTCATTTTACATATGAAGAAACTGAGGCAAATAGGAAACCACCCCAGGCCACACAGTTAGTGTCTGAGGCCAGCTTTAAGTTCTCCAGGCCTGGCACTCTAACCAATGGAGTCCTCTAGCTGCCCCTTAAGCAATTAATATGCTTTTAATTATAATTTATTTTAAGAGTACTTCATAATTTTATTGATAAGAGTTGTATGTGTGTCTTCATAGACTGAAATAAGTAATTTTCATGCATTTCCATGTTTTCTTTTTAAATGGACATTCAATTTCTTCCTAGATTTTGTTATTGCTATGTACAGAAATGTTTTTAAAAAATTATTTTATATCCTGTACGTTACTAAAGTTATTCGTTGTCTCAAAGACCAAAGACGAAAAAGCAGAAGTTAAAGAAAATTCTTAGAAGTCTTTCTCCTCTCAACAGTATTTTACTTCTGTACCTGTCTGTCATCAATTGGCAGGACCCTTCTACTCTTTCAGCTAGGTATAAGAATGAATAGAACACTAAGCCTGTAACAAGAAAGACTTGAGTTCAGATCTAGCCTCATACAATAACTAGATGTATGACCCTGGACAAGTCACTTACCCCTGTTTGTCTCAGTTTCCTTATCTGTAAAACTGGGATAAGAGCACCCACCTCTGAGGGCTTTTGCTAGAACCAAATGAGATAACATCCGTGAAGCACTTGTTACAGTTCCTTGCACATAATAAGTGCTACATACATGTTAGTTATTATTATTATTCTTTTTTCCTCCAATAGATCCATGTTTTCACTGTAAATGGGACTGAGCATTACCTTCTGGCAAGGCCAACCCCTTCACTATCTTTCTGTGTTGTTGGACATGTTGCTTGCTACTGCAGATCTCTTTTCACTGAATCTATTTACTTTTCCTGGGCAGCTAAGTGGCACAATAGATAGATCCTGTAAAATGAGCTGGAGAAGTCAATGGCAAATCACTGCAGTATCTTTGCCAAGAAAAGTACAAATGGGGTCATGAAGAGTTGGATGTGATTGAAGTAATCCAACAACCAAAATTTACTTTTCCTAATACTCCTCAAGTTCAATACAAAAATATACCCGGGGACCAGGACACATTTGTCTCCATTAAAAAAAAAAAGTCCCGGCTTAGAAACTCTGGTTTTAGATAAATTGATTGGTGACTGCAAATTGTTTTATCTTTGTTCTTTCAACACCTAGGAGTGGTTCCTTGTCCCTCCCTACTTAAGGGAGCACGCCCTAGTTTATAAACTAGCAAAATCACTTTAGTTTCTACTTAATTATCTGGATTCAGTCTCTAGGATCAGAAACAAATGAGGAGAATTATGCAGATCTCCTTGGACTCTTAATAGCTGCACCTAAAATGGAAAGGGTTGAAAGGAGCTTTATACTTTCCCGTGCTCTGAAATGTTTATCATCAGGGAATACCAATCATTTTGAGGAAGGAGAAAGGAAAGATTCTCGTGCTAGCTCTATGTGATTTACAAAAAAACAACAAAAATTCTGCAGTATTTTAATATAAAATGCAATGCTCACTGATGAGGTGTAGGCTCTGGGACTCCCTCCCCCCTTGAGCTCTCCTTGAATCTTTGAGGTACATACTCTGGGAAACCCCTTGAAGTCTGATTGAATCTTCAGGAGGCATTTGTAGAAGCCATAAGTATTTCGTTGTCGCAGTGCCCAAACCTGTTACTAGCCTGGCCCTCCATTGTCCATCTGCTTCCCACCCTGGAGCCTATCAAAATATCAGTCCCCCTCCCCAAACTCATTACTGGAATTTGACTGGAGTCAGACCTCATTGGCTCCTCCTAAAGACCCTCCCCAGGCTCCTCCTCTGAACCACCCCTAGATTCCTCTGTATATAAGACCCCATCTTCCCTTCATCTAGGTGAGGGCACCGTGGAATGGCTTGGCACAGACTTGCTCTGTGAGAGGGCCACAGAATGCTCTAGCACAGACTTTCTCTGTGAGGGTGCCATAGAATGACCTAGCATAGACTGGCTCCTTAAGAGTCTACCCCATATGGCCAACTTGAACTTTCAATAAACTTTGTTTTTCTTTGGCTGAGAAGACTTGAGTGGAATTATTTTGGCAGGACCCGGCATGCTGATATTTTGGGGTCTCAGGCAACCCTAACCCTCTTTGGGTACCCT
>CM053593.1:337423336-337445497 GCA_028646575.1 Pseudocheirus occidentalis | reverse complement strand
GGGGGGGAGGGAAATCTCTGTCCCAAATTACTGGGGTTTTTCACAGATGTCAGAGCTATTAGGGGGGTGCTGTAGCCCCCCACCAGCTTTGGCTTGCTGAAAGTGCACCCCAGGGCCACCACCTAAGAGCATGATCTGGATCCAGTCCACTCAACACAAGAGCCCTTGGTCTTTGATCAATTGCTTTGGCCCCCACTGCGGTCTGCAGGCCAGGAGATCTGAAGCAGCTGGGTTGGTCTACTTCCTTGCCCTGGGGGCAGTTCTGCCAGACCGTTTTTTTACTCCAAATTTAGCTTGAATTCCACTGACCTTGCTGTTAGCCTTATTTCTCCTGGCTTGATAAATGTGGAAACTGCCCCAGGTGCCTCTGATCCGCTCTCCTGTAGACTCCAGCTGTGGCTCCTCCTGGCCACCCTGGGGCCAGTTTGTGGTTTTGGGCTGGGCTGGCCTTGGCTCCCAGCCTGCCACAATGAGCCCCACCTGCCAAACTGCCTTCAGCGAGAGATGTGTTTTCTGTATTTTTGTGAGTTTGGGAGCCCTAAAATTTGTTAAGAGTTGTATTTTATGGGTATTTAAGGTGGCTGTGTGGGAGCTACAAAACTTTGCTGCTTCTATGCCACCATCTTGGCTCTGCCCCCGATTCTTTCATATCTCAAGGTTTTGGGGACAGTACTTACTCCTGATTCTCTTCTTACCAGATAGACCAGACTGTCTCACCCTCTTTTTTTGGATTCTCATCCAGGTCATGTCCCCAAACCATAGGTATCCCAGAATGCTCTATCTTCAACCTTCTCAAGTTTTCCATTATATTCCTCCATTGGTGGTCTTGTCAGCTTCCATGGATTTAATTATCACCTGCATGCTGATGATTCTCAAGTGTATGTATCCCGCCCTCTTTGCTGACATTAAATTTCACATCTTGACTGGGATGTGCAGTACATATTTTAACTCAATATGTCTGAAAGAGAATTTGTTATCTTCCTCTCTAATCCCCTTCTCCCTTATTCCCTGCCCCAATAAAAAATTCCCTCTTACTGTTGAGAGCACTATCCTCCCAGTTTTCATCCTGGACACCATCTGCAATTCCTTGCTATTTCTCATCCCCCATATCTAATCTGTTGCCAAATTTTTTTATTTCATTTTTGCTACATCTCTTACAAATGCCCCTGTTGTAGGTATGGCTCTAAAGCTAGTAGCATCTTCTTAGGTCAGGTCACATGATGAGACGTTTGTACAGCAACGAACAATTAGCAAGAGAGGAGGTGCTCACATGCAGCAAGGACACACAATAAGGAAGTACAGCAAGGATATGGGGGCCTTCAGCTTCTCTGGACACAGTCCATCTTGTCTTGTCTCCATATGGAAATCACCTTGCCATGGTTGGGGTATAGTAACCCACATGTTTTCAGGCACCCACCAAGAGAGGCCCAGAGCTCACATGGCATCAGCTTTTTATTGGTCATAGGAGTAGATTGAGGCCCAGACAGGTTAAAAATTTTGACCAAGATCACCCGTTTGGTAAGAGACAGGGATAAGATATGAATGCAGTTTATGTCTTTAAAGTCAGGGCTCTTTCCACCAGACCATGATGATTCTGGAGGTCTTGGGAGGTCAAGTGGATTGTCCTTTCACACAGAGAATAAAAAATGACAGAGCTGGGATTCAAATCCAGGGCTTTTGAAATCTTAATAAAATCTTTTTGACATAATATTTTTTAGTAGGTTTTGTAGAATAGCGTAGAGTACAATGGTATAGAATTTTGTTGTTGTTGTTTGGTCATTTCTGTCACATCCAGCTCTTCCTGACTCCATTTGGTGTTTCTTGGCAAAGTTACTGAAGTGGTTTGCCATTTCTTTTTTTTTTTTTGGAGGGCAATTGGGGTTAAGTGACTTGCCCAAGGCCACACAGCTAGTTTTATGTTAAGTGTCTGAGGCTGGATTTGAACTTAGATCCTCCTGACTCCAGGGCTGGTGCTCTATTCACTGTGCCACCTTGCTGCCCCTTGGTTTGCCATTTCTTTCTCTAGTGACATAGAATGGGATAGGATTTTTCCTGTGCTATGAGTGACTCTCAATTACTTTCTTCATATTGTTTCAATTGACTAGGGTAAGCCAAATGGTACAGTGGTTCAGGGTGGCCTTCGAATCAAAAGGACCTAAGTTCAAATATGGCCTCAAAAACTTACTAGCTGTGTGACCCTGGGCAAGTCGCTTAACTCTGTCTCAGTTCCTCATCTGTAAAATGAGCTGGAGAAGGAAATAATAAACCAGTCCAGTGCCAAGAAAACCCAAATGGGGTCACAGAGAATCAGACACTGAAATGACTCAACAACAACAAAGCCACATAAACCCCTTAAGCTCATCAGAAAATTCATGACAACTGGTGGCTTCTGTGCAAAAGGCCCATCTGTAGGCAAAAGAAACCAGGAAGTAAAAATAAATCATCAGCAAAAAATGTATTAAAACGGAAGATTTTGAAGCCATTCTGGAAACTTCATTCAATGAAAGCAGCTGGAGCAAGTCCTAGTGATAGGTTATCATTGTGTACTATTGTAAGCTACTGTATAAGAGATCAAAGGAGAGCTCTTCTGAGTTATGCAAATGAGGTTAGAAATCATCAGCTTTGTCACCCAGAACTGTTAAAACTACTGAAGTCTACAAGTTGTCATCAAGTAACTCCTATGATTAACAAAAGGCCAGATGAAGTATAGGAGCTTAGGGAAGCAATGGGAGAGCCACAGAGCAGAAAAAATAAACAAACAATACAGCTTTTAATTCCTTTGTAAGTTCTAATATTCATTCACAGAAATTTCCCTTAAGATAAAGCCCCTTTTACTAGATTCTGCCTTGTAAACTAATTTAAAAGTTTGGAAAATATGTTTCATAAAAAGATGCAACATATTCAGTTTGTTTCAGAAAAAAAATCAATTTTAAAAGTCAGGAATAACTAAAATTAAGTTTTTATAGCATCAGCAATAATAATATGCCTGTTCATTAGCATATATCCCAGTAAAAACATGAAAATTCAAAACTAA
The DNA here is from genome assembly GCA_028646575.1 of Pseudocheirus occidentalis. NCBI lineage: Eukaryota > Metazoa > Chordata > Mammalia > Diprotodontia > Pseudocheiridae > Pseudocheirus > Pseudocheirus occidentalis. Next base: position 337,442,463 of record CM053593.1, on the reverse strand, counting down.
ATAAGCAAGCAAAATTTTCCTGTAGTTTCTTGTTTACATTTGCCATTAAAGAAAACAAAGTTCTCACCAGACATTTTAACTGTCTGAACATCTGGCACATTGATAGTGGTATTGTGTAAGTCTGGTGTGAGTTTTGCTATAACTTCTTTGGGGGGGGGGTTTAAATTCCCTTTGAAGACAATAGGAGCATCTAATATGCATGGAGGGAAGCAGTAAGAAGAATTCAGTTCAGAGAAACAGTCATAAGGAAGAAGAAGGATTAAGTAGGTTTAGAAACAGGCTACTGAATGAGGACAAAAGGCTTAGGCTCTCTGTTGGCTCTGATATATACCTGGAAAAAGCTACTGTTTCCATCCCTTAAGCTTTCTCATTTCCAACATTTTGGAATTAATCTCGTTAGTGAAAAATACCATTTAACAAAACATATTTACATGTGGAATTATCTGAAATCCATCATATCATCTATACATGTGCATTGTTTCTGTTGTTCATATGATTTTTCTACTTTTAAAGGGCCTCACTTTTATTTTTCCATTTCCAGGCCTACCATTGTAGTCTAGGCTCTTAACACCATACACTTGAATTGTTGTAATAGGCCCATGCCTGGTTTTTCTCTTTTCTTCCTCATTTCAGTCTGACCTATGAACCAATATAAGATTTACATTTCAAAGTACAGAGTCTCAGTTGGAACACTGGTCAAAAAGCTATCTAGCCCCAACCAGCACTTGAAAAAGAGCGCCTACTGTAACATGTATAATAATGAACCATCCAGTCTCTCCTTAGAGACCTTAGTGAAGAGGTATCTGCTAGTTTCTGAGGCAATCTACTCCATAATAGATAATTCTAATTGGTAGGAAGTTTGTAAATCAAACCCAAATCCTGTAAGCCTATATGGTTTGCACCATATAATTTCTACCATCTTCTGAGGATGCCTTCTTTTCCTTATAAGTTAGTATGGTCTTCTTGATTGAACTGAAAACTCTCTGAGGTTAGGGGCCAGTTAGTTTTCTCCTCTACAGCCAACTAGAAGAAATAGAATCCCTCTTCCGCATGACATACTTTCAAGTATTTCCAGATGTCAACAGGAAATCACAACTTCATGAAACATGAAAATCTAAGTTTATTACAAGAGAAATGAACATGCATGGGGAACCCTTAGCAAGCACAAAGTATTCACAATCCCAACAGAAGCTTGCATATTTATGGAATTGCAACAAAGAGAGGAGAAAAAAACAGAAATCTCCACCTAAACTTTAGGTCCTAAAGAGAAGTGTCAGGGGAGGAGAAATCATGAATAATTAAAATGACAAAATCAGCATTCTTTTCCCTTAGGACTATGAAAAGATGATGATCCACTTATCTATAAGGATCCCAGCTGCACAATTTTTCTTTTGGCTGCTGACTGACTGGTGACTGTGTTGACTCCCAAGTATATACAAGAAGTCCACCTTGGGATGTAAACAACAAATTATGTCAGCTCATGGTGGGGGCTTCATCCCTGACATGATTAGTACCTCCTGCATACTTCTGGATCAAATGCTTCTGGAAAATAGATGGTAAGACCTATGCTTTCGGGAAGTTGCTTTGAGAGTTGTGTGGAGGATGCATTGGAAGAGGGAGAGATTTGAAGCTTGGAGTCCAATTAGAAAGTTATTGTAATGGTCTAAATTAAACATAGTGAGGGCCTGAACTAATACAGGGACTGAATAAGTAGACAGAAGGGTATATATTTAGGAGTGATGTCAAAATAGGCACTGCAAGATTTGACAATAGATTGGATATGTGTGGTCAATGAGAGTGAATATCTGAGGATAAGCCCAGGTCTTTTTCTGTCCAGGACTGGAAGCCTACTTATTCTACCTTTGTAGTTCTCTATAAAACCATAGCTGGGAAAAAAATGTTTCAATCTTGAGGAAGGAGAGAGCTGTGCGATATCCCTTTCCTTTCCTTTTGATATAGCTAAAAGAACATTATTTACCAATATTCTTACACCAATGTCAAAATATTTCCTGGTCCTAGTTTGAAAATTATCTTTGAAAACACATTCTAGACTATTGAGAATCCTGAATGAAATGCCTGAAAGACTAAAACTTCTTCATTTTTGAGAGACATGACTCTTACTGACAAAAAGAAAAAAAAAAAGAAAAAACACATATAACTGAAGTAATACCTCACAGCTAAAATAGTACCAGAAATAGACACAGGCAATCACTGAGAGAACAATTTAAAGCACTTGTTGGAGGTTTAGCCTCATGACCCAATTCAGGCAGAAAAAAAAATTCTATATTTTTCAATGAAGTAAATAAAACATTGTGGAAAATAAAGTCCCACAGTGAGATAAGAACAGGCAATGATGCTGAAGACCTGATTCAATAAATCTGGTTTTTCAATGAATTTTGCTGTGGTTTCCTTTAGCTGTTACTGCATATACATATAGGAACTTGGCAAATCCGGGTATTCCCTGAGATCCCATACTCAAAGATGGAAAAATAAAAGGCGCCTCTGAGTCCTAGAATTAAAAGAAACACATAAATTAGAGGTTCAATTAAATATGGATATAATCTGTCTTTTGGCCTTGCCAATAGGGGCATTGTATTTACCAGCCTCAGGTGAAAAGATATAAGCAGAGGAATTCAAAATAGGAATATGCAAAAAATATATCCTTAAGTGTCTCCCCACCCTTGTTCAATTATGTCTAAAGCTGGGAAGAAAATGCTTCTTTATGAATTTTGGGGAGACATAGCTGCCTAGTGGATAGAATGCTGGACTTGGAATCAAGGCAACCTAGACTTGAATTACATTTTAAACATATACTAGCTTTGTGACCCTGGGCAAGTTACTAAGCTCTCTGAGCCTCAGTTACTTCATCTATAAATTAAGAGAATAAAAGACTCCATAACATAGTTCTTTCTAGTTCAATAATCTTTGATCCTTTGGACCTTGGCAGTCACTTGGTCCACCTGCAGTTGTATAAGAGCCTCAGCGGTTGCATTATTTACAAGTCGTCATTTATTCTTTGTTTGAAGATCTTTAGTGCAGGAAGAGTTGATTAGAGGAATATGTACCTAGTATACACAAATAACTACAACAGCATGTGATAAATGCCTAAGAAAGGTATGAGCAATGTATTTTGTAAAAGGAGAAAGGTTCGTTACTGATTAGGGGATGGGGAGCCCTGCTTAAAAGAAGTTACATTGGACTTAAACTTCAAAGGAATCATAGGAAATCAAATGGTACGTTATTTGGTAGATAACATAGGTGAAAACATACATAGAGGATGGATTGACTTGGGTATAGGGAAGTAGTATAAGATTAGGCTAGAAAGTTAATGGACTTGCAGATTGTAGAGTGTATTTGCAGAAGTAGAGACGTTCAGATTTGGAAAGAACCTGTAATGGTAATGGAATTTGGAGATGCCCCTGAATTGAGTTGGCTTTTGGGTTGAGTGTTAAGACCCAGAGTTGTGAATCCCACTTGTGGGATGGACTTGTTGATGTGAAGAGAGAGAGCTGACCTGGGAGGAGCCATGAATTGAAAGAAAGGCTCAAGCCCAGAGAAGGCCAGAAGAAGTACTTTTGGGAAGAGCAGTATTCAGTATTATGGAGCCTGAGTTGCTGAGAGAGACTGCTGAGAGCCCATTGGAGCTGCCCAGGACTTTTGAGAACTACTACCTGGAGCTGCTGAGAATTGAGAAAGCATGGCTGTGTTACTGGTATTTTGTCTGTCTGTTTTGATGTTGTTTTTCCAGATTCACCTGATGGTGGACAGTGTTGCTGTTGTAGAGGTCCTGTAACCTGGCTGTTGGTTCAGAAGCCCTGAAAAAAGGATTTTCTTGTTGTATGTTCACAGAAATCCTGGAAGAGGGCCTTGCTGATATTTTCAGGGGGTCTGGGACTGTTCTACAGGCAGAGAGTGACTTGATGAGGACACTGGCTATGACTTTGTTGAGCCTTGTCTCCCCAGGAACTGAGATTGCTGAGGGCTTGCCTCCAGTGAAGATGAAAGGCCTTTCCTTGGGTTTTCAATGCTGAGATGTTATCTTGACCTTGTTATGGCTTAAGGGTGGATGGCCTTTTGTGCTCTCCTGCTCCCTTTTGAGAAAGTACTTGGTGGTAATGGATGGTATTGTAATTACTTTGAGTCCAGGGGTGGGAAACTTTTGGCCTTTTTGTGCTCTGTGATTGACCAAATGCATGTACTTTGTTTATGATTTGAAACTGATCTCCATTTGAGAAGAGACTTTGACTGACTAAATGAATATACTGTCTAGGGGTGGAATAGTACCTGGATTGAATTTAGAGCTTACTTGTGAAATATATGAGTTATACTGTATTTTGACTTTCTCTGTTCTGTGAATGTTTGCTGAATAAATGGGGTTTGCTAAGCTGGTAATCTGAACCTTGGAAGTTGCCTTTGCTTGGCATTACAGAACCTCAGAGAACTTTTAGTCCAATTTGTAACCACAGAATCACCTCTACAATAAGAGTAAAAAGTGGTCATCCAGCCTTTGATTGAAAATTAAAGATAGGGGGTGGGGCATTATTTTCTTTTTCCTCTCTCTCCTGTTTCTGTCTCTCTCTGTCTCTCTCTTTCTAACATAGGAGTGAATTCATTCTAAATAGAAGCACATATTTAATTAGAAATTAGCAATATTTGAATGGAAACAAACTTTTTTAACACTTATACAGACAGATTAAACTGGTTGAAAGTGGTTCTCAATAGCAACCAATTCTATATATTGTGTAATTGGCAATGATGTGATAATAAATAAATATTAAAATAGTTTTCAGAAAAGATTTAGGGGGCAAACCCTCGTATATTCTAATTCATAGCTTTATCATATTCCTGAATTCCTTGTTTTCTTTAATTTTTTTTTCTTTTTGCTTTTTGGAGGGCAGTTGGGGTTAAGTGACTTGCCCAAGGTCACACGCTAGTTTTTGTGTTAAGTGTCTGGGGCCGGATTTGAACTCAGGTACTCCTGACTCCAGGGCCGGTGCTCTATTCACTACGCCACCTAGCCACCCCGAATTCCTTGTTTTCTATGAGAAAACTTATTTTTTAGATAGTCATAATATTTCTCCCTCGCCCTACCCCCCATGGAAGAATTTTAAATTCTTGAAGAATTTTTGAAACTCTTTCATGTTCCTGTCTGTTTTTTGAGAGGTGTGGCACTCTGCTCATCACTGCATACAATTTCTCAAATTTTCTGAGGACTACTAGGACTTCAGCAGACAGCTCTTTATATTCTGAAAATAGGTCTTTGAAGACAGCTTTATAGCAGACTCATTCATCATCCGATTAAATCATAGGGTCCTTTGCTATGTAATCTGGCATCACTATCACATTAGCAATGTGTCCAGGTGGGATGTGTCCACTAAGCAGTTCAGGCTTTATTTCTGTTGCTCTCAAATTTTGAAATTAACTTCTGAGTCTCTTTGTCTCTCATCACTGGTGAGCATTTCAGACATTTTAGATGAAATACAGAGCTCACTTAACCCTTGCTGCTCCATATACTGTCTGTATCCTTGATGCTTCATGCTTCTATAACTTCAAGCAAACTATAGCACTAATGAGATAAACAATCATTGTGATGAAGAAAAGCATAATTGCAGCTGTCTTCCTACTAGGCAAAATTATGAGTTTGTCAGTATTTTAAATAAAGGGTAATAGCAATGTCCACCCCATTGGTATAATTTAAATAAAATATAGCTACAGACATACAAAATGAAGAGGAACATATAAATTATAACTCAGTTAAAGGTCACCAACTAGAGTCCAAAAGGATGGTCAGATGATATGTGCACATGCCAAGAGCTAGAAGAGTAATTTGGTTGTAATCCAAGCTAGCCCAGCAACAATAAGTATAAAAAAGTTTTTAGGACTATTGTAGCAGTAGTCTCTGTACATGCTGCCCAGGCTACCTGGGCTATTAATATCCAAAGAGGATATACCATTCATTGTTTTCATGTATATAGACTATGACATAAGCAAAGATACCTGTCTATATAAGCAACTCCACAATACTAAGAATTCTCAATAGTCCTGACCCTGACTGCATGTAGAAGTAGCAGGTTGTACTCTTTCATCCTTATAGCAGTCAGTTAGGGCTATTTGTTTGTGTCCTCCTAAAGATCCATATGGATCTTCAGGGAGAAATGCCTCAGTTTCTTTCTGTGAACTCTACCCTGTTCTCTGTAGGGATATTTATGGCAACCAGGATAGTTTGATCTTCTTTCTGGTTAGGGAACACTTGACACCATTAAAAATACACCCAGGATTGTTCTGTGTTCAGACATAGGCTTGTTGTATTCTGGGTCATTTTCCTTTTAAAGAAGTTCTTCCAAGCATCTGAGCTAGAGCTGGCTTTTGTGTCATTGAAGTGAAGTAAGAACCAAATGGTTGCTGTAAGGGGAGATGTGGAAGTGGCAACTACAGCTAATTAATCCATTATCTTGGAGACTCTGCAAGGTCCTCATCACACCATCTTGATTAGAGGCGTCTATGGGAACAGCATCATAAACCCTGGCTGTGCTCCTAGATATTCTCTTGGGCACCACACCATTTTATGACACATGAGCAGCTCTGTGGTCGCTCCTGGCTGGTCCTGGGTGGTGGTGGAGGTGGAGAACCATAGTTAAATCCACAAGGCTGAGAGCACACTAGGGCATTTACTCCCTTGACACAGCCAGTTCTATTGTTTTAAATAACTCTAACTGCTAGGTAGTTTTATCTAACGTCAAAACAGAGGTAGCATAGTAGACACTGGATCTGGAGTTAAGATCAACTCTAGTCCTATACACAAGCTGCATGACCATGGGGAAATCTCTTAACATTCTTTGTCATTTGTCTCCCTTGTTAAATGGAGATAATGAAAACACCTATCTCCCAGGTTTATTGTGAGAATAAAATAAGCTGATATTTGTAAAATGATTTGCAAACCTTAAAGATCCACATAAATGCTAGTTATTATTATTAAAACCTAAATCCTGTTTTTGCTTTCTACCCATTGTTCCTAATCCTGCACTCTGGGGTCAATGAAGAAAAGTCTATTCCCCTTTTCTATGTAGAGTCCCTCAAATACCTCATACCTCCTCCCCCTAAACTTATCTCAGGCCCAGGGACTCATCTTTAAGCCAGATAAGAACAATCTGATGAAGTGATCTTCATATGCCATTTATTCAAAGTCCTTCACCTTCCTGGTCATTGTATTAACCTCAGCTTAGCAGTATCCATTTTAAAATGTAGTTCCCAGGACAGAACACAGTATTCCATATTTGTATTTAGCAGGGCAGAATACAGAATTTTTTCCCTAGACATTTATACCTCTCATAATGAAGCTTAAAATCACTTTGGCCTTGTTGGTCATTATAGTGCTGACAATTCTGTGAGCTTACGTTCTTCTAGCACCTTCAGATCTTTTAAGATAAACATCTTTCATAACAATACTTCTTCAGTCTTCTACTTGCAAACCTGAATTTTTGAACCCAAGATAAGAGTTTACATTTAACCCAATTGAGTTTCATTTTATTAGGTGAAATTAGAACATTTCCAAGCTCAAGGCTCTAATTTTTCAAGGCTTTTGAATCCTTTCTGGGTCATTTATTGTGCTCATTATCCTTCCCAGCTTTGTATGCAAATCTGGCAGACATGCCATTTATGTATTCCTTCAAATAATGTGCCTTCATCTAGCAATAGAAATACTAAATAGCACAAAGTCAAAGACAGAGGTCTCCATTCTCCCTGATGGAGTTACTTTCACTTTGATATCAAGCCACATGTACTATTTTAGTATGACTGTTTAGCTCCGGGTTGGGGAACCTTTAGTGTCGAGGCCATATGTGGCCCTCTAGGTCCTCAAGTGCAGTCCTTTGACTAAATCCAAACTTCACAGAACAAATCCCCTTAATAAAAAGATTTGTTCTGTAAAACATGGACTCCTTCAAAAGGACACATCCAAGGTCCTAGAAGGCTACACATGACCTAGAGGCTGAAGGCTCCCCACCCTTGGGTTAGCCAATCAGGGCTCAGGTTAAAATTGACTGTTATAGGAAGAAATTACACTTGACATCTATGGTAACACAACAAAGCAATGTTTATTTCAAGTATTTACAGAGGCAGATATTAACCATTAGCCTCTTCCCTAAGGGAGAGCATATGCTTGAGATCCTGGGGCAGCAATTTCAATAGCCAAGGGTCACCCAGATCTAAGATTCCCTATTACTGGGGACATTTTGGGACCCTATTAATATATAACCAAGAATGTGTGGTAGCAATTAGAATCACTGTCCCAAGTGCTGAATGACTTAAAACCTTATCTTCATGGATAGGCTTTTGAACACTTAAGGAATAAGTGAAAAAGTACTACATTGTTGAAATTTTTCAATTGAATCCTGTTTCTACAAGATAAAATTTGTGATCCTGGGAGGATGGTGGTAAGGGAAAGGTAAAAGAGGTTTGTTTTTTCACTATTTTGACATTAAGTCCTCTCTACCTTGGCTTTGGATAGGGCATCTTTAAGGAAGAGGAAGGAAATTCAAGAACATAACTTTTGGGAAATAAAAATATAAGCAAAACAGTAAAATTAGAAAAATATAGAACTGACTACCACAAGGTGATGGAGGGAAGTCACTTTAGGAGACAAGAAAGGAGTGATGCAAATTTGTAAATAGGTAGAGTGAACCAGAGGTTTAGTCCGCTCAATGTCTCTTGTTCAGCTCTACAATTGGCATTCACCAAATCTGGAATTCATCTAATTGTAAACTGTATTGATCACCCCTCTTCATCTTGTCCACAAAATATTATGATAGATTTTGTCTGTTTCTTTTCCGAAAATAAAACTAGAGAAGCAATAATGTCAACATTTGTAGGATCTACCAGGATACATTAATAACAGAGGAAAAGATATAACTTCTTGATCAAATAATTTTATGATTAATTCTTTCATGTCTAGATAGGCATCAACTTTTCCCTAATAACACTGGACAAAAATCAGAAATTGTTTTCCTTGTCACACACACAAAAAAACCAATAACCCAAAGAACCTTATAGTATTTATTTATTTTTTTGGTGTTGGTATCAAATGTTATTTCAGAATTTTGTCTATTTCCCATTATTTTCATGTATAACACATTTTAATACTTTGAGAATTATTTTTCTTAACCAAAATTATGCCTATCAATTTTCTTAAAATGTAGTTACTGATGACTTCTTATTATATTTTGCCTGTGGAGCATTCATCTTAGTCATCTAACAGTAGTCAGTCAATATGCTTGGACTCCATTTACCCTGGGATTGCTTTTCCATTGTGGAGATTTGTTGATGAAAATGTTCCTCCTGTTTGTGAGTGATTTCCCTTAGGTTTTCTTGGAAGAAGTTAGAATGTGATCCCAAGACATAGATTTTGAATGACATATTATTTTATAGACTTTGACAATTTCTCAGTAATTTCCCCCTTTTTTGGTTCCACAAAAGTTTTTGGTCACTTAAACAAATGGCATCTGTCTTTTTCAGCTTCATTCAATTATTCTTCAAAATGCTTGTCTTTGATAATTTACTTTGTCCAAAGACCCACAAATAGCACTGTTTTTATCTTAGTTTCCCCGATGCTTAGAAATTCATTTTTCAGCTATTGAAAATATTGGCCATTGTGAATTATGGCCTTGATGAAATTTTTCATTAAGCCAAGTTGAAGGTGCCAAGGTGGAAAGAAAATGCTTTCAAACACACAAGTGGTTGGCTTAATACATTTTTCTTTACTGTAGTCAGTCCTTTTCTTTGAGGTCAATATTTTTTAGTATAGGTTTATTTGTTTGTTTGTTTGTTTTGTCTTTGTTGTCCCATTGAGGAGTACATTATAACCAAGGTATAATACTAGTAAAGGATAATCAGTTTCAGATTTCCAAAGATGAGTTAAGAATTTTTTAATCCTGTAACTTAAGAGAAATTTCATGTTTTAAATGTATTTTGCTGCTCTCTCATATGTCATTTATGCTTTTAGTCTAGATGTTAAAAGAAAATCTTTGCTTTTAGGTAAGTTAAGGGCAAGCAAATGGCAATTTGTTATTTTTGTTGTTCAGTTATATTTGACTCTTTATTACCCCATGCATCACAGCATTCCAGGCCCTTCTATCCTCTGCTATTTTTCAAAGTTTGCCCAAGTTCATGTTCATCGTTTCCATGATACTATCTATCCATCATATCATCATCTGTCTCTTTTCCTTTTGCCTTCATTTTTTTTCCCAAAATTAGAGTCTTTTCCAATGAGTCCTGTCTTCTCATTACATGGCCAAAATATTTAAGCTTCAGCTATTTGACCTTCCATTGAATAGTTAGAATTAATTTCTTTAAGCATTGACTGATTTTATCTCTTCTGCTTCTGTTACATCTCTACCATTTTTTGTCTTTTATTATGCCCATTTTGTGTGAAACTTTCCTTTGATATTTCTAATTTTCTTGAAGAGATCTCTTGTCTTTGGCATTTTATTGTTTTTTTTTCTATTTCGTTGCATTGCTTATTGTAATGCCATGCAACAGCAGATTCCCAAAAGAATGCTACTGTGAGCAACTTGTAAGATTTGGATTAGACAGTATAGTGATCACTCTCTTTATTCCATTACAAATCAAGACAAACATTCACAATATTCACAATATAATATTCACAACATTGCATCTTATCACAGAAAATCACAGAATAGTGTTCATAACAGCTAAACATTAGAATGGCCACACAGTTTTCAAGACAGTGGTCACAATATTTAGAAAAAAGCATTCAATCAATTCATAATACAGTAGTCAATACTTAATCATTCAATCAGTTCACTATACAATAATCAAACTTCCACTCATGGGGCAACCATTAATTTAATCATTCACTAATCTGGATTCCCAGTTACTAACTATCATTAATCACTAGTGCAATCATTAGAAAAACCACACAAAACCTCCACCCTTTGGTGTCCAGCAAACCTCAATTTCATCCAAAGGGAGGCCTTTTCTTCATCTTGACTCAGGGTGGTCTTTCTGATTTCCTGGATCCCCTTCCATGGTCCCAGTTCCCTCCTAAATCCACCAGTCACCTGAATTCTCAGATCCTTGTCCAGTCCTCAGAGGTAGACAGCTCCCAGGTCCTTGTCAAATCCTCAGGGCAGTCCCTGGCACACACTGAAGTTCACAAGGTCCAGCACATCTCAAACCCTTCACTACTTCTCTTTACAGGAACTCAAGGATCAGCCAGGCCACAAACAAAGTCTTATCCCAGTCATGCTTCTTCAGTCCTCCAGCAGTTCAGCTGGCCCTAGCACCCAGAAGGAATATTAGCCTTCCACGTGGCCTTCCAGGCAAACCCTCTCAGCCTTGCAGGTGGCCTTCACTAGATTCTGGTCTCAGGAAAACTCCAACTCAGTTCTCAGCTTCCAGATGCTGGGAGAGTAACTCTCTCTCTCTCTCTCTCTCTCTCTCTCTCTCTCTGTCTCTCCCTCAGCCAGCTTCAGTCTCCAGGATTCTTCCTTCACCAGGAGCAACATTCCAGTTCTGTCTCTCTGTCTCTGAAATTCTTCCTTATATACACACATTGGCCTCCTGTCTCAGCCAATCCCCTTCTTCCATGTCAACAGGGGACAGAGTTCATACCTTCCATACTTAGCCCCAAGTTACTAAGTGCTAAGTATCTGCTAAACTGATTGCTGTTACATTCATTTAAAAAAACTACACAACCTTCTTTTCTCTCCTTGCTTTTCTCTAGAATTCTGCATTCAATTGCTTATATCTTTTCCCTTTCTCCTTTCCCTTTCCCTCTTCACTTATTTGTAAAGTCTCATCAGTGAGTCATTTTGCTTTCTTGATCTTCTTTTTCTTTGGAATATTTTTTGTTGTTGTCTCTTGTACAATCTTGCAAACCTCTGTCCATAGTTCTTCAGGCATTCTATCTACCAGATCTAATCCCTTAAATCTATTCAAAGCCTCTACTTCTGTAATGACAATCTTAAAATCTTCCCTGCCCCTTGGCCCCTTGATAGGCTTAAATGGCTTTGAGAACCTTCCCTGATTTGACAATATAATCTGCCCTGTAATAGGCTGAATGTGGTCACATGGAGCCTGTGGTGGGAGGCTTGTTTTTCAGGAACACCTTGTTACTTTGTGATTGGACAATGGGTCAGCAGGACTGTAACATTCTCTGACCCAGGAGAAAGCTATATATGACCTGATGTGAGGTTTTGCTTTGGGGGCTCACTTTGGGAAGAGTTGTGTGATTTGGCCAGATGAGACTCTGGGCAGCTGTTGAGCCCCCTGGCTTTGAAAATCCATATGTTGGTGCTTCGCTCTCTGGTAACTAAGTAGATATGGATGTAATAGTCAGACAGCTAGAAGCCCTGTCTGCTGAATTGTGTTATTTTCTGTTATAACTTCTGTTTGTATTCTCTGAAGTTTAGGGTGCTGACTTTTTCCCCCTGAACTAGGTAAATGATATACATTTGATTGATTAAAGTAAGACTGTTAACCCATTTTGAGTTGCTTTCCTTTAGAAAAGCAGATCTAAGAACCTGTGCTAGCAGCTGTCCTGGGTATGCTAGGGTGCTTGCTGATACAACTTCATATTCATAAGGGATGTTATTTAGGTCATACTCATAATAGTTTTCTATGTTTTCATCAATTTAAGCCTGAATTTTGCAATAAGAAGTTTATGTTCTGATCTGTGGTCAACTCCAGATCTTCTGTTAACTGACTGTATAGAGCTTCTCCTCCTTCAGCCGCAAAGTATATAATCCATTTGATTTCCATATGGACATTTAAGTCTTATCAAATTATTAAATGAGGATCTAGGGAAGAAAAAAGTTACTTCAAATGCAGAATTGTCACTTTTCAAAACATAACTTTGTTATATTGGACCTCATTGTTACTATTTGAATCATTTGGTTCTTTCCATATTCTAGGGTCTTAGTGGTTTCAGTACACATAAAATGACTCCTAAAATTGAGGATAAATCTGGATATTTTATCTTATGTTCAGATTTGAAAATAATTCTTGCTATATTTGTTGAGCAAAAAAATCTGTTGAATGGTCCCATTTTTGTATCTAAGTCATAAGTGTAAATGCCATATACACACACACACAGAGTATTTTCCAACCAGTTATTAGTATACCATAAGTGATAGAGATCAAATTAGAGACCTAAGTTTTACCCTGATGACCTATTTTACAAGCAAAACAGTTTATGTGCTTTTTAAATCAGAGTTTACTTAACTTTCCTCTCTAAGATTTAAAAGTGAGCTCACCATATATCCATCACAAAAAATAACAGAATTTTAGCACCTCATTTCCTGCCCCGCACTAACCTCTACAAAGTATTAAACCTTTGGGAAAATAGGATAAGAAACAATGACACCTGTCATACAACTGTCTGAAGTTTGTGCTACACATTGAGAGTTAAATATGAGTTTTTGTTATTGCTAATTTTAGCTGGAAGCCAGCACTCATTAGCCTTACCTGAATGATCTGTTCTCCTGCTTGACTACTTTGCCTTCTGCTATTAATTTATACTCTATTATGCCACCCTATGTTATGCATAGTTTGTGTGTAAATATTTCTATTTCATGCAGCAGGGCTATCATTTCATTCTTTGAGTTCCCAGCACCTAGGACACCTGGTACAGGGCTTTGACTGAGCTTTAGAATGCATACTCAGTAAATACTTTAATGAATAAATGTGATGATGCATGGAAGGTGCTTTATAACTGGAAAAGTGCTACAGAAATGTCAGTTATGACTTTTATTATGAGACACCAAACAATTGACTTGACAAAATAGGAGAAAAGGAGCAAATACTAATGATGCTAATAAAAACAGTAGTAAATGATGGGCATTGAGTTTTACAATTAAGAATTGTAAATTTGCTGTCATAAAAGACAAATGAATTCTAGCCTTCTTTCCTTTCATTGAGTCATCAAAAAGAAGATAAAAAGGGCCTTTGTATAATTTATATAATCTATTTCTGGCTTCAGTTGATGTTTTCTTCCAACCATGTTTTATATGGGCTATAACTCTTGATGGAAGGCTAATAGATGTGATTATCAATTTTCTACACACCCATTAACCAATTGAAATTGTTCCAATCTCAGTAGTTCATTTATTTTCCTTTGAAATATCCTCATTGCTTTTAAACAACTTACATCCGACTTAAAAACCAAAAGAAATGGTAGAGATATTTCTCTGAATTAAACGACACAATCTCCACAGATCATTATGTAAGGATTTAATTTCATGTGTGAGAAACCTTTGAACTTTTTAAAGTAAAACTGAAAGATGGTTTATTAACATGCAGAATAAGAAATCAATATCTGAATGTGACTAACAGGGGATTTTGTTTGTTTGACTATTAGGCAGGTAAACTGTTAAGAAATGTTTATATTTTGAATGTATTTTGTTATTTTGCATGTGATTTATCCTTTTGGTCTAGCCCCAACGTTGTCATATTGACCACATTGCTCAATTTAAAATGATCAAACCAAGGTTCTTCTCAGTGGATAGGGGAGTTGAGAGAAAAAAAAATGTTTGAGAATTGGAAAAAAGTTGAGTAAAACAGGGCAAGTAGATAATACAGTAGACAGAGTACTAGGTCTGAAGTCAGGAAGACTCATCTTCCCAAGTTCAAATCTAGAGTCAGACACCTATTAGCTGTGTGACCCTGGGTGAATCACTTAATCCTGTTTGCTTGAATTCCTTATATGCAAAATGAGCTATAGAAGGAAATGGCAAAGAGTTGGACATGACTGAATAACAATGAAAGAATAAAGCAACTCATGTTTGAAAATGTGTTTGGGATTAAGAAAGTAAAGAGGTAGAACACTTAGAAGTTTTATACACACACACACACACACACACACACACACACACACACACACACAGAGTATTTTACAGTAGGCAGCAAAGTGGTCCAAGTAAGCGAAGGAGTGAACAAGAATTTATTCTGTTCCTACTAAGACCTAGCCACTGTGCCATATGCTTTGGAAATATTATCTTATTTGATCTATTATGACCCCCCCCATTTTGAAGCTGAGGGAAATGAGGGAGACAAAATTTAAATACCCTCGTTCACAAAGTCAGTCAGTGTTGGAGGCTGGATTTGAACTCAGGGCTTTCTGATTCTAGGTTTAGCATTCCATCCACTAAGCATCTAATAGCTTTTGGTGGACAGACTACTGAACCTGGAATCAGGAAGAACTCCGAGTTCAAATCCTGTCTCAAATAGTAATTAGCTATGTGAACTTTAGAAAGTCATTTAACAGCTACCTGCCTTAATTTACTCATCTGTAAGATGGGGGTAATACTAACAACACCTTTTCTAAAGTTTGTTACAAGAATCAAATGAGATAATGTTTGTAAAATACTTTGTTAACCTCAAAACTATATAAATGTTAGTAATTATTATTATAAATAATCACTTGATTTCTGCGGTTAGTTCCAGCTTTGACTTCTCTAGTGATGCTCATTTTGGACCTCTTTGGTTTCTCTTGCTGTACTCATTTTGTGTTTCTTTGACTTTTCTACCATGTACTCATGCAAGGCACCTCCTTCTTATCAGGTTTTTTTTTCCCTTTCTCACTAGATTGTAAGCTCTTTGAGGGTAGGAATTGTCTTTTGTCTCTTTTTGTGCTCCTAGGACTTCAGTACAGCCCCTGACACACAGTGGGTGCTTAATATATGTTAATTCATTGATTGATTGAAAAACCTCTTGAAGAACTTTCCCATTTTAGAGACAAGAAAACTGAGTACTACTGTGGTTAAATGATTTGTTCATAGCCACACAGCTTATAAATTTCAGAGGTGAGATTTGAAGCCAGGTTTTAGAGACTCCAAGTGCAACAGTCTTTCTACTCTATCACATAGATATGGAATATGTGATATATTATCATTTTAATGGATATGGATTGATATGGATTATCATAATTTATTGAAGAAAAATGAAGCCTTAAAAACTGTCACAGAAGGCATCCCCCACGTAACATGTTAAGATTATATAAAATCCCTTATAGATACAACCAGAGATAACTTTTTCAATAATCCTCTGATTATCAGTATCAGGAAAGCATTAAACAAGGAATTATATCTTGCCAAATGTGTTTGTCAGAATCATTGATCATGCCCATTATGGGCCTGAATGGAAAATGGCATTTCCTATTTATATATCATAACGTTTTCCAGCTGCTTGTCTTTTCTGATTGCATTATCTCAGAATATTATGAGACTTCTTTTTTATAAAATTATTTTTATTAATTTCTTCTATTTTTCATAGTCTAAATTCCCTCCATATTCTTTGCCCTCTCCTGTCTAGGGAGCAATTATTTATAGCAAATATGTCTTAAAAGAATAACAGGAAGAAAGAAGAAATGAACAAAACTGGTAGATATATTTTAAAATGATAATATATAAAATATTCCATATCCATGGCTCCTCACCTCACTGGAGAGAATTCTTAATGTTATTCATATCTACTTAACTAATGTCAATCTAGAATTTAAAAAAAGAAAAAAAGAAATTATTGAAAAACAGTTATCCAGATTGTCATACATAGTTGAATGGACAGCTCTTTTATCTAGTTTATTGGTATATGTAGTTTGGAAATGCCTGATGGATATGTAATCAGAAATGGAGATTGGTCTATTTTGTAATGAGAGTAAGGGAAAAGAGATGTACAGTCAATGTGTTATGCTAGTACGTTTAGAAAGTTGAAAGATCTATGGGAAAGTGTTTAACACATTGGAGGATCTGTGGAGGATTTATGGAAATTGAACAAGATTTTCGAAGGACGATGATGATGGTGATATATAATCACTAGCATTAATAAAGCACTGTAAGATTCGCAAAACTCTACACAATCTCATTAGATCTTTACAACAACCCTGTGAAGTAGGTGGTATTATTGTACTCATTTTACAGATGAAGGAGCTGAGGATAAGATAATAAACTTATTATCTTCCCCAAGGTCACACAACTAGTAAGCATCTGAGGTAGGATATGAATTTGAGTCTTCCTGAATTCTAAATCTAATATGTCAGTGAAATGGTATATATGAATTGTTGTGATCTCTTCCACTGGAGGGAGTCAAATTAGCTTACATGAACATGAATCCACTGAAACATTGCTATGTATAAAGGAAAGTTAATTATTTCATCTGTTAGAAAAATATTATTAGATATTTTTTTCACAAGTACCATTCTAGGAAAATAAATGGACAAGATAATTTAGGTTTGGATAATACCTGAAGAATTTTTATGAAACAATAAGAAAGGATTGATAGAGATAAGTAAATTTTTGCTTGACATTATGGGACATATAGTAAAGAATAAAGGGAACTTGACTTAGAGTCTGAAGATTTAAATATGAATCTTCATTCTGTCCCTACCTCTATGACCTTGGGTTAATCAATAACTTCTTAAGGGCTCATTTTCCTTGTCTACAGCATGAGAGTCATATTCAATGATCTATAAAGATATTTTCCAGCTCTAATTATGTGATCATAGGATCCTAGAAAATAAAACTCCATAAAACATAGCAGTCCAACAACTGAATGGAGGAAAAGGCTAGTGAATTCATCATAAGGTCAAAGTCATGAGAACAAACATTTATTGAGCACCTACTCTTTGCCAAGCACTGTGCTAAAAGCTTTGCAAATATTATGTCATGTGATCCTTACAACAACCCTGTGATGGAATTGCTATTACTTACCACATTTTTTTTTTCTGTTGAGGTTACTGAAGCAGAGAAAAGTTGAATGACTTGCCTGGGGTCACATAGCTACTGAGAGTCTGAAGACAGATTTGAGTTCAGGTCTTGCTGTCTCCAGACCCAGTACTCTAATCACTGGGCCATCTAATTGCTAATAATTGAAGGTTATTAGCAAATAGAAAGCTACTAGTTAGGATGTTGACAAGGAAACTACTTAAGTCTACGGCTGGACTAGATGACCTTTAAGGCTCCTTCTAACTCGGAGGTCCTATGGTCTTTAAAAGAAACGGGGTTATGCTTTGACATGTGTTCATTTGGTCTGTTTTACATATCTGTAATGATGACTGTGTTCCCATGTGCCCTATAGACATCTTTACACATAGAGAGCTCATGAAGCTAGTCATTAAATTTAATGACTAAGTTAAATTAGTTTCAATAAAAAGATGAAAGTAAAACTACAAATTGGAAAACCAGGTCTGTAAAACCTTCTGATTGTTGAATATTTTGGATTGGATGCCCTGTAAAAATTTCATACCCCAAACATTCAAAATAGAACAATCATTATTTTTCCTCCGAATTTCTATCCCTCTTTCAAACTTTTTTTTTGAGGGCATCTCCATTCTTCTAGTCTCCCATGTTTATATAGTTAGTGCCACCCTTAATTTTGCCTTCTCAATCATACCACCTAATCCAATCAGTTGCTATGTCTTGAAAATTCTGGAAGGATTCTGGGAAGATGTCAGAGAAGGTCAGAAAACTCCAAGCCCTCAAAATTTCCCCCCTCAAAAGAAATTAAAATGTGACTCAGGATGAACAAAGTGCAGGTAAAAATTGATGAGTGGGTATAATGGTAATTAATTTGTTTGATCAGATGTTAAGTAGATCCTAGTAACCTAGTGTTAAGTATAGAACTCTGTCCATTGGTGAAAAGGTGTGAATTCCCACCCCCCCTGAAAAGGTGTGAATTTCCCTATTGACTTGGAAGAATGCCATTGACTGAGACACTCCCCTGAACCATGTCGACTTGAGAGAAGGCCACTGTTTATAAGCAGGAGAATTTCAGAGACAGACAGATCTTGGATTTGGTTCCTGAGTGGCTGACTGAAGATATGAACAGGATGGAACTTTGGTTGTTGGTGGCCTGGCTGATCCTTGAGTTCCAGGCAAGAGAAGTCCTGAAGGGTCTGAGGTGTGCTGAACCTTGTGAACTTCAGTGTGTGCCAGGGACTGCCTTGAGGACTGGAGAAGGACCTGGGAGCTGTTCATCCCTGAGGACTGGACGAGAACCTGTAAGCTTTCAGCTCCTGAATCTAGGTGATTGTCTGGCAGATTCAGGAGGGAGCTGGGACCAGGGAAGGGGATCCAGGGAATCAGAGAGACCACCCAGAGTCAAAATGAAGAAAAGGT
>CM053593.1:337394493-337422836 GCA_028646575.1 Pseudocheirus occidentalis | reverse complement strand
TTGGGTCAGTTATTGAACCTCTCCATTTTATTTTCTTTTTGTGAAAGAGAAGGGAAGGGAGTAGAAGATCTGTAAGGTTTCTTCACTCACTAACCCCAATGGTTTATGGGCACATATTTAAGATGTTTTGGGTTGACTGACTACTCTTTAGGTAAAGGCCCTAAATTAGCTACAGACACACTTAACCCCCAGGCTACATTCTTTCAACTTCTCCAAGACCATATCATGACCATTTTTCTTAAATGCCTGTCTGATGTTAAAATATACTGTGTTTACATCATTCCCTCAATCTTATGTATTAGCTATATTGAAAAAACAAAACAAAACCTAATGTAGTCATGTAGTTAGCTTGTCATAGCCTCTTCTTAGGTGTTGACCACAAAAAGTCTAATTTTAGCAATCATGGTTGAATATGATGGCAATGAAAGTCACAGTATAGTAGCAAAAAGTGATGCAAAAGATAAGTGAGGAGGAAGCTTAACATTTCTAGGAGTAGGGTGATGTGGGTAACTCTGAGAATCATGAGTTGAGATGGGTAGAAAAGCCTCATTCAACTAGCCCAGAGCTATATTTTTCATATGAAATTGAGTTTTTTCCTAGGAACTGGGTTTTGCACTCACCAATTGGGTTTTGCACAGGTGTTATGCAGTGGTTTAGAGCATCAGTGTTAACACAAAAGGACAAATAAAAGAATTCTGGTGGCTACATTAATTCAGAAATCAATGCATATCTGAAACCACGTTTTGGTCAGTCTTTTGGTCAATCTAACCCTATATGGTTAGCTTATAGGAATAACCCTATATGAATAAATTTTTCTATAAAATTCCCTTTTTTATGTTTTGGAACTGATACTAGTTCTTGGTGATTACTGTTTTTCTTTTAATACTTAATATCTCATAAATAATCATACCTATTCAATCAAGTTATCTTTAGAATAATGTGAAAAACTTAGCCAAAATAATATTTTGTAATTCTCCAGGATATATGAAAAGAAAGTCTTTTATTTTATTGAATTTATTTTATTGAATTATTTATTTTATTTTATTTTATTGAATACACTGAGATATTAAAAACACAAACAACCTACTGGGACTCTTGTATATCACAGCTAATTTTTAAAAAATTATTTTTAATCTCTTTGTCTCACCAGTTGAATTTAAAACACTTGTTAGCAGAAAGGACTATACCTTGATTAAAATCCACACCAAACCAAACCAAAACCAAAAAACAAACACACAAGCAAAAACATTACTAGCTTTTAAGGAGATATGTCACCATTATGGATATTTCACTTCCCTTAAGCAACCTTGACAGTCACCATTGGCTGGAAGTGTCATTTCTTTCTTTTGACTGCAGTTTTCCACATCTATAAAATTTAGAGACTTGAATTCATTTCTTAAGGTTCCTTTCAGAGTGAAAACTCTATCAGTCTAATAAGTTTTATTATTCTAATCTGCCACAAAATTGTGACAGGCATAACATGGCCCACTCTTTTAAATTTAAAGCAATTATATCAGTGTTCCCTTCCATTTATGTAAATAATACAATATTAATTGTTATATAATGAACACTAATCAAACATATAATCTATAAGGGCCCTTAGGTCCCAACACCTTAGTCCAACACCTTTATTTTGCTTATATAGGAAATGATACCTAGAGCCATGAAATAACTTCCCGAAAACAATGCCTTCAATCAGTCACAGTGCAAGGTCCAGAGCCCAGATTTCCTGAATAAAATAGTCCATTGTTCTTTCCATTATACCCTACTGTCTCTGGGTAAAAGCTTTTATTCTCCCTGCCTCAAACCTACCCCCTCAGGCTAAAACACCTATCATCTATTTGAAAGACATTATTTTTTTATTTTTGGAGGGCAAAAGGCAGGGCAATTGGGGTTGAGTGACTTGCCCAAGGTCACACAGGTAGTGGTAAGTGTCTAAGGCTGCATTTGAACTCAGATCCTCCTGACTCTGGGTTTGTTGCTCTATTCATTGTGCTACCTAGCCACCCCTGAAAGATAATTTTTTTTAAATTTAAAATTTTTTTGGTTGTTTTTTGGAGGGGGGAAGGCAGAGAAATTGGGGTTAAGTGACTTGCCCAAGGTCACATGGGTAGTAAGTGTTAAGTGTCTGAGGCCAGATTTGAACTCAGATCCTTCTGACTCCAGGGCTGGTGCTCTACTCACTGTACCAGCTACCCACCCCTTGAAAGACAATTTTCAATAGTAAAATGTATTATTTTTCACTGAACTAAAATAAAATGTCTCTGTGATGTGATAACTATGTGACATTGAAAATAATTATACAAACTATTCACTTAGCATAACTTTTCAAGTAAAAGATTTTGATAACTTCAATTTATTTCAAAAGAATAAATGAAGAAAATGTTTCACACACATATATAATTTCTTACCAGGTATATGCTCTTGAAATAAATTAAACTGAGTTCTTACCCAAGAGTAAAATTAGGTTCTACAGGCATGAGTGCCATGCCGAGATATTGGATGCAGTGAACCTGTCAGCACATAACGCTAACTGAAATGATAATAATACAATATCTTAAGCAAAGTGGAGAACGAATGTATCAGGGTCACCCAAGCCAGATGTCAGTGGAATGATTGTAGTCTCCACAGTTGCATTCGAACCATTAGAATATCCTTTTGCTTTGCAGAATCCATATGCCCCGCATTTCCCCTGGGTGATCTGTCTTCATCTAAACCTGCACTCAGCTTCTTTTAGTACTTATTATTGTTAACCGAAATGTGGACTACCTTAATGCCCTGTCAAATGAAATCAAGGTCCACCGGTGTGGAGGCTGAATAAGGGGAAAATGCAAGAATTTGGAAGAGGTTACAGTGTAGATGAGAAATGTAAATAAAGAACGAAATTCAGTTTAAATGAAATTTCAGATAGAAAATGAATATACCATTTCAAATCAATCCTTTTGGCAGCAAACCACATGGGAATCAGTACAGAAGGATAAGGGTTTGAAAAATCCAACCAATTCTATAGAATGCTGGCTCTGGAGTCAGAGAGCCTGAATTCTAATCATTCTTCTGAGGTTTAATACTTTGTAATCTTTGGCAAAACCACTTGATTTCTCTTGGTCTAAGCTTCCTCATTCATACAATGAGGATACTGTACTAGATGTCCTCTGAGTGAGCAAGTCAGTCAACAAGCATTTATTAAGCTCCTTTTGTCTTCTAGGCAGTGTGCTATGCAATGAAGAAACATGGTCTCTGTTTTAAAGAAGATCACATTGGAATGTAGAAGACAGCTTGCAAATAACTAAGGACATACAAGATCTATGCAGCATAATCTATGGTCTTTTTATCTCATTTGTAATTTATATTATGGACTGAGAAATCTGGGTTATTAAAAATTTAAAAGGCTTAGGAGCTCTCCCTAATAGGGTTTGGTGGTAATGTATTGGAATTCTCTTCTGCTCCTGGGTACATATTTATGAAAGCCATTACATGACACACTGGGTTTACTGTCTGAGCCATCTCAGAGCCTGGATAGTAAAGTTGTTAAATTGGCAGATGCAATAGGCCTGGTGGCCTTGCAACTCCTTTTACCACCTTCTGTCTTATTCATTAACGATGGCATGACCTTCAATCTCCTAGTGTTATAATGAAAGAACTGTCCATGTCCATTAAGAAACAAAACTGACCTTGCTACTACCTCACCTTGCATGAAACATTTTTATTGTGGCACTTTCTATTTTCTACAGTGTGTGTGTGTGTGTGTGTGTGTGTGTGTGTGTGTGTGTGTGTGTGTGTGAAACAGAGAGAGAGAGAGAGAGAGAGAGAGAGAGAGAGAGAGAGAGAGAGAGCATATGAGAAAGAGAATATGAGAGAATATCCAATGAAGTTAACTAAAGTATAAGCATAAAACTACCTAAACCACATTAAAACCACATTGTGCTGTTACAGTCTAGGGGTGCTGGGAACCCCAAAATTCAAGAGCAAAAGACATAAGTTCTTCTTAGAAAGAACTCAACCCAAACCTTCTTTCAGTCAGAAACAAGGTTCATTAAAACACTGGCTGAGTTGGGCATGATTTTAAGAATCCATGCTATTGGCCAGATTTTAAGAATCTGAACGTTTGTATCACTAATGCAAGTAGACCAGGTTCTTACAGAATCTGAGCAATTTAGTAGACCAGACTGACCTTTTTTTGTAGTGTGGCCAATAGCTTGGGGTGACTGGGAGGCAACAGATGGAGTCTAGAGGGAATTAAGGAGTGATAGTGGTCTAGAGGTAACAGACAATGAAGGACTGAGCTAGGTTAGAGGTAACTGAGAATTGGAGATTGGGGCAGGGTCAAAGCCACACTGCCAGGACAGTTGAAAGGATTATACGGGGATGGGCTGAGTTCCCCAGGTGAACACCAGGGACCCAGGCCACATGGAAAAAGTCCAGGGCCTTTTAGGAGTCCATCATTAGCACCCCATCAATGCCATGATAAAATCAAATCAATGATCAATAATGTGCTCATAATTGCTATTTATCAGGAATTGTGGTAAATACTGGGGTGACAAAGACAAAAAGACTGTCCTTGCCCTCAAGGAGTTTACAGTCTAATAAGGAAGAAAACAGGTAAACAATTAGATACAAGATAAATACCAGAGTAGATGGAGGGCACTATGAGAGCAGAAGGCATCCATTGCTGTAGCAGAGTGAGGATGACTGGGAAAGAACTTGCAATATGAAATAAATCTAGAAGGAAGACAAAGAAGTCTTATAAGAGGCAGAGACGAGGGTAGATGGGGATAGCAGGATAGCAGAGATAGAGTTGGAGTTTGTATCCTGGAGACTTTAACAGTTTTGGAAACTTCTAACGGTCCTCATTGCTTCTCCCGAGTGCTATACTATACACCAGGCCTTCCTTGTCCAACCTTCCCATCCACTCCCACCCAGCTGCTAGTCTTAACTTTTCAAAATACTTATTTAAATTGTGTATGTGTGTGTATACATATGCATGCACATTTATGTATATATATATACATGTCATATACATATGAAACAATAGAAAACAACAAGCATACAGTCAGCTCTATGCATACATGTGAATATGTGTGTTTCTTCAGCTGTTTGCATGCATGTTTTTTCATCACAATAAAATGTGATTGTACTCATTGAGGACAAGTATTGTTGGTCATTTTTTCTCTTTGTACCCCTAGTGCTAACCATAGTATCTAGCACATAAAGGGCATTAATAAATCCTTTTTGATTTGACATGAAAAGGACCTCATTCACATACTGGTTGAGTTCTTACTGTGTGGTCTTGTGCATCCCTCATAATTATAATTTTTATGGTACAATAAAATTATATTATGCTCCTATGCCATAACTTGCTCAACCATTCCCTAGAAGATCACCACTTTTTTTTTTATTTCGGTTTCAGTATTTGTTTTTTAACTTGCACTTTGGATTGCTAGGAATATCTTTATGTTTGTCATTGGGTGATAAAACTTAGGCTGTTACTCTTTTAACTATTAGATATCGTTCGTAATACTTAAAGATTATCCAGTACTAAGGTTTTGATTGGAGATAGTAATAAACACTCTCTCTCTCTTCTTCTTCCATACCTCATCCTTCTTCCATACCTCACACCTCACACACGTACTTGTACTTTAGTATTCGTAGATTGGCATGGTCATTAATTCTGAAGTAACTTATGTTACTGTGGGTTGGGGAACTGCATTGGAGCAATATAGTTATAAATATGTAAAGTGTAATCCAGAGAGGCAGTGTGATTCAGTGGAGGATGGGACAGCCTTGTAATCAGGAAAGTTTGGGTTCTGCTCCGATAAATATTAAGGCTGTGATCTTGGTCAAAATCTTGGTGTCCTAGGAAACACCCTACAGGTTATTCTATGATCATTGATCTGTATCAATGAAGCAATTATATTACATGTCAAGACAAAAAATAGAAGTATAATATTTTGTATTTGTTAATGTAAAACTCTATTACCAAATGCATTGTATTACTCCTAAGGAAGCTTCTTCTTCTTCTTCTTCTTCTTCTTCTTCTTCTTCTTCTTCTTCTTCTTCTTCTTCTTCTTCTTCTTCTTCTTTTGCTTTTTGGAGGGGGGAAGGCAGGGTAATTGGAGTTAAGTGACTTGCCCAAGGTCACACAGCTAGTAAGTGCTAAGTGTCTGAGGGGGATTTGAACTCTTGTCCTCCTGACCCCAAGACCAGTGCTCTAGTCAGTGAAATTATTCTTTAACTTTTTATTATGATAAACACACTGAAATATTCAAGCTATTTCTTCCATGATTACTAATGATGAGGCATAGGCTCTGGGAGCCCCCTTGAGCTCAAATTGAATCTTTGAGGTACAGGTTCTGGGAAACCCCTTGAAGTCTGATTGAAACTTCTCACTTGAGGCATTTGCAGAGGCCATAAGTATTTCATGGTGGCTGGGCCCAAACCTCTGTTGCTAGGCTTACCCTCCACTGTCCATCTGCTTCCCATCCTTGAGCCTACCAAAACATCAATCCACTCTTGCATTGACCTCATTAACTTCTCCTGAAGACCCTCCTCAAACTCATTACTGGAGTCTGACCTCATTGACTCCTCCTGAAGACCCTCCCCAAACTCCTCTTCTAGACCATCCCTAGATTCCTCTCTATATAAGAATCCCATCTTTCCTCCATGTGGTATGAGAGCACCACAGAATGCCCTAGCACAGACTTGCTCTGTGAAAGCACCATAGAATGACCTAGCATATATTGGCTCCTTAAGAGTCTACCCCATATGACAAACTTTTAATGAACTTTCAATAAACTTTACTTTTCTTTGGCTGAGAAGACTTGAGTGGAATTCTTTCCACAGAACCTGGCATGTTGGTATTTTGGGGTCTCTGGCAACTCTAACCCTTTTTATGGGTAACTTCTTCACTAACACATGAGTTTGATGAAGTCAGGGAAGCATAAAATGATGAAGTATAGGGTTTAGGGGTGCTCAAGATGCCCAAATACCAACATGCCAGGTCCTTCCAAATGAATTTGACTCAAGTCTTCTCTCAGCCAAAGTGAGGCAAAGTTTATTAAAGATTGACCATAATGGGTAGACTCTAAAGGAGCCTTGTATTGGACAAGCAGGCCAGAATTGTCTGATATGGAGTTAGTCTGTGCTAGAAAATTCTCGGCCTTTTCTCTTCTCATGGAGACAAGATGGGGTCTTATATGCAGAAGGGTTGTGGGAGGAATCTAGGGGTAGTCTAGAGGAGAAGTTTGGGGAGGGTCTTCAGGAGAAGGCAAATGAGATCAGACTCCACCCATGAGAGATTAAGGGTGGAAAGCAGTTGGACAAAGTAGGGCTAGGCTAGTAACAGAGATTTGGGCCTAGCTATAATGTAAGCCTTATGGTCTCAGGCAAATGCCTCATCAAATGGGAAGATTCAATCAGCGCTCTAGGGGGTTCCAAGAGCGTGTACTTCATCAATTTCAGCGAGAAATTTTTGAGTACTGACCTACTGTGTTTTAGGAATGGTAGGGGATTAAAAGATAAGATCCATAAGGGCCCACCCTGACCTTCAAGAATTTCCTAGTCAGTTTTGGTTGGAATATTAGATTGACAAACTGTTTAGGAAGACAGTTGTTTTGGGGAAAGACAACTGGATTTGGATTCAGAGAACCAGGATCTAAGCCTACCCTATTACCTCCAAATCCTTGGTAAGAAGACAAGGCAAGTTACTTGTCTTTCCTGGGTCTCAGGATTTTCATTTACAAATAAAAGATTGTAAGATCTTTGAGGGCAGAGACTGTCTTTTGCTTCTTTTTGTATCACCTATGTATCCTTATGTGCACAGGGCCTGGCACACAGTAGGCACTTAATAAATGTTTATGGATTGATGGAATTCTTTAATATTCTTCCAACTTTGAATCTTAAGACCTATTTTTCATTCACTAAAATATTTATTTTTCTATCGCTTACTCTGTAATCATTTCTACTTTTACATTTTGTAAAAAAATTTAAGAAAAATGTGTTAGAAGATAAACTGCTAGATTCGGAACCACCAACATCTAAGTACAAATTTGCTTCAGATGTTTATGTGTGGGGTATGGGGGCTCCCAAGATCCCCTGCCCTCCCAAAAAGTTAAAAGTCAGAGGTGTCTTGAGGAAAAAACAGGAAGTTTTATTCAATTCTCCTAAGAAGAAGGCATACCATCCACCAGTATGAACCAGCAGAATGAGGCATATTACAGAAGAAGGAACAAGAATTTATACCCCAATGAAGTCAATCCCCCTCCCACCCACTGTCCCTTTTCCTATTGGCTGAGAGGTGAGCTTACAATCTGAGCAGGAAATCTCTTCCAATGATATGGAACAAAGAAGCCTACCACTACAAAGAATAAAGAAATAGGAGATAGATCCTTATTTGGCAAATACCAAAGTGAAGAAAGGGGAAGGACTCTAAGAGAGTCCTAAAATTCCTGAAGGGCTTAAGGCTGATTGACAGCAAGGAAAGTGGGGGAAGGGTCCTAGGTTGTGTAATTTCTTAGGAAACCCAGGACTCAGGCGTGTCCAGTGTTACAAAAGTCTGCCTCTGGTTTAGAGATAGCTTCTCTCCATTCTCATTCTGAGGAGTCTTCACAGAGGGTGTGCAGAGAGAGAATACCCCATTCATTTACTAGCTTTGTGACTGTGAACAGGTAAACCACTGTCTGCAAAATGAGGATAATAATGATGAGGTGCAGGCTCGGGGAACCCCCTTGAATTCTGATTGAATCTTCCCATTTGATGAGGCATTTGCATGAGGCCCTGAGCCTTTCATTATAGCTAGGCCCAAATCTCTTATTCTTACTAGCCTAGCTCTCCATTGTCCATCTGCTTCCCACCCTTGAACCTATCAAAATATCTATACCCAAATCAACTGTTATACCCTTGAACGGGCCTAAACCACCATTGTCTGTGTTGGCTCCATGTAGCCTCCAGCAGCTTCACTCATTTACTGGAATCTGGCCTCATCTGACTCCTCTTGAAGACCCTCCTCAAACCCCACCTTTAAACCACACCTAGATTCCTCCCACAACCTTTCTGTATGTAAGATCCCATCTTGCCTCCATGTGTGTGAGAGCACTATAGAATGACCTAGCACAGACTTTTTCTGGACTGCTTGAACAATGCAAGCATCACAGATACTGAGGTTCCTTAAGAGTCCACCCAATATGGCAAACTTTTAATAAACTTTGCTTTCCTTTGGCTGAGAGAAAACTCGAGTAGAATTCATTCAGCAGGACCCAGTATGTTGGTATTTTGGGTTCTTGAGCACCCCTAACCCTGATCCTATGCCTATTCAATAATAGTACTGTCTGCAGAAGAAATGGACAAAACTTGTGTTTTATAGGCTTGGGGTAAACTTCTCCCCAGAAACTGAAGTCTTAGAGGTCAAAGAAATGTAGCCTGTTGGATTGTGTAAATAAATAAAGTCTCTCATTTTGAATCCATCTCAAAGGTAACCTAAATTAAAGCAAAGCACATCTTTCTATATTCACTTAGTCAACTTTGTCATGAAAAGCATACTTTCTAGTAGTGTATGTTAGTAGTACAAATCTGTCGTATATGACAGGCAAAATTTGATTATGAATTTGGAGTCAGATGAACTTGATGCGGTATGGGATGCTTTTGTCTGTAATCTTAGTTTGTAAAATTTCATTTGCGTTTGGGTACCTATGTAACATCAGTTTGTAACAAGCCTGTGTGATTAAGTTGTAAAAGTCACACTTTCTCCCTGCCATAAAGGCATAAACCCTGCTTCTCCCTTCCCCTAGCCTGAAAGTCTTTACCCTTAGCTAGCAAGTCTGCCTAGAGACAAGCACCTGTGAAAGCTTCAATAATGTTCTATAAACAAACCCTTAGAGAAATGCATTGCCCCTTTGTTCTAAGTGCCCAGCTGCACCCAAAAGCCTTGAACATTATCAGACAAGATAAATCTGTCTCAATATGGTACTTCCTGAATCCCTAATCAGTCTAGATCCCAGACTTGGTTTATCCTCCCAACAGCCATATTGGACATATGTCATTCATCCTTGACCATTAGTAACCTAGTGATGTATCAAGCTCAAAACCACACCTCCCTCTAGCCCACCCCTAAAGAATTTACCAGTGAATTAAGGGTAATCTACATGAGCAGTTGATATAAAAAGTGCATGTCCCTTTAAGCACTGACCACTCCTAAACTCCTCCCTAACTCCTCCCTAAATCTACCTTTGCCCCCCTAGTTAGCATAATTAGCCTTTGACTGACAGTTTTAGGGTTATAAGAACTGCCCATCAAGCCTCAGCTCTTTGCAGGCTGTCTTTAATCTTTCCCTGCCCTGCAGAGCATAAAACTTTATAACTCTACCTTAACCCCCGCACTTTGCAGGTCCCCCCTATTTCTCCTGCCTTCTACTAAGCCACCATATCAATCAACTTTATAACTTTGCCAAAAGACAGCTTGGGTCCTATTTGAAGTTCTTTTCCAAACAAAGAACCTACGAGGGATTATATGAAATCCCTCTGACACCCACAATCTCCCACACCTCTTCAAACTAAGTTTGAGCCCCAACTTTTCTACTCATTAGCTATGTGACCTTGGAATGTTATTTGGTATCTCTAGGCAGTTTTGTCATTTTTAAAATGAAGAGTTTGAACCTAATAACTTCTGGGGTCCTAAATCTATGCTCACATATTTGTTCCTCATATCTGTTTCTATTTCTTCAAGAAAGAGTAAAGATACTGTTTAAATGGCTAATTTGCTTAGGGCAGTTTCTCATTTTTGTCAAATTTTCTCAATAATAAAGTAATTGAAATGTTGAGGTTAAGGGGGCACCCCAATATGTGGGGATGCAAGGTCATCTCAAAAGAACTTACTTAGGCTGTCTAAAAATCAAGTAAAGGCATTTATTCTGGATTAAACAGCACACTAGGCAGGCTCCTCTGACCCTTAAGAGAGAGCCTAGCTTAAGGGGCTGTGTGATAGCCCCCTGAAAGAGGCAGCCTCCCAAAGGAGAGAGGTGGGGTTTAAGGGAGATGGCCATTTCAGGGAGCTAAAGGGAGATGCTCCCTAGCCAGGAGACACTAGGGATTCTTATGAAGGAAAATCTGGCTGGGTAGGAAGATGAGGTAACCAGGGACACTAGAGTTTTTAACTTTATGTTATCTAGCCACATCATTATTCCATTGTTCAGTCCAAGGTAGAGGGGTGGACACTCCTCCCCTTACCCCTTTATGCTCCCCCACCCCCCATTTAGCCCCATTTCATCACCAGCCTATTTAAATCTTATTGTTTCCTAAAGTGGCTTTTAGTAGCACTTGAGATAATTGCTCCTTATCTAGTCTTTGAATCTCATCAAAAAGACCTTAGATTTAAAACTGGGAGGGACCTCTGGAGTTATCCTGTCCAATCCCTTCATTTTATGGATCAGGAAATTAAGACCCAGGGAGTTAAGTGACTTGTCCAAGTTCACAGAAGTTGTGAGTAATTAAGATTGATTACAACTTAAAATCCAGCATTTTGCCCTGTGTACTATGGATTTAAAAAGGAAAAAAAAAGGACTTAAAATGTTTCATCATCTTCAAGTCTAAAGTATCAAGTTTTTTTACTTTAGCATGACTTTTTTTGGGCCCGAATTCCAACCTTTGGTGAATTTTTCACAATTGTTCAACTGTGCCCCACCTCCCAAACCTGATTCTCTCAGTGATTTTTGTTGAAGTATGTGAGCATGCCTGCAGACTAAAGTCCAGAAACAATGCAGAGCTACTGAGACTTCTAATGGTTCTCCTGCTAGCAACTGAGAAATTCTCACAGATGGGTTTATCAAAATACTTTGTTAGCATTTCTGTATAACAACTGCCTTTTCATCCTAAGGAAACCCTGGAGGAAAATATGGGATTGAGGAATAGGGCTAGAATGTTAATAATAAATGCTTGAAGGGAAAAATTTTTCAAGTACCCTTTTAATATGCTTTATTTACATAGCGAAATATGCATATAGGATGAATTTTTATTTTGTGTGTGATTCTGATCAACAATTTATTCTTTCTAGATTCAGAATAAGTTAATTTCTTGACTTTAATCTCTTAGCTTTAACATGGTTTGTGTGAAATCTGCCAGTATATAAATGGAAATCAATTCTGTATCTTGTGTTATTCATTACTGCTGTTGTCATTAATATTTCTAATAAATGTCCATTGGGTATTTTTTGAGAGATGGCCAGCTATCTTCTTGGAGACTAATAGGAAAATTATTTCTCTCTATAGGATAAACAGAAACTATTTTTGATGGTCTTCCTAGGAAAGATTACCAATTAGCCAAGTCAAATGAATTATTAAAATGAACTGGATTTTAAGATTTTCTTTAAGGAAGATGCAATGAAAAACAGCCCAAACAATGGTGAATGACCAACAATTCTATTGCTATGATGTGGACAGTTTCACCTCCAGGCAATAGTAGCATGAAGTAGATCAACCAATCAATCAATAAGCATTTATTAAGTTCTAATTATATGACAATCTACAAATTCAAAGAATAAAGTAATTTGCTCTAAAGGGGTTGACATTCTAAGAGAAAGGATGTGGGGGAGAAAGAGACAAGAAGTATATACTGCATTTATAGAGAATAAATACAATTAAATATGAGACAGTCAAATAAATACCAAGTAGTTATGAAGGCACTGGTAGTTGGGGTAATCAGGCAAGCCTTCACACAGAAGGTACTGCTTGAACTTCATTCAAAGGAAGAGAGAGATCCTAGGTGGTGGAAGCGAGGAGCTGGTACATTCCAGAGAAAGGGAGTCAACCAAGCAAAGGTTCAGAGATGATAGAAGAAATGGAACAGAGACATAGAAAGGGTAGGATCTGACAACTGAATGGATTTGTGACCTGTGAGGGGGATGAGGAATAAAGAACAATGCTGAAATTACAAATCTGGGAGACTGGAAGAACGGTAAATGCCTTTGACAGAAATAGGGAACAATATCAGTCCTGTAATGATTTCTTTGTTGGGGATGCACTATCAAAAGTCTCTTAAAAATCTTCTTTCTTGTGGACTGCCCTTTGGGTATTATCAGAGTAGGGGTAAAAGATAAAATGAAAATAGAAGCAGGTTTGACTCAGTTTCCTTTTTACTTTAAAATCAAATAGATTCACAAATCTGGTCTTTCTGCCTGCCACTGAAGTATATTCCACAATGGAAAAGCTCCTGAAACACTGAATGAAAGTTGTTTCTTAATTTATTGTTTCTTTGGTCATTTCATTTATATCTGATTCTTCATGACACCATTTGGGGTTTTCTTAGCAAAGATGTGGGAGTTGTTTGCCATTTGCTTCTCCAGCTCATGTCACAGATGAGAAATTGAGGAAAAAAGAGCTAAATGACTTGTCTAGGATCACACAGCTAGTAAGTGTCTGAGGCCATATTTGAACTCAGGAAGATGAGTCTTCCTGCACTCTCCCCACTGTGCCACCTAACTGTCCCATGTCTCTAACTGAATTGTGCTAACTCCAAGGCTACTTTTGCAAGTTATCCACTGATTGTATCTGTGCCTCTAAAGTACTACCCAGAAATTCTCAGATTCTTAGGATTATATATCTAGAACTGGAAGAGCAGTCCCAGTCTGCCCACTTTACAGGTGAGGAAATAGAGGCCCAGGGACATATAGTGATATACACAAGGTCATACTAGCAGTATGCATGAGGTGGGATTTTCTGCTATTTGATATCTTTTACATTTAAATTATGCTTATAATAATCCATTTTATTTAAGATAATTATCACTCAATGAAATTCAATTCAATACATATTTACCAAGTGTCTACTTGAGATACAGAGCATTATTCTGGACACTGTGGAGGAGGAAAATAATATTCGAATGAATACAAGAAAGATCTACAATTTCTTCAGAGTATGAAATTGTCAGAGTGGGAACTTGATCGACCATAGGAGCACGGAGAACACAATCCGCTCATGATTTAGTGGCTAAGTCCTGAGTTGCCTCAAACACTCAGAGTCACCATTAAGAGACTTCCCAAGGTCACACAACTAGTAAATCACGGGAGGGGGATTTGAGCCCAATGAAGCGCACTCCCACTAGTAATAATGATGTTGTAATGATGATGATAATATAAAGAGTAATAACCTCTACACACATACATGTACTCTGTATGCATGATTCCATTTCATCCTCCCAGCATGTTTGTGATAAGAATCATTGAGATTATACTTAAGGACCTTATTCATGTTCATATGGCTAACATTTGTCAGAGGGTGGAATTCAAACCTAAGCTTTACTGACTCCAAGATAAGTGAGTTATAAACCCTGGACTGAAAGACTTTACAACCCAGTATTGGTGGAAAAATACATTACATTTTTGTATTTCCATGAAAATAAAAGAGATACAATGGTTAGCTAGTCTCTGGTCCTTGAGTTAAGGAGATGACAGTGCACAGAGATGACACATATGCAAATTTTATTTAATAAAAAATAAGAAACAGTGAGATCCAGAGGGAGGCATAAATGAGTGATTCATTTCTTTTCTTTTATCTCTTCAACTTAGTCACAATTGTTAGATTTCTCTTTTCTTCCACGTTGTGCAATTTTTAAAAAGAAATAAATAATAGCAGGGCACCCAATGGAATACAGTGCATAGTTATAGAGTGTTGGATGCACACACTGAAAGACCTGAATTCACCGGCTGCTAGCATTTGATATTTTCTAGCTGTGTGACCCTGGACAAGTCATTAATTCTCTCTAAACCTCAGCTTCCTCATCTGTAAAATGGGAAAAATTATAGTACCTACCTCATGGAGTGGTTATGAGGATCAAATAGGAGATATGTAAAACCCTTTGAAAATTTTAAATTGCTGTCTAAGTTCTTTCTGTTATTATTGAGGTGAGAGAAAACATATTTTTTGGTATTTTATAATCAAAAATGAATATAGCAGTCTTTCTCATATTCTTGAATTCCCTTAAAAATATATGTATTTTTTAAAATGAGTGTTAAACAATTAAGCAAGGCCACACCCACCACATTCAGTCATCCACAAAAGTTTACTGAATGCTGAAGGGCATTAGGCTCAGAATACAAAGACAAAAATGAAACAGACTGTCATCAAAGAGTTTATATTTTATTGGAAGGATGTGAGTATCTATGTCCATGCACAGAGATACTTTTAAGTAAATTCAAGTTCATTTGAGGAGAGAGTGCTTATCTGTTTAAGCTACGCTATATCTCTCCCCTGTTATCAAATTCCTAGAAAAAGCTTTCTACTCCCCTATTCTCATTACTTATTTTCATTTCACTCTCTCAAAATTTGACTTCTCACCTCATCACTCAACTGAACCTGTTGTTGCCAAAATTACCAATAGTCTCTTTTTTGCTGTTTACTATTTGATGACCCTTTTGTAATCCTCATCATTTATGACCTTTTTTCAGCACTTGGTGCTTTGAACACATGCTCCTCCTGGATAGTCTTCTCTCTGTTTTTTGGGTTTTTTTTACAACTCTACTTTGTTGGTTTTCCTCATACTTGTTTGACCATTCATTCTCAGTTGCTTTTTTTGCATTATCTTTGATACCCTGTTACCTACCCTGGGGTTCAATATTGCTATCTCTTCTCTTGTCAGTTTCCATACACTCTGTGAGAGTTCTCTTAGGTTCAATTTTCATCTCTATACACTTTCTTAAAAGGATCAGGAGAGCCCAAAAGGCCATCTACCCTTAAGCTACAACAAGGTTAAGATCACAGCCTTTAATACCCAAGGAAAGGTCTTTTCTTCATCTTGAAAGGAGGCACGTTCTCAGCAATCTCTATTCCTGAGGAGACAAATCTCAACAAAGTCACAATATACATTGCCAGTATCCTTATTAATTCATTCTCTGCCTGCAGAACAGTCCCAGAACCCCTGAAAACATCAGCAAGATCCTCTTCTGTATACATACAATAAGAAAATCCTTCTTCAGGGCTTCTGAACCAACAACAAGGTTCCAGGATCTCTGCAACAACAACTTTGTCCTTCACCAGCAGATAAATCTGGCAAAACAACATCAAAAGACACAGACAAAATACCAGCGTCACAGCCATGCTTGCTCAGTCCTTGGCAGCTCTGGTATTTCTTGGTGGTATTTCTCAAAAGTCCTGGGCAGCTCCAACTGGCCCTCAGCAGTCTCTCAGCAACTCTGGCCCCTGGCAATTCTCCTTTCTCTCTGCCTCCACAATACTGCTCCCCCAAAGTTCTTCTGGCCTCTCTCTGCTTGGACTTCTCTCTAAATCCAGAGCACCAGTTCCTCCCAGTTCAGCCCTCTTTCTTCATGTCAACAAGTCCATCCCCAAAGTGGGATTCACAAGCCCTGGGTTTTAACACTCAACCACAAAATCAAGCCAATACGGGGGTAAGGGGGTGTCTTTAAATTCTATTACCATTACACCCATACACTGAAAAGTCAAGCAATATTACATAAATTATACATGTGACACCATGCTAAATTATATTTGCATATTAACATATCAGATTTTTAATATATGATTTTAATATTACAATTCTAGAATGAGTGAAATATTTCATTACTTTGTCTACGATTTAGTGGTTAAGCAATTATTGTTTCTTGAGGTTTGTGCCAAATTTTATTAAAAAGGTGGCAATGCATGTTTTTTCCAATAATACTAAAATAGACTAATTGAAAATTATATTTATATCAATCATAGATTTGGAATAGAAAGGACCCTTAGAAGTCATAGAGCTCTCATTTTACAAAGAGAGAAACTGTAACATGCAGAGGATGTGACTGGCTTAGGGTCACATGGTTGATAAATGCCTGAAGCAGGATTTGAACTTAGGTCTTCTTTGCTTCAGGTCTGTGTCTTATCCATTGATCCAAGGTACCTCTCAAATGTTTTATCATTACATATAGAAGTCATAGAATCATATGGTCATCTATTTAGAGCTATAAAGGAACTTAGAGGTCATCCTGTACAACTTTGTTTTGAAGACAAAAGATTGAGCAAAGAGGTGAAGTGACTTGTCCAATGACACACATATTGTAATATGGTTTGGGTTGACTTTGATCACCTGTGGTACCTACAGTCAACCAATAATATTTTGATTACACCACAAAATGAAGATAAAGTCACATATATATAAGGCAACGTTGATAACTGACATTCCTATATCAAATCAAGTTGCAAAAGATGGCACAGACTTTACTTAGAAGGCTGTATCACCTTTGTCAGTGACAGGCTGTTTATCATAGAATTTCACCCACTGGCATCTAAATAGAACATTTGACTTTTAAATACAAAATTCAAGAGACACATAAAAAGGTAAAGAAAAAAATCATAAGGAATTCAGTGAGGCTAAACTGTTTACATTCCTAGATGTGAAGATGATACAAGTCTTAAGAATTTTCTCAATATTAGGACAGTTAGAATGAGTGTATCTAGACAGAGGGCATGAGTATGAGTTGAATATGATGGGATGATACAAAAAAAAAGTGAGAAAGACTAACCCAATGGAAAAGCAGAAGCCAGAACCACTGGAGCTGTTGCCCTCCAAGGGCAGCCTCAGCCATGTTAGTTTCAATGGAAAAAGGTGGAAAGAGAGAGGTAGAATGGAGAATCTCACATAAAAGAAATGCAAAATAGCTTTTACTGTGGAAGGGAAGATGGGAGATGTAGGGGTAGGGTGTGCTTGAATCTTTTTTTTTTTAAAGTAACAAAATATTTATAAGAATCTGAATAAAACTAAGCATATGGGTGCAATGTTGAGCAAATTTTGGTTTGACTATACAGAGACATCAAGAAACATTTTCATTTATGAAGTGTTTCAAATTGTCATTCTAATTCTTCCCAGTTATCAGTAAGATCACTTTTCCTTTGCTGACTAATGCTGACCAATTTTCCAGCTGATTTGATATTCCACATGGAACTGTTCTCTGAGCTGGTCAGGTTGGTGTATTTAGTGGAACCTTTAGTCTCATCTTCCCAACCTGGCCAGGAAGGATGCTCCCTAGAAGAATCACCTACAACAGTGACTGATCTTCAAGACTAATCTGAGGTGGCTCCCATCTCTCAATCACATCTGGTTTCTTAGATTGCATATTCTGTTTTAGCACCAAATTGTCCCCAAATCCGGATTTCTTTTCAGTCTTCACATATTTTATTCTTAAGTTAGTTCCTTAAAACTTTGGAGATTTGCATTTTTCTAGTAGTTGCTGCTCATCTTTATTAAACAATGAGGTCACTTCTTTCCAACCACGGAAACTGGCTCCCTGAACCTTCTCGGCAAGTTGAGACACTGAGGAGGTAATTACATCTTGAAGTAACCGTTCCTTGTTCTTAATGCTAATGTTCCTAATGTTCTTAATGTTCCTTATGCTAAAAACTTCTGCTCACATCATTCTCTTCACCTAGAAAATTTTTCCCTCCATCTCCACCTGAGAGGAGGCTGCGGCAGCGCTTTCCCCTCTCCCTGGCTTTCCTCTTCCTCCCTCCGGAGAATCATTCAGAAGCACTTTGCTCTCGTTCACCTTTTTTTCCCCCCTCTTTTTTAAACTTGCTGGATTTCGGCCAGGGTGATTGGTTGAGGATCTATAATTTTTTTTTTAGGGTTTATGATTTCAGTGGCCCCCCCCACCGCCCCGCCCCGCCAGAGCCTAGACCTGGAGCAGATGCCGGTACCACAGGAGCGGCTGCCGCCGGCGGGGGTGGGGGGTGGGGAGGACGGGACGGGGACTATA
The DNA here is from genome assembly GCA_028646575.1 of Pseudocheirus occidentalis. Classification (NCBI taxonomy): domain Eukaryota; kingdom Metazoa; phylum Chordata; class Mammalia; order Diprotodontia; family Pseudocheiridae; genus Pseudocheirus; species Pseudocheirus occidentalis. Next base: position 337,404,110 of record CM053593.1, on the reverse strand, counting down.
TTAGTCTCAAGGGAGCTGCAGCACGCTGGGGGAGGGGAGGAGGAGGGAGGCGACAGGGAGGGGACAGGCGAGAAGACGACTGTGTGCTTGAATCTTACTGTCGTTCAAATTGACTTAGAGAGGCAATAACATAAACACTCAGTTGGCTATAGAAATCTATGTTAATTTACAGAAAAGTAGGAGGGGAGAAGGATAATAAAAGGGGGCTGTTGATTAAAGGGAGGGCAGATTGGGAGAGGCAGGAGTCTGAAGCAAAACACTTTTGAGGACAGACAGGATGAAAATAGAAAGAGTAGGCTAACCAGGGGAGAAATAGAATGGAGGGAAATACACAATTAATAATCATAACTGTGGGGGAAAAAACCCAATCTTTTATAACAAGTTTCTCTGATATATTTCCCAAATATATAGAAAATTTAGTCAAATTTATAAAAATAAGCACCATTTCCTAATTGATAAATGGTCAAATGATATGAGCAGGCAATTTTCGATTAAGTAATCAAAGCAATTTATAGTCATATAAAATGTTATAAATCACTACTGATTAGAAAAAAAATGTAAATTAAAACAACTCTGAGGTACCATCCCATACTTATCAGATTGGCTTACATAACAGGGAAGGAAAATGACAAACGTTAGAGGGGATGTGAGAAAATGGAGGCACTAATGCATTGTCAGTGGAGTTGTGAACTGACTCAACCATTCTGGAAAACAGTTAGGAACTATGTCTAAAAGACTATCAAAACATGCCTTTCACCCAGCAACATCACTACTAGATCTGTATCCCAAAGAGTTTTTTTAAAAAAAGGAAAAGGACATATAAGTATATAAATATTTACGGCCGTTCTTTTAGTGAGTGGAGACAAAGGGTTGGAAATTGAGGGGATGGATGCCCATCAATTGGGGAATGACTGAACAAGTTGTGGCATATGACTGTGATGTAATACTATTGTATTACAAGAAATGATGTGCAGGGTTCTCTCAGAAAAATCTAGAAAGACTTATACGAAGTGATGCAAAGTGAAATGAGTAGAACCAGGAGAACAACGTAGAAAATAAAAGAAATATTGCACAAGGAATAACTGTCAATGACTCAGCTTTATCTAAGACAATTTCAAAGAACAAATGATAAAACCCAGGGAAAGAACTGATATGAATGCAGAACGAAATTACTTTTTTCATTTTCCTTTTGTTGTGTTTTTTGTTTTCCTTCACAACATGAGTAATATGAAAATATCTTTTGTATGACTGCACGTACATAACCTATATTAAATTACTTGCCTTCTCAATGAAGGGGGAGGAGAGAATTTAGAACTCTTTTAAAAAATATTAAAATTGTATTTGCATTTAATTAGGAAAAATAAAATATAAGGTGAACAAAATGCTAAATTAGTTTTGTTATTATTAAAATGTAGCTAGAATAATTTGATATTTTAAATAACTTTTTTAATAGAGCTTTTTAAAGTTTGCAAATAATTTTACATAAATTGTCTGATCATCACAACTATCTTTGTGGTAGATGCTTTATAGACAAGTTGTCTGAGAGTGATACAGGTTGTCTTGCTCACGACAAATCTTTCAGACCACATTTGAACCTAGGTTTTCCTAACTTTGGTTTATGCATTATAATATTGCTTATGGGCTGAAAAGTTTCTCTATCATTGGAACAGATAAAAGAACATTCAAACAAACAAAAAAATGTCAAAACTCAGTTGGTTTTTCATATGTAAATATATCCCAGTTTCTTTTTTTTAAAGGCTTTTTATCCTCATTGTCTAACACAAAGGCAATATAATCAAAGGTATATTCTTAAAGCTAAAACAAAATTAAAAAGAATGAAGGGAATTTAATTATGCCAGATCTTTCTGAATTTGAGACTAATTTATAATTAGGTAAAGGGGAGCATGGTATAGTGTAGCAGACTTTGTGATGATGGTACAAGAAGTTTTGGTTAAAACCTTTTTAATGGTGCCTTAAGTAATACATATAAAAAGTATATTACATATGTACATATACATACATGCATACATACATATATATATATTCCATAACAAGTATATGCATATTTGAAATGTTTTGATTATTTCTTCTAGAAATTCTAAACTGTCATGATCATTAAACACTATCATAATATCATGATCATAAATACTATAAGCACTTAGTGTTCAGGCACTGATTATACCAAATTCTGCCTGCTTCCAAATAACTGCAACATATTCTTACAAATTCTCAAGCAGACATCAACTTGTTTCCAAAATGATACAAAACTTCTCCATTTGAGTGCAAACTTTTCAATAGATGGTTAGATGCATGATCATACTCCCATTTATGTTCCATAGACTGCATTAGAATTGTTCCTTCATTCTCTCTGTTACCCTGTAATCATACCTCAACAGTCATGTGATCACATGACTGAGATATTACAAACATTTGTGTTCTCACATCACAAGTGTTAGGCTGTTTGAAAATTATGATCACCAGGCACACTTACCATCTTTAAGCCATGAAGGATAATTTCAAAGGTCCTGAAGAAACAAACTTAGCATTGATTCACATTGCAGTATTAAGGAGGTTTTCCAACTTAAACTTATCCTTTCCTTTAATTACTATTCTTTTATCTGACAGCTCTTCAAATGAACTTGTTCATAGCACTCACGAGCCATACAACCAAGTTTCTGTGAGAGTATGGCCTGTGAGCCAGTGGTAGAAGGAAAGAAAGTGATGTCTAAAGAAATTATTTCCTTCAAAAGGTTAGCTTACACATAAACATTGTCAAAAAAAACCAACATCTGTAATTGATTTTTACGTGCATTTATCACTCAATATACCCTTTGTCCTTATCCAATAATAACATTCTAGCAAGTTTTTCATCTTCATTCATTGGTCAGGGGGCTGAAAACTTTTAAAAGGAATTTTGATCTCTCAGTAAGAGAATTTGTCAAATTTGCATCCTTTTACAAAATGTGTTTGTATGAGGATTTTTACTTTATCATCATTTTTAGTCAAAATACAGTAATGAACTTGATGTAAAACCAAATGTAAGATTATATTTATCTGGTCTTGAGGCAAATGTTATAAAATTTTGATCAAGTAAAAAAAATCCAACATCACAACTGTTTATATTTGCTTATGACATTATATTAAACATTTTCCAAGTTGCAACTTATATCATTAAACTGTAATTTATAGTCAACCCAATTTTAAATGAAATTTAATATGTTACAGATAACAGTAACCATAGGGGTTCTTGCTAGATTATGTCTTAATTGTTACAGAATATTCAATGTAAATAATATTTTTCTGTAATTTGAGTTTTTATAATTATAGATGGAATAAAACTTTATATTTTATTCTCATAATAATGTAATTTTAATTTATTTTTATGGGGGAGCAAGAGATCATTGTAGTTATTGCAATTAACTAATCAATCTAAAATTATATTATGAGTGATATATCAAATATCCCAGGAGTTCACAACACCTTTTTCTTGTTGTAATGGTAATTAATTTAAATTTGAAGACCCCTCTTTTGTTATGTCAAGTAAGCAGGTACAAGTAGTAACTAAGGGCTAAGTACCTCTGTGAAAGAAACAGAAGATGTGAACTCTGTCTCCTGTTGTTGACATAACAGGAAGGGGTTGACTGAGACAGAAAGCCAATGTGTGTGTGTGTGTGTGTGTGTGTGTGTGTTTAAGAAGATCCCCAGAGAAGGGACAGTTAGAATAAAATATTTTCCTCCTGGCAGCTTCTGGTGGAGGGAGCAGAATTTTCCCAGAATCTGGAAGCTGGACTGAGAACGGAGTTGGAGTTTTCTTGAGACCAGAATCTGATGAAGGCTGAAGTTGCTGCTAAGAAGGCTGAGGTTTCTTCTGGTCCTAGGGCCAGCCAAAATGCTGGAGGACTGAAGAAGCATGAACAGGATAAGACTTTGTTTGTGGTTTGGTTTATCCTTGAGTTCCTGGCAACAGAAGTTGTGAAGGTTTTAAGATGTGCTGGAGCCTGTGAACTTCCGTGTGTACCAAGAACTGCCTGGAGGACTGGACAAGAACCTGGGAGCTGTCTGCCTCTGAATCCAGGTGACTGTTTGGTGGATTCAGGCAGGAGCTGGGACCATGGAAGCAGATCTAGGGAATCTAAGAGACCACTAGAGTCAAGATGAAGAAAAGACCTCTCCTTGGATATTGAATATGTAACAAAATTGAAGTTTACTAGACACTGAGTGGTGGAGGGTTTGTGTAATTTTCTAATGATTGTATTTAGTGATTAATGATACTTAGTGACTGATTGCTACATAAGTGACTGATTAAGTTAACTTATGATTGCCCCATGAGTGGAAGACTCACTTGTATTTTGAAAGGATTGAATAATTAAGTAAGGAGGATTTCCCCCTTAGGGACACCAGTTGATTATTCTTTTGTTCTTTGTTCTAAATACTGTGACCACTTTGTTGAAAACTGTGTGGCCACTCTAATGTTAAGCTATTGTGAATACTATATTGTTATTTTCTGTGATAAGGTGTGATGTTGTGAATGTTATATTGTGATTTGTTGTGAATGTTTGCCTTGATTTCTTATGGAATAAATGGAATCTTTACTATACTGTATAATCAGAACCTTAAACGCTGTTCATAGTAGCATTCTTTTGGGAAGCTGCTTGTGCATGATGTAACACTTGTCCTTACTGTTGTTGAAAAATGTTTGTAGGGAAAAAATGTTGAAAACCACTATATTAATGGATAAAAAACTAAGAAGAGAGTGAGGAAGACTTAGGTTCAAGTCCAGATTGAATTGTACTACCTATATGACCTAAAGCAAGTCACTTAATCCATAGTATCATAGACAACTTTCTAAGATTGTGAATTTCAAAAAATAGACCAATATTCTTTGTAGAGGAAGTTTTTTTTCCTTTTTTTTTTAACATTCGATTTTACAACTTTGAGTTCCTCATTCTTTCCCTTCTTCCCTCCTCACCTAACCCACTGGGAAGATAAGCAATTCAATATAGGTTATACATGTGTAGTTATGCAAAACATTTACATTGTAGTTATGTTGTGGAAGACTAACCATATTTCCTTCCATCCTATCCCACCTCCCACTTATTTTATTTTCTACTTAGACCCTGTCACTTTTCAAATGTATGTGCTTCTAAATACCCTCTCCCCCAATATGTCTTCCCTTCCATCATTCCCCCTCTTATTCCCTTCCCTTCTACTTTTATGCAGGGTAAGATACGCAAATGAGTGTATATATTATTCCCTCCTTAAGCCAGTAAGTCAGTAAGCCAGTAAGCCAGTAAGAGAGTAAGGTTGACCCATTCCTATTCTTCCCCTCTGCTGCAACAGATTTCCCTTTCCTCTTTTATATGAGATAATTTACCCTATTCTATCTCTCCTTTTCTCCTTCTCTCATTATATTTCTCTCCTCTTAATTTTATTTTTTAGATATCATCCCTTCCTATTCAACTGATCCTGTGCCTTCTGGATATGTATACATGTATACACATATATACACACTCACATATGTATTTATACACACGTACACCCTCCTATACATGGATACACACGCACATATATGTACGTGTACACACACACACATACATATTCCCTTCAACTATCCTCATACTAAGAGAAGTCTCATGAGTTACAATGATCATTTTTCCATGTAGGAATGTAAATAGTTCAACTTTAATAAGTTCCTTATGATTTCTTTTGATTTTCTTTTTCCTGTTTACCTTTTCATGCTTCTCTTACTTCTTATATTTGCAAGTTAAAATTTCTGTTCAGCTCTGTTTTTTACATGGAGAGAGCTTGAAATTCCTCTATTTCATTGAATGATCATATTTTCCTCTGAAACATTATACTCATTTTTGCTGGGTAGGTGATTCTTGGTTTTAAACCTAGCTCTTTTGATCTTCAGAATATCATATTCCAAGCCCTTTGACCCTTAGTGTAGAAGCTGCTAGATCTTGTGTTATCATAATTGTACTTTCATAATACTCAAATTATTTCTTCCTGGAAGCTTATAATTTTTTCTCCTTGATCTGGGAACTCTAGAATTTGACTGTGATATTTCTAAGAGTTTTCTTTTTGGAATCTTTTTCAAGAGGTGATGAGTAAACTTTTCATTTCTATTTTTCCCTCTGGTTCTAGAATATCAGGACAATTTTCCTTGAGAATTTCTTGAAGGATGATTTCTAGGCTCTTTTTTTTTTATCTTATCATAGCTTTCAGGTAGCCCAATAATTTTAAAATTATATCTACTGGTTCTATGTTCCAGGTCAGTGGTTTTTCCAATGAGATATTTCACATTGACTCTTATTTTTTTCATTTGTTTGGATATGTTTTATAGCCTCTTGGTTTTTCATAAAGTCATTAACTTCCATTTGCTCTAATTTAATTTTGGTGAGTTTTTGAAATTCCTTTTCCATCTGGCAAATATTTTTTTAAGGTATCCTTCTCCTCATTGGCTTTTTGGGCCCCTTTTGCTGTTTGAGTTAGTCTATTTTTTTAAGGTGTTATTTTCTTTAGTATCTTTTTGCGTCTCCTTTAGCAGGCTATTGACTCTCTTTTCATGATTTTCTTGCATCATTCTCTTTTCTCTTCCCAACTTTTCCTCCACTTCTCTTACTTGGTTTTCAAAATCCTTCTTAATAGGATGGCTAGGTGGCACAGTGACTAGAGCACTGGTCTTGGAGTCAGGAGGACCTGAGTTCAAATCCAGCCTCAGATACTTAACACAAAAACTAGGTATGTGACCTTGGGCAAGTCACTTAACTTCAATTGCCCTCCAAAAAAAAAAACAACATCCTTCTTGATCTCCTCTATGGCCTGTAACCAATTCATATTTTTCTTCGGAGCTTTTGATGCAGGAGTTTTGACTTCATTGACTTCTTCTGGTTTCATGTTTTGATCCTTTTTGTCCCCCAAAAAGGATTCTATAGTTGGTTTATGCTTCCTCTGCTTGCTCATCTTGCCAGCCACTTACTTGACTTTTGAGCTCTTTGCCAGATAGAACTCTGCTCCCAGATTGGAGAGAGCTATGTCCAAAGTCACTGGGATTTTTGCAAATGTTGTCAGAGGTCTGAGGAAGGTACTTTCTCTATAGTCACCCCAAACTCTGGAACACTGCTACATACCCCAGGACCACAACCCAAGGCTGCGATCCAGATCCAGGCAGGTCACAGCAAGAGTGATTATCCTTTTAATGGTTGCTTGGTCCCCTTATGATCTGCAGGCCACAAGCTCATGAGGCAGCCATGAGGCAACAACTGTATCAGCTACAGCAGCTGCAGCTGCCATGGCTCCACCACCTCTCGCCCCGGGTACAGGTGCCAGACCTCTTCAGACACCCACTTCCAACAAAGATCCCCATTGACCATTTACTTTCTCTTTGGTGTTTATGGGTTGAGAAGTCTGGAAACTGCCACAGCTGCTGGTGATTCACTCTCCTGAAGCCAGCTCCTACCAGTCTGTGCCAAAGGTCAGTCATCTTGGGTCTGGTCATGGACAGTTCACATGGGATCATACTTGCCTCCCAGCTTGGTGGAATAGACCCTTCCTTTTGACCTTGTCAGGCTGCCTTCAGTGGGAGATTTGTTTGTCCCTGTCACTTTCTGGGTTCTGTTGCTCTAAAATTTGTATAGAGTCATATTTTACAGGTATTGGACATGATTAGAGAGGGAGCCGGGTGGAATTCCTGTTTTTACTCCACCATCTTGCCTCCACCCTCCCACCCCACCACCCCCACCCCCACCCCAAGAGGAAGTTTCTTTATTCAGAGGTCCCTTTATCAATGTAATCACAGATATAATACAAAAGAATAAATAAAATAACAAGACAATTAAAGTAATAATCTGTTACCTGAAGATGTTTGTGATTTCTTTGGATGAACCTACATGAATTACTCATAATAATAAGTAACTAGGAAGATAAATAAAAAGAATAAATAAAAAAGTATGAATGAATAAATAAATAATCAAAGTATTATTATTGTGCCAGTATTTTGTGATGAACAGTCTGAAGGTAGGATAATTTGTGAATCAATAACAGAATTCTTTATTGTATGGCTTATGTGTAGTAGCTGATAGAACCAGTACTCCATAGCTTAATTTTTAAGATCCCTCACTCTTCTATGCTAACTTGAGAGAGAAAAGGACTTCAATGGAGGAATTAAAGGAAAGTTTCATAAAATATTTAGTTCACATAGAGAAAATATTTTAAAACCTTTTTTTCCTTTCTAATTACTATAAATTGTCTCTGTATGAATCTCTGAATCTATCATCTATCTTTCATCTATCCATTTAACATGCTATCATCTTTGTATATTTCTATCTAGTATCACACACACACACATACACACACACACACACATATATGTGTGTTTCTGTATGTGTATGTGTGTATCTATCTGCTACCTACTCTCCTTATCATAAGTTAACATAGTATTTATAAATTTAATTTATTTATATTTGTTTAAGCCTTGACTTACATGGGATCAAATCCATTAGGAAATATTTGGGAGGTATCTTTTCTATCACCTTCTGTGTTTAACTGCCATGGGAATTCATGAGGTCATTTGCACTTATAATGTCTGTGACCTTGACCAAATTGCTTTGTCTTTCATGGTGTTAGTTTCCTCATCTATAAAATTAAGTAATTAGTTTAAATTGGTGGTATCACACACGTATAGAAATGGGAGCTTCTAATGAAAACCCTTTCCAAAAGAGCATTTCATCAAATAAATAGTATTTTTTTATTTTTAGAGAAGAAAAACATCAGTACAATTGAAGAATTCATTGAAAAGGTCTGAAAACATATGCAGTGCAGAACTCCCAAGTACATGAAAGAGTGGGTTGGTGATGTCTCCTCATATGTTTTCATTCAACTTATTCTTGATCTTTATAATTTTGTTACATTCATTAAAAAAATGCTGTGTCATTGTTCTTTCCATTTGTTGTAGTTTAATTCTTATTTCATTAAACTGTTATTTATATTCAACAAAATTTTTGATTGAATTTAATATAAAGTCTTACAGATAATAGTAACCATAGGGGTTCTTCCTGGATTATGTCTTTTAAATTTTATAGAATGTTCAATGTAAATAATATTTGTATGATATTCTATTATAATATTCTATTTTATCCCTATATCAGGATTTGTTTATCTATTCCCTTATTAATGGACTCCTACTTAAGTTCCATTCTTTACTATCATAAATAATGCTGCTATAAGTATTTTGATGTATATGTGGTATTTCTTTTCTTTCTTTCTTTTTTTTTTTTGTATTCCATAGTCAGTTTATTACAGAACTATTTCATACAGAGCCAAAGATGCATGGAAGATACAAGGTTTATATACCCTTAGCAGAATGCAAGGAACCACCCTTGGTCTGGATCTTTCTCTACACCAGGCCAAAGCCAATCACTCCTTAAGCTCTTTATCCTGGGACCATGTCCAGAGGCACAAACAGGGTATTACAAACAAGACTTGCAAATTAACTCAGTACTTTCTTTAGATATTCATGAAACCAATGAGAGCATTCACCTGACAAGATTATACATTCCTTGCATATCTGCCTAATGACCTTTGTAGAACTGGGGAGCTAATGTGGCCAAGGACCC
>CM053593.1:337359341-337393993 GCA_028646575.1 Pseudocheirus occidentalis | reverse complement strand
TATACATTTAATCTGTAGGCTCAATACAAGGTCAGCAGAGCCAAAGTTAATAATAATAGCTTTTGGTTTTAGAGCAATTCAAGGTTTGTAAATTGTTCTACAAACATGATCTCATTTTATCCTCACAACTTGGGAGTTAGGCACTATAGTTATTATAACCATTTTACAGATGAGGAAACTGAGGTAAACAGAAGTTAAGTGACTCGCTGAAGGTCACATATTTAGTAAGTACCTGAGGCAGAATTTGAACCCAGATTTTTCTGGCTCTAGTTCCAATGTATAATTATTGAAATAATGTGCTCTTTGTCACACACTGTGCAGAGTATTAATGGCAGTAGTACCTCATAGTGATCAATTCAATAATAAAAGTGTGATTGCTTTCCAAAACTTTCTCAACCCTTGCTTTTTACTAAAAACCACATGTAAGGGGTTACAAAGCTATTTAAGCAAGGGCTATGACTTGGTCAATGTCTTTGGTACATTACAGTATTTATATTTTTTAAGTTCTGTATTTTACACTAGGAAATATTAGTTAAAAGTTGCTTTATTTGTTAATAGTACTCTTCTTAACAGAAGTCCTTCAGTGTGATGGGAAGAATGCTGAGACAGAGTTCAATTCCTGAGTTTGTTACTTATTGCCCATGTTATTCCTGATAGACTCCTTAATCTCTGTTAGATTCACTTTACTCATCTGTAAAAATAAAGAATTTGGATAAGATGGCTTAAACAATGCCTTCCTGGTCTAAATTTATGACACTGGGATTCCATTTCAGTAAATAGCCTTGGAAATAGAAAATTCAGGTAAAGCAAGATGAATGGCTTTTCTAATTATTTTTTCCTTACTTCAGACAGTAGCAGACAAGTCATAAGCCTGGTAACAATTAAGTACTTTAAGTGGTCTTTGAAATCACCCATCACTCCACCAAAATAGATCTTAACACATTGAGCCTTAGAGGTAGGTTTCATGAGTTTAGGTAAAATCCCTTAAAATACACACAAAAAAATCCCTTACCCAAAAGCCATTCCCTTTGTGATGAACCTCTCTTTTTTTTTTTTAGAGGGCAGTTGGGGGTTAAGTGACTTGCCCAAGGTCACACAGCTAGTTTTTGTGTTAAGTGTCTGAGGCCGGATTTGAACTCAGGTCCTCCTGACTCCAGGGCCGGTGCTCTATTCACTGCACCACCTAGTCACCCCTGATGAGCCTCTCTTAACTTAGAATTTAGCCAACCTATGCTTTGGATGAAAAATACAGAGGTTGTTCTCTGAAACCTAGTAAATCATCAAGCAGAAATGAGCCAAATGCATTGAGATATTTTAAAACGAACATCATCATCTAAATATATTTTATATTGCTGACAAAATTTACATATTATATTTGGAATTTTAACTGATTTCTAGTTCTTCTTTATTTTACATTAGTCCTTATTGGAAATGCCATCATTTTGTTTCAAATGTGAAGAGTGGGTTTATTCCAATATAAACCAAAGGGCTTATCCCTGCCCTTGCTTTGGTTGACAGCAGCATGACTTGGTAGAGTCTGACACTTGTAGAAAGCCAATGGATCTATTATAACACATTAAATCAATTAATCCCTGAAATATGCTTTGGGTCTTGAGTCCCTGAGGTATTTCTTGGCCTAGTTCCACTTCTGACTACATTCTTCTGAACTGATTCTCAGCCAGTTTGGATTTTAAAAAAAATTGGATAGAAGATGAGCAGTTTCCTTCTTGGGTATCTTTTAGGTTTGGTGCCTTTCAAGTATATTTTAAATTCTCTTGAATGATAATTTTCAATTTGGGTGCAGTTGGTTAGAGAGACTATTAGGGAGAAAATGCAGAGAAAAATGACTAAAGATAAATCTCACTGATCCTGTACTATCAGTTAGAAGGTCTCAAAGAAACTTCCTTCGTATTCTAAGTCTCCACTAACTTTTGATGTCTTGTTTTCTGGTATCACAAACACATAGTATCTCACAGGGCATCTAGTCCAATTTCTGCTTGAACAAGAATCTCTCTTACCAAATGTGTTCAAACAAGATTCTGAACCAATGACACCTGACTTCAAATTGAGGCTCTTTTCCAATACATTGTGTTTTAATAGCTGTTGGCATCATTTCAGATTTTGAACAACATCCTGACAACCCTCCCAGTAAGGAAAGCCTGCTTCTCAACAGGGCACATGGTGTTGTATATCAGATACAGTAACTGGGCTAAGAGAAGACCCCTTCTACCTTTAGATTTGCCCTCAATCTCTCTTTCCCTTTGTACTTGTGATACATCCAACCATTGAGCTCTATGATAAGGAGTCTCTTTCACGAAGATCTCCCAGAGGGGCTTAGGGGATGAAAGGCTGTGTAGTGGGTCAGCTAATACTGCCTCCATGAAGATGAACAGGGAGGTCACATTAATGTGATATAATGCTTTATACAAGGAACAGAGAGAGTCAGTATTTGAAAATGCTATATATCTCAGGATACTCCATTAGTATTGGCTCAGAATAACGAAGCCCTCTTGAAAGTAGCAAAGAGTCTTTAGAATTTACCGAAGAAAAAGGGGAGAATAGAAAATTATCTTTGGTAAGCAAGTCATTTTTTTTCTCTAATAATTACCAAATGCACACTGAACACACATAAGACAAGAATAGCAATGTTGAAAATCACTTGCTTATGTTGTCATGTCCTCAAAGAGATCTGTCAGTGTGGTTGACAGGGAAAAGTACTGGATTTGGAACTGTAGATCCTTTGCTCAAATTCCAGCTCTGTCACTGACTACTTGGATGACCTTGAAAAGGCCATTTTGCCCCTCCTAGGCTTTAGTTTTGTCACAAACAAAAAGAAGTTTGGCCAAGATGTCCTCTGAGGTACCTTCCAAATTTCAATCTATGATGCTATGATCTTATGAGCCACTAGGAGGGATGATAAATTTTAACTTTAGAACTGAAATTACACAAATGAAGGCAAGAGTTAGCAATTTGAAGCAGAGAGGAAACTGGGATGAATGGTAGGGACTCTGGAACAGTTCATGTTTTAGTCTCTGAAGTATACCCTAACATGTCCTTGAATATCAAACTTCACCTCATAAAAGTAGCAAGACCATTTGAGCACATGAAGAAAGATGCTTCCAGAAATATTTCTGACTTCTAGAAGATTCTAAAATTTACTTGATCCTCTGTATGCATGACAAAGAGAAATGGGAAAGTAGTTATATGTCTAGCCAACCTTTATCCCTGAGAACTTCATCCATTCAGCTAATGGTGCCACCCTCCTAAAAATTATCTAGGAATTATTTTGCATATATTCTGTATCAATATATTTAAATGTTAGAATATGGGCTTAATTTATAGTATAGAGGCTCCTCGAAGACAGGGACTGTTTCATTATTATCTTTGTATTGCCAGCATCTAGCACATCTGGTCCATACCAGATCTCCCCCCAAAATGTATGCTAATGGATGGATGTAGTTATCTAATCTCTCCTCGAAGACTTAGTAAAGTGAATCCCATTACCACCCAAGGCATTTCACTTTTGGATTGCTCTAATTATTAGGAAATAATTTCTTATATGCAGCCTTAATCTGCCTCCGAAGAACTTTCCTGCATTTTTGCTAGTCCATATAACAGCCCTTCAAATATTTGTCGTAATTAATGTCATATTTCTCTTTATTTCTCATCGTGGTTGTTCTGTTCTGAATATTATCCTGATTCTCAAAATTTTTTCAATAAATGAAGTTCCTAGGACTGAATGTAATACTCCAGATCAGGTCTGAACAGGGGAGGAAAACAGAGCAGTGATCCATTTACTACTCCAGGGCACTATTACTCTTTTAAAGCAGTATAAGATTGCATTCATTTCCTTGGTTTCCAAATAACACTGTTGCTTCATATGGAGTTTGTAGTCAACTAGAACCCCAAGATCTTTTTCATATGAACTACTAATACTACATCTCCCATCTTGAATTTGTGAAGATGATTTTTGAAGACAAGAATTAAGACTTTCCATTTTAGCATGCATCTATCAGATTTGCCCCAATATTCTTACTTGACAAGATATTTTTGGATGCTTACTGTTATTCAAGGTATTAGCTATCCCTTTCAACATCATGTGATATACAAATATGTTAAATATGCCATGTCTAAATATCAAAGTCTTTATCAAAATCTTGGGGAAAACATTAAATATCCCAGGGCCAGGCATAGATACCCAGGGATAATTCCTTCCAAGTGAGTTAGAAACACTGATGGATGCAATCCTGAATTGACCTATTTAGGCTACTACTTTCCATTTTGTCTACAAAAAGTAAATATGGGATCTTTGAGCATTACAGATTGACTCAGAAAACCACATGACTACATTATCTAGGTTGTATTATATTTTCATTTATTTTGTTAAATATTTTCCAATTACATTTTAATGTGGTTTCAGTGGCACTAGCATACAGTATTGGTGAGCTTGATTCCTCTGGGAGACCAATCCTTTTTTCTGGTAATTCCACATGTTAATGTTCTACCCATCTCAATGCTATGTGTTTATTTTGTATATATTTACACACATACATGTTGTCTCTTTCTGCAAAATGCAAACTCATTTAGGTCAGGAACACATATTTTGTATCCCTTAGCCTGGCAAATAGTAGGTGAGTATACATGATTTTAATTGATTGAACAATCAGAAGTTTGTTTTTCTGGGTGGTTTATAATGAAAAGCCTTTTAAGGCATGTTAAAGCTAATGACCTCTACTTATTTTTATTGATTTTAGCTGGGACAAATGATAGCCTCAAAACTGAGGACTCATCTTGAGGAATTATGAAATCCTGTGCAGAAAACTAGAGACTTAAGAGGAGAGGGGTATATTGATGGATCATAGAGCCATTCAAGAGACAAGAAGGCAGCCATAGAAGGGTAGAAGGCAATGTAGATATAGACAGGTTGGCTAGATGAGATGCAAAGGAAGTTATGAGAAAAATTAAAGTCATGCTTTATTGCATACTGTATTTTCGTTCTAGAAAAAATGTTTCAGGAAAAATCTTGTAAAGTTGGAATCTACCCAAATGAGAGTCACCATTATCCTGTGGAGATTCAAAACTGCATTTGATTTGCATTATTAGGCTCCATAGGACAAAACTAGAAGGAATGGAAAAAGAAATTAGACAGAATATTTCTACTCAATATTAGTAAAAAATATTCTAGAAATGAGAGTTTTCTCTGGACTTACATGAACTGATGTATAGTGAAGTGAGCAGACACAGGAGAATATTCTACAGTAACAACAATATTGTACAATGAAGAACTGGGAACGACCGTACAATGATTTAAGACAGTTATACAATCATTTAAGACAATGTAACTGGGGAAAAATGAAATATTATTTAAAAAAAGAAATGAGAATTGCCCAACAATGTAATGGACTACCTGAGGAAGTAGTGAGTTAGCAACTTTCATAGAATTCTTCTAGAAATGGTTGGATATCCATTTGTTGGGAATATTGTAGGATGGAATTCTGCTTCATTATTGGTTGGATAAGTTGTTTTCTGAGGTCCCTTTCAATTTTCATATTCTATGGTGCTTTGACCCACAGTCATATTCTTGACCATGTTCTTTATCTCTGTTTTCAATCTGACATATCACCTCTTACCTTCTTGGCTTCCTCTCAATTAGCTAAATCTCTGCATTTCACAGCTGCTACCAGAAATGAGCTGTCATCTTCTGGCTTCTGTAATAGATGCAAACCTGATTAACTCCTTTACTCACAATGCTCCACAGCCAGATACTTGCAAAATGAAAAGTTTCAAAAATTAATTGAGCAAGAGAAACTTGCCAAAGTTAAGTGGATAACTTCTTAAAATGGCCATTTTGAAGGGCATGATACCTACTGCATTGCTTACAAATGCAGGATGACCATGAATACAGGGTATACCATTGAATTGTAATATCTTTAAGAGGAAAAAAAAATAGAAAAAAACCCATATAGCATATAGTTATACACCAAAAAGAATACTGTGGAAGTTTTTAAAAAGTTCTTTTAATTTTTAAAATGTCATTCAATTCATCAAGGAATTTATTTACTATCTACCATGTGACAGCTAGTGTGATAAGTACTGGGAATAAAAAGCAAACTCCTGCCCTGAAGGAACTATTGATCTTTTAAATATTTTTGTCATCACTTCTCTCTTTTCTTATATCAATTTTTGTTGTTCTATTTTTCCTGATTTTCCCAGATCTTCCCAAGCCAGTCTTCTCTTTTCTATGTCACACTATGTCTATCCTACTTTATGATTAGACTTTGTATTTGGGAATACAAATGTTAATGAAAATCTCTTTCTAACTTAGTGGTTAATCTGCCTAAATTCAACAATGGGTATTTCTCATTTATATTTGTTCTTTTTCCTTGTGTTTTCATGATGTAGAATTCTGTTAAAAGTTTGAAATTTAAGTATTTGGAAAGACTATTAGGACCTACAGAGGTATCCTGAAAGTAGAAATCCAGGTCATCATTGTGAAAGCTATAGTCAATGGGGGACAGTTACTATTCTTATTAAATTGCTCATTTAATTCAGCCAAGTTTAATATGATAAATCAGAAATGGCCAGCTATAGGAATATAATGGGCCAGCAACTGCTAGGGCTAAAGGTACAATGGTTTGGCTATTTCCAGCTTTTGAAATATTTATAATTCAAATGGTTCCCTTTCAATATAACTCATTCAATTTGAAGAAGCCTTATTGGTATGCTGCAGTGAGGGATTGTCACAATGTCAGGGCAGAGGTGCCTATTCTACCTTTTCACCTCCACAGGTTACTGACCAGAGGGAAGAAATAGGAACTAGGGGCCTTGAGGTCTTATGAAATTACCTTACAGAGGATGTGACAAAGATTAGCTTTGAGACCGTCTGAAATATTTAATAGGAATTTAAACAACTTGTGATATAATTTCCAATGACCTTGGAAGAAATTACTTGCTAAGATTTTATTGCTTAAAATCAAGTAAGTCTTTTCTGAGTGGTCCAATTTAAAACCATGATGAATTTTCATTTCAAAGATTTAGATATTATGAAACAAAGAAAACTGGCTTTTAAATATTATTATTAAATAAAGAATGATATTCAGTAAGCCAGCAGAGACAATTCAATCCACTGGGGATAGTCAACTGGTCACAATGCTTTGGCAAAATGAATTTCAAAGTTAATAGTTTTCTTTTGAAATCTTTGTTAAGGGCAGTCACTAATTTGAATGAGTTCCCCATGTCCAATTATCTTCAGAGATGAAATCTTTTTATTTCGTCTTATTCATTCACATAGAGAGACAATGAATTATGGCCCAGA
This sequence comes from Pseudocheirus occidentalis, assembly GCA_028646575.1. Taxonomy (NCBI): domain Eukaryota; kingdom Metazoa; phylum Chordata; class Mammalia; order Diprotodontia; family Pseudocheiridae; genus Pseudocheirus; species Pseudocheirus occidentalis. The sequence continues at coordinate 337,386,678 of CM053593.1, read as the reverse complement.
AAGCCAAAATACTGTAAGCCAACAAGCAAAGCATAAGTCAAAGTTATCAAAGCATCAAGGATAGGTGCATATCAGACATACTAAAGGTAATTTGGCCAAGATAATTTTGAAATATGGATTTTTGAACTGCAATAAAAACCAAAGGCTTGAGCTGTTTTAAATGTGGAAGGATAGAAATAAAAATTGTGAGAATAGGCAAGGTATGGGAGTCTATCAAAATTAAAAATCAAATAACTAGTCCACTCCCCATATCCTCCCACCCAAGCATACCCTCACAAGAAGGGTTACAGTTTTTTTGTCTCCTATCTCCAAACATCTCTTCTTTTCATATAGTCTCTATAAAGTTATTTCTTTCCTCTGGTATCTAAATTTTTCAGTTCAAAAACTAATTTTTGAGCATTGGGCTTATTGATTGTATGGCTACTGGAAGAGGGTAGGGCAGAATGAAATAAGGATTTTTGCTTTTCAGAACTGAACCAGAAATTCAGGGCTCCACACTGTGACTCCACAATATTTGAACTGGTTCTGTCTGCTTGTAGTGTGTGTGTGTGTGTGTGTGTGTGTATGTGTGTGTGTGTGTATGTGTGTGTATGTGTGTGTGTTTATCTGGGAGCTCTGGTATTTGACTATAATATTCCTGGAAGTTTTCAATTTGAAATATCATTCAGGAAGTGATTGGTAGATTCTTTCAAATTTCATTTTACCTTCTGGCTCTAGAACATCAATGAAGTTTTCATTGATAAGTTCTTGAAAGGTGATATATAGACCATTTTTTAGGATCATAACTTTTAGGTAGTTCAGTAATTCTAAAATTATCTCTCCTCAGTCTATTTTCCAGGTCAGTTGATTTTCCAATGAGATATTTCACATCTTCTATTTTAAAAAATATTTTGTTTGTTTCTTGATGTCTCATAGAATCATTAGCTTCCACTTGCCCAGTTCTAATTTTTAAAGAATTATTCTCTTCACTTAGCTTTTGTACCTCCTCTTAATTTAGTCAATTCTATATTTTAGGGAGTTCTTCAGTTAATTTTTGAACATCTTTCTACACATGGTTAATTCCTAATTTTAAGGAGTTCTTCTCATCAGTGAATCTTTGTATGTCTTTTCCCATTTGGCTAGTTGTGCTTTTTTGAGTTCTTTTTCTCTTCATTGAGTTTTTGTCCCTCTTTTTATCATTTGGCCTATTTTGTTTTTTAAGGTATTATTTTCTCCAGTACTTTTTTTTGTGCCTCCCTTACCAAGTTGTGCATTCTTTTTTTCATGACTTTTTTCCCCCATCATTGCCATTTCTTTTTCCAATTTTTCCTCTTCCTCTCTCATTTGATTTTGAAAATCTTTTTGATCTTGTCTAAGACTCTTTTGGGGACTGAGATAAGTTCATATCTTCTTTGAGGCTTTGGATGTAATACTTTTGACTTTGTTGTCTCTTTCTGAATTTATGTTTTGATCTTTCCTGTAAGGATAGTAACTTTTTATGGTCAGTATCTTTTTTTTTGTTTGCTCCCTTTCCAGCCTATTTCTTGATTTTTGGGCTTTATATTAAAGTGGAACTCTGCTCCAGGGGTGGAGGGGCACCATCCCAAGCTTCAGGGATTTTGTGCAACTATTTTCCTAGCTAGTTGTGGGAGTTTATAAGCTTTCAGTTCTAAGTCGGCATGATTTAAAGAAAGGCATATTTACTACTCTCCTGGCCTGTGTTCTCTCATTTGAGTGACCACAAACACTCTTTTATGTTCTGGACTGTGATCATGTTCCTGCTCCTATGAAGTGGCAAGGTCTGGTGTGTTAGTGCTTCTTTTTGCCTAGAAACTGCAACCCAGCATGGCAACCAAGATTTGAGTATGGGTAATGCAACAGAGTTTACACCCAGTGCTAGCAAAGGGACCCCTTCTGATCAGGTGTCTGACCCCTCTACTGTCTGTCAGTTGAGAGCTCTGGAAGCAGCCACCATTGTTGCTGCTCATTCAGTTGTCTTCAGTACTGTATTGCCATGCACATGCAGCTTCCCAAAAGAATGCTACTATGAACAACTTTTAAGGTTATGATTACACAGAATAGTGAACACTCCATTTATTCCATTATAAATCAAGGCAAACATTCACCACAAATCACAATATAATATTCACAACATTACATCTTATCACAGAAAATCATAATATAGTGTTAACAACAGCTTAACATTAAAATGACCACACAGTTTTCACCAAAGTGGTCACAGTATTTGGATCAAGGAACAAAAGAATAATCATCTGGTGTCCCTAAGGGGGAAATTCTCCTTACTAAATCATTCAATCATTTCACAAGACAAGTCAGTCTTCCACTCATGGGGCAATTACAGATTAACTTAATCAGTCACTTATCTAGGAATCAGTCACTAAGTATCATTAATCACTAAATACAATCATTAGAAAATTACACAAATCCTCCACCACTCAGTGTCTAGTAAACTTGAATTTCGTCACACATTCAGTATCCAAGGAGAGGTCTTTTCTTCATCTTGACTCTGGTGGTCTCTCAGATTCCCTCGATCTGCTTCCATGGTCCCAGCTCCTACCTGAATCCACCAGTCACCTGGATTCAGAGGCAGATAGCTCCCAGCTCTTTGTCTAGTCCTCTGGGCAGTTCTTTTTACATACTGAAGTTCACAAGGTGTAGCACATCTTAAAACCTTCACAAATTCTGTTTCTAGGAACTCAAGGATAAACCAAGTCACACACAAACAAAACCTTATCCTGGTCATGCTTCTTCATTCCTCAGCAGTTCAGCTGGCTCTAGTACCCAGAAGAAATCTCAGCCTTCCAGGTGGCTTTCTTGGCAGCAACTTCAGCCTTCACCAGATTCTGGTCTCATAGAAAACTCCAACTCAGTTCTCAATCCAGCAGCCCAGCTTCCAGGTGCTGTGAAAATTCTGCTCCCTCTATCAGGAGCTTCCAGGAGGAAAAGTTTTAATTCTGACTGTCCCTCCTCTGGAGCTCTTCTTAGATATACACATAGACACAGACACGGACACAGACACACAGACACACAGACACACGCATACACACACACACAGGCACACACACACACACACACACTCGCTTCCTGTCTCAGCCAACCCATTCCTGCTATGTCAGCAACAGGAGACAGAGTTCACACCTTCTGTTTCTTTCACAGAAGTACTTAGCCCTTAGCTACTAAGGACTAGGTACCTACTAAATTAATTACCATCACAAATATGTGCTGCTAGTTTCCTGTTGCTGGGCCTGTACTGCTGCAGCCTGGGTTGGACTGAGCTCCATTCTCCCCTGGCGCAATAAACTTTTCCTGTCAACCTTCTAAGTTGTCTTGGTATGGATAACTGTTTCACCCCAACCTTTTGTGTATTCTTTTGCTCCAGAATTTATTTTGAGGCATTATTTAACATTCTTTGGAGAGAAATCTGGGAGAGCTCAGGCAAACCTTGCCTTTGTTCTACTATCTTGTCTACCCATGATTTCCTGGCAATTTTTGTCAGACGGCAAATTCTTACCCCAAAAGATTAGAGATTTGGGATTATCAAACATAAAATTACCATGGTCATTTACTGCTATGTATAGTCTACCTAATCTATTCCATTGATTCACCATTATATTTCTTAGTTCCAGATTATTTTCATGATTACGACTTTATAGAATAGTTTGAAATATTATTTTTTCTAGTTCTATAAAATAATTCTTTCATATGTGTATTCTGTTTCGAAAACTAAAAATGGTGATATATATTTATGGGGTAGGACTAGAAAATTGAAAATCGGGAATGGGGAAGCATAGGGGGGAGCATTTCTTTCACTTCTTAAGGTGTTAGGGTAGGAAGTCATATACAACCAGTCATGGCTCTGCTGCAGTTCTTAGAGGTACAGAAGAAGTAGGTTGACCTTTGACCATCCTGCCCTTTTTAAAGTGAGAATGGAAGAAGTGTACCACAGAAAGTTACAGGTAAGAAAAGCACTTTGGGGCAGTTGAGGTTAAATGATAGAGGGGCAGCTCTTGTGAATCACATTTTTTGAAATGACAAAAAGAAATATAGGTTCTGTAATTTATAGATTGACATATTTAAGTCTGCTAAAAATAAGGTACAGAGCAAATTTCAAAATAGGTATTTTAGGAATATTGATTATTTTTTTTAAAAAAAAGCAATGATCTCTAAGAGTCAACAAAACTTCATCAAGAACAAATTGTCAGGTGGTTAGGTGGCAAAGTGAATAGAGCACCGGCCCTGGAGTCAGGAGGACCTGAGTTCAAATCTGGCCTCAGACACTTAACACAAAAAAACTAGCCATGTGACCTTAGGCAAGTCACTTAACCCCCAACTGCCCTCCAAAAAAAGCAAAAAAAAAAAAAAGAATAAATTGTCTTTGTTCAACTAAGGTCAATTAAGTTCAGCATTTTTTAAAAAGAATTACTGATAAATCAGAGGGATCTCATAAATACTATTCATTTTAATTTAAGCAGGCTAGTTGATAAAGGATTTTGACATACTTCTGAGGACAAAACGGAGAAAGAAAATTACATAAAAGGTAGTATCATTGGAACTACCATATATGCTATCAAATATAGTTGTCAATTAATGTCCACATATCAACCCTTTACTTGTTCAAGTGATCCCATTCTATCCATATCCTCCAACAAATTGCCCCCTCTGTCATCTCCACTCTTTCATTTATTTCATTTTTCACTCTCTTGGCTCATTTTATACTGCCTACTATCATGCCAAATGTCTTCCCTAGACTAGAAAACAAACACAACACAACAAATTCACTTGACCCTTCCATCCATGGTATTATCTTATCTCTTCTGCCCTTTGTAGATAAACTCTTTGAAAAGGTCATCTTAGGCCACACTTACCTTTACTTTCTTTCCTCTCACTCTCTTCTTAATCCCTTACAATCTGACTTCCAACCTTGTCATTACACCGAAACTGCTCTCTCCAAAATCACAAATGATCACTTATTTGCAAAATCCAAGGGCTTTTGCTTAACCCTAATTTTCTCTCTGCAGTCTTTGACAATACAAATCACTCTCTTCTCCTTAATATTCTCTTCTGTCTTGGTTTTCAGGACACCAGTCTCTTGGTTTTTCACTGACTGTTATTTCTCTGTCTCTTTTGCTGAATTCTCCTCTATGTCATGCCTTCTAACTACAGGTGTCTCTCAGGGTTCTTCCTTCACTCTCTTTTCTTCTCCCTTTATAATAATTCAGTCAGTGATCTTATCAGCTACCATGAATTTAATCACCAGCTCTGTTGATGGTCCTCAAATTTACCCTTCCTGCCTCAGTCTCTCAGCCAACCTCCATTTTGGAACTTCCAACTGCCTTTCAGACATCTTGAATTGGATATTCAAGAGACATCTTAAAGTCAGTATTTCTTATTGTATTTAATTTTTTTTTTGCTTTTTGGAGGGTGTGATGCAAGGCAATTAGGGTTGTGACTTGCCCAAGGTCACATGGCTAGTAAGTGTTAAATGTCTGAGTCTGGATTTGAACTCAGGTCCTCCTGATTCCAGGGCCAGTGCTCTATTCACTATGCCATTTTGTCACCCCTAGAATCAATGTTTCTAAAACAAAACTCACCTCCACACCAAAAAACATCTTCCCTACCACCACCTTCCTTATTAATGTAGAGGCAACATCACCCTCCCAGTTCCTCAGTCTTCTGACCCAGGAGTCATCCTGGATTTCTTACTATTTCTCATTCCCATTTCCAAGCTGTTTCCAAGGCCTGTTGATTTCACTTTTGTAACATCTCTTGAATACCACATCTTCTCTCCTCCAAAACAGCCACCAACCTAGTATAGGCTCTCATTACTGATTCATGCCTTCATTGTTATAATAGCCTACTGATGAGGCTGCTTGTCTCAAATCTCTTCCCACTCCAGTTTATCCTCCATTCATCTAATAAAGTGATTTTTTTTTTTGGAGAGGGGAAGGCGAGCCAATTGGGGTTAAGTGATTTGCTCAAGGTCACACACAGCTAGTAAGTGTCAAATGCCTGAAGTCACATTTGAACTCAGGTCCCCCTGATTCTAGGCTGGTGATCTATTCACTGCACCACCTAGCTGCCCTAAAGTGATTTTTTTTTTAAACGCAGGTTTGCTAATGTCACTCTATCCCCTAACTCATTAAACCCCAGTGACTTCTTATTGTCTCTAGGAGCAAATAAAAATGCCCCACTTAGCATTCAAGAAACTTCATAACCTAGCCCGTGATACCTTCCCAGACTTCTTACGTTTTGCTGCCCAACATGTATTCTTCAATCCAATGACACTTGTCTCCTGCCTGTTCCATGAATAAGATGTTCTATCTTTTAGCTCTGTTCATTCTCCCTGGCTATCACCAATGTCTGGAATGTTCTCCCTACTCTGCTCAGACTGCTGAACTCACTGGTTTCAAATGTTTCAACTAAATTCCCACTTTCTATAGGAAGCCATCCTCAACCCTCTTAATCCTAGTGCCTTCCCTCAGTTAATCATTTTCTATTTATCCTGTATATAGCTTGCATTGCATATATTTGTTTGCATATTGCCTTCTCTGTTAGATAGTAAGCTCCTTAAGTGCTAGCACTATCTGACTTCTGTTTATTATTGAAGGGTTAAGCAGAGTGCTTGCCACATAGTAGTTGTTTACTAAATGTTTACTTATTGATTGATTGAACCCTGGGGAGTATATCTGGAAAAAAAAATTCAAACAATGTGTAACTAAAAGTTTTCCCCACCCCTAGATATAGTCACTTTGACTTTAGGAAGGCTACAATAGTAGTTCTATCCTCAGTGACACAAAACCTGAAATAAAAGAAGAGAATGAGTGTATGGGGGAAGGAAAAAAGAAACAGTGGCATTTCAAGGCTGAAGGAATGGATCTTGAGGGACCACTGTTGGGGAGTCCTTCTTTGGTGACAAATTAAAGAATCAACAATTTTGTCATGATTTCTCACATCAAAGAAGACATTACTGTGAGTAAAAAGGGTTGAAAACCACTTATCTAGAACTAGAGGTATGGTATGGGCATGCATAGTTGGTAGTGTACTATTCAACATTTTTTCAAAAATTTTAAATAAGTAGATAAATGAATCAACCCAAAAGCATTGGGTGCTATTAAACTCTTCTCTATGTGTTAAGAAATAGAAGACATAATTACAAAATTTTCAGAAAATATGAGGCCATGACAGATATATTCTGTCAAACAAAAAGCTAAATGATGATTTAAATAAGTGAAGGCTATATAATAGAAAAGAAATAGTATATTGTTTAAGTAATTAAATTGCTATGTTTAACTTTAAATCTTATACGCAAATGGTTAATGAGAACTGACTTGACACCAAAGAAATATTTAAAAAGATCATAAGATCATCATGAATCCAAGGGGGTGACGTGACTACTGAAATAGCTAGAAAAACTTTTGGTTTCATAAATATATAATAAATATATAATCACATAAATATATGATTTCAGAATCAAAGAAGATGTGGCTGTGTTCTTCCTGTCTCCACATGATAGAGTAGGCAGAAACAGAGATGTGGCTAATGATAGAGAGCACAGGGAGTTTTGAAGGAGAATAGGAGGAGAAATGAAAATGATGGTTAGCATTGCAGTAATGTCCTTGCCTTTGAGGCTGTTATCCTTTGCCAAGGTTATAAGAGAAAAGCCATTATAATTGTTTTAGGGCATGAGCATAGATCTCAGTGCTGATGGGACTACAGAGAAGAGAACTGGATTAGAATCTGTGACTGATCAGAATAAGGATAAGAGTGGAGGTAATGCAGAATTGGAATGTTGAGAGCAGAGTGAGATGGACTTGAGTGAACATACGTCATGGGTGGTATAGAGAGCACTAGACCAAGCTGAAGTTGTATATATAGTGGTAAGGTAATAATTTGTTCTCTCTGGCCCCAGGCTGTATCCCTCCAATTCACTGTCTGTATTTGGAGGTAGTTCGGGTTTGGTAGACCAAAGTTTGCCTCTAAGAGAATGGGTGAATAAGTTTTGATGCTGACTTTCACTGATTCTTCTCTTTTGTTATATTTTCATTGCATTAAACACATATTTTCATCATGTGTGGAGTTTAGGAATAGCACATATAGTAAAGATGTGGTGAAGAGGAATAGTCTCACGGCATAAAGAGCCATAAAAATTAAGTAGACATAATCCACATACAAAGAACCTCAGAGAGAAGAGGGGAATCATCCGTAAAGGGGTGGAACTAAAGGGCCATAGGCAACCAACTTTCTTAGAGTCCTAGAAAACTTGACATATATTCCAGAGTATCCTTTGGTGTTGGGGGTAGAGGGGTGCTTAGAAGATGGAAACGAGTATTTGACTTAAAATACCTTGTTCTTACAAATGAAAAGAATCAGGTAGCAGCCACCATGTCCTCTGGCATGTTCAGTTTTGGGTGCCATATTTAAGAAGGGGAGAGACTTTGTTATATAGTGAATAGAAAAAGGTGGCCTTAGGATCAGGAAAGCCTAAGTTTAAGTCATACCTTTTACACCTAAAGGAATATGTAACAATGATCAATTTATTTAATTTCATACTATGTAACTATTATTTGCAGAATATGCAGATTGTATTGATAAAGGGAGTTCCCCATGCCCATGAAATCACAGGTCTAGCCTAAAAAAATTAAAGGGTATGCAAAATAGGAATTTTCGGTTGATATGTGGCTATGAGAAACAGTAAAAAGATTATGTTTGGTTTGAAGAAGAGAAGTCTTAGGGGTTTTTGAGAATGGGAATTTGAAGATCTTTTTCCCACCCCTTAATAGACCTAGAGGGGAGTTTGAAGACCTCCCTTGCTTTGAAAGTAAACTCTGCCCCCCAACAGGTTGAATGCAATCACATAGAGCCTGTGATGGAGGGAATTTGCTGAAGGGGGGAGCAGAGCCCTCAGGAAGCTTCCCTGCTGTGAAGATAAACTCTTTCCCCTGAATGTTGTCACATGGAGCTTGTGGTGGGAGGAGTTTGCTGAAAGGAAGCAGGGCCCACAGGAAGCTTATAGAGCTAGCAGGATAGTGGAAGAGAGAGGAACTCAGGCAAGGAGATAGAGAGGTTTGTGAATAAATATTGATCTTGTATTGGTTTGTGGGAAGGCTGAAGGATGCTGTGGCTCTCAGCATGATTATGGCTTCTGAATATCTTTGGTACTATGATGGAATCAGCTTACTGGTTTTGGGATTCAGTTTTCTGGTGTCTAAATAATTGCTTCAGTTCTGTCCTCTATCTGGAGAGTTTGGTATATTTTGTAATCAAATGTCATGTGCTACTTACAATCGTGGTCTTTATCATGATTGTGGGTGCTGTAAATATTGCATTGGTGCTACAATAGGGTAACTATATAACAGTGTCTGAAGTGACAGCATAAGGAAGAATGATTATGCATTTTCTGTTGTAATAGACAGCAGAACTAGGATGAAAAGATATTAGAGTGTGGTAGATTTCAACTCAATTGGAGTTCAGTTCCTGACTTGGCTGACTAACTACTTATTAGACCTTGAGAAAGTCACTTAACCTCTCTGCAACTCAGTTTCTTTTTCTGTAAAATGAGGGGGCTGAGTTAAATGATATTAAAAATCCCTCCAAATCTCAAGTTTTATAGAGGAGTTTCTAACAAGTTACGTTGTCAAAAAAACAAAGCAAAACATAAACTAGCTTCTCTGTGAATGAATCAACTTCCAAGTTTACTGGAAAGGGTCAAGTAGAAGGTAACTCATTCTATCATTCTATTATTTTATGAGCACATTTAGAATCCATTATGTATTTTTCATTTTCTCAGCATAAAGGACTCTTGAGTAATAAATATGGAGTATGGAGACAGGAGTATGGGTTCATGTTTATAATTCCTGCTACTGAGGAGGTTGATGTGAATGTATCTCATGATACTGTCAACATCTCATTGATATTGTCAGTAATAAAAGATTATGGAAAATTATATCAAAATTTGGTTGCCCAGAGAAGCTCATCAGCATTGTACATCAGTTTAAGATGGCACACTTGCCTGAGTTCTGGATAATGGATGATGCTCTTGCACTTTCCCAGTCACGAGTAGAGTGAAACAAGTCTCTATGCTTGCTCCCATGCTTTTCAGCATGGTATTTTCAGTAATATTGTCAGATACCTTCAGTGAGGATGAACACAGCATCAAAGTCAGCTGCTGCATTGATGGTGAATTATTTAACTTGAAAAAGACTGCAAGCCAAGACTAAAGTGGAGGGCGAGTTAGCACATGATTTTATACAGGCTCTGAAGCTGAAATGTAACAAAGTGTGGATTGATTCTCTGCTGCTTGTGCTAATTTTGGTCTAACAACACCAAGAAAACACAGGTTCTCCACCAGCCAGCACCACACCATTCATACATGGAACCGTCAGTTACAGCAAATGGAGAAGTTTTGAATGCATGGATAAGTTGTCTAACCTTGTCAATATACTTTCTAGGGATGAACACATTGAGAATGAGGTTGAAGCATGCATGTCCAGAGCTAGCTCAGTTTTTGGGAGCCTCCAAAAAAGTATGAGAAAGCTAAGCTAAGTATTAAACTGCCTACCAAACAGGATGAGTATAGAGCCATTGTTCTGATTTCATTGTGGTATACCTGTGAAAGTATATCAGCACCATGCTAGGAAACTGAATCACTTCTATTTGAATTGTCTTAGGAAGACTCTGAAGATCATCTGGCAGAATAAGGTACTGGACACTGAGGTCCTTTCTCCAGCTAAGCTGCCAAGCATTCAAATTCTAACCCATTGGAGTTGCACTCCAATGGACTGGCCATGCGATTTGAATGCCAAATGTACACTTGACTAAAAGGCTATTTTATAGAAAACTCATGCAAGATAGGAGCTCAGAAATGATACAAGGACATTTTCAAGGTCTCTTGGAATTGGAATTGATTGTGTGATATAGGAGATGCTGACAAAGGACTGCTCAGCATTCTTGTCCACAGCAAAGAAGGTGCTGTGCCCTATGAGCAAAGCATGACTGAAGTTGCTCAAAAGGAACATGAGATGCACAAATTTAGAGAATCCACCCCAAATGTTCACATGGACTATTTGTACTCATCCTGTGGTAGAGCAGTCCAAACTTGTATTGGTCTAATCAGTTATAGTCAGACACATTGTACTATATAATGATGTCATTTTGGTCCTCTTTGAGATCAAAAGACAACAATCAACTAACCAATCTCATGAGCTCTGGAGTTCTGAACTGCAGCACAGCCATCATCGAATTGGTAGCCAGAGAAAATCTGTCACCACTGAAGTGAGCTGGGAGTTGAAGAAGAACAGATTGCTTAAAGAAAGTCAAACTGGCCCAGATTGGAAATAGAACAGGTTAGTTTCCTTGATGACCAAGAACTATATTGGACCTATGAATGACAATTATACTTCCATCCTAAATGAGATAGGGAAATCTAGTTTTCCCTCACACCCCCACCCCCCACCTTGCCCCACCCTGGCGAAAGGTGAAACCTCCCCAGTAGATTTAAAATCAGAAGAAAGGGTCTCAAATGCTAGCTCTTTCACTTACTAGTTATGCTATTTTGGAAAAATAATTTAATATTTTCTGGGCTTTGACTTCCATTCCAGGCAGTCATTCCATTCCATTCTCTAAATTTAGAGGCTTACATTAAATGACCTTTAAATTGCTAAGACCCCTTCCATTTCTGATATTCTGTGATATTTTATAAGAAGTAAAAATGGCAAAAAAATACTACTTCAACATGATGGATTTGAGATCTCAATGGTATAGATCTTTATACATCAGTGCTTTCATATCCTTTGTGAGTATTATCTACATACTCAATTAAATTCCCCAAATAGAGTCCATAAAATAGTTTAGGGTCTTGTTCTATGTTTCTTGAAATTATGTGAAATTTTTTGCCATTATCCCTCAATTTCTGTTTTTATACTCTTTTGCACAATATCTGTAAGGACTAAATGGAGTTTTCATGTCCATCCATAAAAAGAAAGACAAAATGCTTGAAGATTACTTGTTGACAAGACTTCAACATGAATGGACCTTGTTCAATAGCTCATATATATATATTTATATACACACACATACATATATAGGTGTGCAGATATATATGTGTGTGTATATGTATATACACACACATGTACACACATACACACATACATATATATGGGACAGACAATACATATGCACACAAATCTGGACTTAAATTTGAAAAGGAAAGAGAATTAGATTGTTTACAGAAAATTGAAAACACTTTTATTGTCCCACTAATTAGTTTATTTATTTAAAAAATAGTAGCATTGATCTCATAAGGTTGATCTGAGGACCACATTAGATAATTATTATTTTTTATTCTTCTCTATTTCCTGCTAAGACTACTATATACAGTTGGCAACATCCCCACAGGGTTTTTCCAATCAGTCTTGTTCTCGCTATTACGATTGATGCCACCCTAATTCAGGTCCTCATTAGCACCCAAATTGACTGTTGCTCTCAGCTTTTTTTACACATCTTCCCACTTTTATTCTTTTCTTCTCCTTCAATTCTTCATTATGCTGGATAAATGATCTTTCTTAAACATAAATCAAACTGGGTGTGGTGGCACAAACCTATAATTTCTGCTAATTGAGAAGCTGAATCTGCCAGGTCTTCTGAGTTTAGGGATTCTAAGTTAGGGACTGGCCTAGGCTAGTCAGGTGCATGCACTAACTCTAGCATTAATATGCTGAAGGTCCAGTAACAGGGGGTCAACAGATTATCTAAGGAGGGAAGAACCAGTCCAGGTTGGGAAGAGAGTAAATCAAAGGTTTAGCACTGAATGATAGTAGAACTGGTCAAGTGAAGACTAGCTTAGAGGAGATTGGGAGACCCAGGCTTAGAAATACAAAAATAAACACCACTATCATCACCACCATAATGACAACCCCAAATAGATTGGGTTGGATCGGTCTACTATTAAAAAAATATTCCATAGTAATACATTGCCTCTCTAGTAAGATTCAACCTTCTTTGTCATTCAAAGACTCCATTAATCTAGAATAATATAAAAAAAAAGAAAACTTCCATCACATTGGATAATTCTTCTTTAGATAATTTACAGAAATCCACAAAAAAGAACCACACAAATAAGAACGCATGAAGGAATTACAATTTTCACTGGTGGAGGGAATATCCATAGCAATGAGATAATGGAAACATCTCAGCAAATAAAGCAATGAAATATGCGACACCCAGAGTACCTTCTCACTTTAGCAGCAGACTTTCCATTAGGGTGACTTAACTTATTCAGGCTTTTGTCTGATTTCCTAGGCTTGTTCCAATCTCTTTTGAAGTTTACAGATTTTTCACCTCAGGTGGTACACAGTATAAGAGGCTGTTTGTCTGATTTACTGCCTCCCTGTTAAAATCATCAGCAGTCCAGTCTAGCTGTGACTATAACACTTGGGATTTCTCTAGCTAAATGAGCCTAGTCATGTGACTGCAGTGAGAACAGAGGACTCTTGAGTCTTTGTTTCTCTTTTAGTCTTCTAAAATTAAAATGAAAATTGCAATAAAAATAGTATTGTTATAGCCAACATGCCTATGAGATTATACTTTGAAATAAAGGATGGCTGACTTATTATTCCTCCAGTTTGCAGTCCTTTCATGCTTTTCTAACTCCAGTTTCAGTGACATACAACATGGCAGGAGTGTGCTTCATGCCCTCACACTCTACCCCACCTCCCACTCTCCTTCTCTTTAGTTTGGGGGGTTATTTAACTTGGAATAAAGTAGTCTCTATGGTCCTCCAGTTTTAGACTGATCTCATCCAGATATCAGTCCTGACTGAGCCTATTGTTTCAGAGTGGTTAGAACTTTCATTTTCTTTGAACACTAACATCATTCGAAGAGTTCAACAGTAATTTTGCCACCTTTCTACCTTGAAAATGTCCTAGTCACATAGCCATTAAATGTTGTTTCCCTGGATTTTTTTGCTTGGATTGCCATATATGACAATTCTAGCCAACCAAGTGTCAACTTTGGGAGGATGTGGTGATCTGACTTTTGAGAAATCTTCCATTTTGAAGAGAGGAGAGGAAAAAGAAAGAGGAGAGAAAAAAGAAATAAGAGAGAAAAGGAGAGAAAAAAAGAAGAGAGGAAAGGAGAAAAATGGAAAGAAGATGAGAGGAAAGGAGTGGAGAGGAGAGGAGAGGAGAAGAGAGGGGATCTAAGGGGAGAGGAGATGAGAGAAATGGAGAGGAGGGGAGGGGAGAGAAAAAGAAAGAATAGAAGAGGTAAGAGGAGGAGACAGAGAAAAGAGGAGAAGAATAACTGGTAGCCTCTAAATTTAGGTGCATGGATAAAACTTCACAAATGTCAAGAAGGAAGGAAAGAAGGAAGGAAGAGAGGGAAGAAATATACATTTTCAAAAAAAGTTTTTATTTATTTTAAATTTATTTATTTACTTTTGGTTTACAGCATTCAGTTCCACAGTTCCTTGAGTTTCAAATTTTCTCCCCCTCCATCTCTTCCCCCATACCTCTCCCTGCACTCCCGCCTCCATGGTGGCATGTAATCAAATATAGGATCTACAAATACCTTCACATTAAACATTAGTCAAGTTGTAAAGAAGGATTATAACCAGTGGAGTGAACAATGAGAAAGGAGAAACAAAACAAAACAAAACAGAAAAAAAGAGCAAGTAGTCTGCTACAGTCTGCATTCAGATTCTGTAGTTCTTTCTCTGGATGAGGATATTCCTTATAACTTAGCATTCCTGAGAGGAGCCCAGTCTGTCCAAGTTAGTTGTTACATATACAATGTGTCTGTAATTGTGTACAAAGTTCTCCTGATTCTGTTCTCACTCAGCATCAGTTTATATAAGTCTCTCCAGGTTATTACGAAGTCCATTTGCTCCTCATTTCTTATCACACAATAGTATTCCATTACATTCATATACCACAATTTGTTCAGTCATTCCCCAATTGTTGGACATCCCCCTAGATTTTCCAAATCTTTGCCACCACCAAAAGAGCTGCTATAAATATCTTTGTACTAATGGGCCCTTTTCCCACTTCTATGATTTCTTTGGGATATAGCCCTAGAAGTGGCATTGCTGGGTCAAAGTGTATGCACTTATTTATAACCCTTTGGGCATAGTTCCAGATTGCTCTCCAGAATGGTTGAATCAGTTCACAATTCTACCAACAGTGAATTAGTGTTCCAATTTTTTTCACATCCTCTCCAGAAAAAAATAAATATACCTCATGCTCAAATGGTGAAGCAATGATTCTAAAGATATATTTAGTCTTATAAAATGAAAGAACCAGGTGCATATATGTCCTAAACTGATACATTTATGACCTTATACATGTAGTTCATTTTGTTTCAAGTAGTCTTATGATTAATATGATGTATTTTTTTTTATCTAGTAGAATGTCATGAAAGGGATCTAAAGTCTTGACGAAGCATTTACAAAAAAAAAATCTGTATTTGAACAGTGACCAGCTGTAACAGCCCATGTTAAGAAATTGATAGTGTGATTTATTGGTCTATAACATGAGAAAAGATCAATTTTTAGAAATTTTATTGTCTTGGTCCTGTAAGTTCCTACATTTTGTCCATATTTGTGCAAATATAGGACTATTCTTCTATGCCTTCCAGTTAATTAACAAAATGACTTATCATTACAATTTTTCTCTAATTTGCTTTTCCCATGTTGAGATGACTTTATTCTTAGTGTGTTTAATGTCTAATTCTCTCTATATTTTTTCTTCTTTTTATTTGATGGTTTCATATCCATCTGTCATCTGAAAATAGTTAAAATATTCTCTAGAAATCTGAAATAGATTTTTCTTTTTCCTATTTTCTCAAAGACATATCTTTATAAGTCAAAGTTATTAATAAGTGAATTTCAAGAGTATAACTTTTCTCTCCCTGATCTTTGACTAGACCTCGTTAGTTTTTAATGTAGCATATATAAGAATCTCAGCAGCCTTCCCATCCCACTAAGTGAAGATTCAAGAGGGGCCCAAATCCTTTGAGTCACTCATTCAAAAGCCTTTTGTCCCCCAGTGGATTGTTCGAATTCATTGATAATTTCCCATACTTCCTCTGCCCACACCCCATTATGAATCAGCAGCAATTCCCAAACCTTGCTGTGCACACCAGGTCCAACCTACTTATTCTTTTCTCCCATTTCTAGTCCTTCTGGACTATAACCTGATAAGAATCCTTTTAATGCATACCATGCTTTACTGGTTTTGGTGTCCTATATTGGTACCACCAAGGATTCCAGTGGACCTGATCTGTTTCCAGCCTCCTTGGCTGTCCCTCTCACACTGAATATTTCTCTTCCATAAAACTTACTTGCTTTATGTTCTCTTTGCTTGTTTCCTCTTGTGCTATGTGATGTCTTGTGGTAAACTAGTCTTCTTCTTTAGAAGCATTATTCAGGGCCAAGGTTAAAGGTTCTGGAAGCCACTTGTGCCTCTCAACATATGGTTTAGGATACATAGAATACAGGAGTTCGACCTGTAACCTTAGCCCTTATCATAGGAGCTCTTCCCTTTCCATTAATACAAAGACTGCAACTAGGGACCTTCTCCAAAAACATGCCCCTTGGGCTCTTCCCCTAACAACAAAAGTGGCAAATAAGAGAGATTGCTATGTCTCCTTGTACTCAAACTTCTCAAACTGCATTAAGTAGCATTGATATCTTTTTGTTTTAATTATCAGAGCTAAACCTCCTATCTCCATGCTTATCCCTTCAGTTTTATTTAGTTAAAACTGTTCATTTTTTGATCATCAGAGGAATAAACCAGTCAGTCAGTTGATCGACAAACATTTATTAAGTATTTACTATGTGTGAGGTACTGTGTTCTTTAATCTTAGATTAATTTTATTTTTTCTCAAGCAGTCTTCTACTTAGAATCACATAATTTAAGATATTTTTTGGTTTTATGTTAACACACTCAATTACAACCCATTTTCTAGAAAATAATGTGAGAGATCCACCCAAATCCATTAAGCTGAAATAACTTGTTGAGTCACACACAGCTAGCTTGTGTAAGAGATGGTATTCCAAGACAGATCTGCCAGAAACAATTCCTGGGATTCTTCCACAACATACTTTCTCCCCACAAAGAAAAAAAAAAAGCACATTCAAAGTAAGTTTCACTTCATGGATCTTTGGCAGTTCAATCTCCAACACACGGACCTGGAAATCATACATTTGTTTCCTCTTTATTAATCCCGAAATAGAACTTGACAGCAGATTGGATATGAGGGTGTGTGTGTGAAGAAGTGGAGAGTATGGGAAGACATCTAGCTTGTAAGTCTAGGTGAGTGGGAAGATAATGGTGATGTTGACAGTAATAGGGAAATTGGGAGAGGGAAACTGTTTGGGGGAAAGAAAATGAGCTAAGTTTTGGACATGTGGAATTCAAGATGTCTATTGTAGACAACTAGGTAGTACAGTAGATAGGACAGTGGCTAGAGCACCAGGCCTGGAATCTGGAAAACTCTTCCTGAGTTCAAATCTGGCCTCAGACACTTACTAGCTGTGTGACCTTGGGCAAGTCATTTAACTGTGTTTGCCTCAGTTTCCTCATCAGTAAAATGATCTGGAGATGGAAATGGCAAAGTACTTCAGTATCTTTGCCAAGAAAATCCCACATGGGGTTAAAAAGAGTCAAACATGACCAAAACAACTCAACAACCACAACTCTGTAGTTGTAGTTTCCACTTACATTATTAAAAAATGAATCAAGAATGTTCCATTTATTGTTGTAACAGTAGCAAACTATGTGAGCAAATAACCCCGCCAAGCAATGGCAATAGTTTAAATTATGACTATATTCTACAGGTTTTAAGGTGTCCTGTTCAACACCAGCCTCACCCATTGAGGTGTTCCATTGAAACCAACAGGGAAAAGATTTTCATCCATGTTACCAAGATTATTCCCTGCTTAACTTGAGGTTTGTCCCTAAGTCTTTCCTTGTGAATCTTGGCTTTTAGAGAATATTCATCAAGTACCAGAATTTCCTTAATGGATATGTGGCCCATTTTAGTAACCTCTTCAGGATCAGCTGTCTAGCAATATGAGAACACTGTCTTCCTTACTTCTTAGCTGTACTGTATTGTTGAAACAAAATAGAATTACTCGGAATTTCATCACCCACTTTGCTGGTCATCCATCACTTTAAACATTGGAAGAGATGTTACGTGGTTCAGTCATTTTTGCCTTTTGTTTTTCCTTTTGGGCTTAGCACAGTACCTGGTAGTTGGTGCTTAATAAATTCTAGTTGACTGACTCTAGATAAGACTGTGATTAGTGTTTGGCAATTACAGTGAGACTAATTCAAATTCAAATTCACTCTGAGAATGTTGTAGAGGGAACAGACTAGATAATATCTAAAGTCCTTTCCAAATGTTCTAAACTCTTTGACTCTGAGTTTATATTTAATAATCACACCTTATATGCTACAAATATTGCTTTGACTTCAAACAAGGCCCATTGATCCAAACAGCAGGGCCCTGTGGTGTAATTTCTTTGTGTGTGAGCTTGAACTCCCTGTGGAATACCTTACTATATACCCATTACACTGGAATGACCTGAAATTGTTATATCTTCAACGCTGGGAACTCATGTCTAATTCCTTTTAAGAGCTTTTAAGAGTGCCAATCCAGGAATCAGGATGAACGAATTCAAATTTAGTCTCAGACTAGCAAGTCACTTAACTGTTTGCCTCAGTTTCCTCATTTGTAAAATGAGCTGAAGAAGGAAATGGCAAAGCACTCCAGTATCTTTACCAAGAAAACCCCAAATGTTGTCCATGAAGAGTTGGAGATGACTAACCGACGGTACAACAACATACAAAGGAATTTATTTGTTTTTCAGTCTTTAGAGATGCTTTCTAGAGTCCCTCTAGAAGATGAATAATATGAATCATGAGAAGCAAGCTATAAGCATAAGGTTTTTGTATCAACAAAATGAAGGATTTGAATGCTAATGCTAAGAATTATAAAATCACTCTTCCATAGAAGTTTAAAAAACCAAAAACTGTGACTTCATTAACAAAAGGATATTCTTTACCAATCCTGTAGGGTAACTGTTCTTTATTAGCCCCAGGGAGTTGCCTGAGACAGTGAGAGATACAGGATCATGTAGACAATAAATGTGCCAGAGGCCAGACTTGAACCCCCATCTTCCTGAGGCCAAGGCTAGTGATCTCTTCATCAGACCCCAGCGTCTCTCTCTTTCTATATCAGCAGCACAATATCTCTAAGGTTCTTTTGTCATAACAAGCCTGGGAGGTCCCTACATCCTATATCTAAAAACGATCCTTCTATCTATGAAACTGAATTATTCTGTGATTCTAAGACTGTCTTCTTGATCTCAACACAGCAAAGGAACTTTTAATTTTAAAATCATTTAAAACGAATCTACTTTTTTGTTTTAAATACATTTTTATTGATTTCTATTTTTTATATCACCATAATTTAAAATGATTTTTATCAGCATAGCTTATGATTATTCTTCCATAGACCTATATATTCCCTCAGAAGATAATTTTCTTTGATATTTGTTTATTTGATTTTCCTTGTATTCTCTGTTAAGAACACTTTGTCTTCCATGGGAATGGATCGAAAGTATCATAATCCATTTACTTCAGAAATTCTTTATTCTTGAAAAAAAAATTAGTCTTTGATGCTGAGTGAAGCGAGCAGAACCAGGAAAATGCTACACACAGTAATAGCAACATTGCTTGATGACTGACTTTGATAAACTTAGCTCTTTTGAGCAATATAATCATCTGAGGCAATTCCAAGAGTCATGATGGAAAGTGCTGTCCACATCCAGAGAAAGAACTGTGTAGCCTGAATGCAGAGCCAAGCATATATTTTTTTTCTTTCTCATGGTTTTTGCTGTTTGTTCTGATTCTTTCACATGATGAATGTAGAAATATGTTTTTGAAAAAAAGAAAAAATAGTCTTTTATAGCCTCAGGGATTTTTGTTATTTCATACTTCCCACAGGTATCATTCATATTTGATAGTTTTGAAGGTATCTGTTAGTCTTGTGTTTTCTCTAGCAAATATCTTAATTGGTTTTATGTCAGAACTGATTCTAGACTTTGATCTTTCTACTGTCTTCACATATTGAAGAAGTAAGAGAGAGATTTGTGATTTATTGAGAAAAAGTTTTCTTTGGAAGTCCTTTCAGCAATATTGATAAATTTAAGGAGAAGAATCACTTCTTGGTCCTTATATTTTTACCACTTTGCTTTCAAATTACAATTTGTTGTTCAGTGTTTTTAGTTGTTCAACTCTTTGTGACCACATTTGGAGTTTTCTTGGCAAAGGTACCAGAGTGGTTTGCCATTCCCTTCAATTCATTTTACAGATGAGGAAACCAAGCCAAACAAGGTTAAGTGACTTGGTCAGGGTTATACAGTTAGTTTTTAATTTCAATTTAATTTAATTTAATTTTTTGGAGGCAGTTGGGGTTAAATGACTTGCCCAAGGTCACACAGTTAGTAACTGTTTCAAGTGTCCGAGGTCATATTTGAACTCAGGTCCTCCTGACTTCAGGGCCAGTGCTCTATTCACATACAGCTAATTTTTGAGGTTAGATTTGAACTCAGGTCTTTCCAACTCCACTCCCCATACTCTATCCACTCTACTATCCACTATAGCTGACTGTAAATTGTAATTAGATAAAGTAAATTAGATAGTATATTTCCTGTTGGTAGTTCTAGCACAGCGGTTCTCAACTTGTGGGTCGCCTAAGACCATTGGAAACACATATTTCTGATGGTCTTAGGAACTAAGACACCGCTCCTCTATTCATCTCCAGGCAGGTCCGCCCACATGTAGATATGCCCACACATGAGTATTAGAGGGTCACGGCACTAGGAAGGTTGAGAACCACTGTTCTAGCAGATATTTCATTTATATTTTATCCTGATCATGGACATATTACAGAGCAATTATCATTCCTAGTTCTGAAAGCCACATTTTTTACATTTGCTTTTATTTAGGGCTTACTAAGTGCTAAGTACAGTGCTAATAAACATTAGAAACTGAGGTCTAAAATAGGACTGTAATTTGCCCAAGGTTGTACTAGTAGTAGGCAGCAGGGCTGGGTTCCAAATACAGTATTCTTTCCACTATGCAGGTATGCAGGCTGTTCTTACCTCTGGGGATGGTGAGCTTGTTACCTCTTTCCATTTCCATCCATTGCCGCATAGTTCTAATTGTTTGAAAATGTTTTCTTTTATGGAGTCAAAAATGCTAACTTCATTCTCAGCACTAGTCTTTAGACTCCAATAAACCCCCTGGAGAAGGCGAAGGGGAGGAGGTGTTTCCTTTGAAGGCCACATTTTTGGAAGATGTTGACAAACTACAGAGCTTCAAGAACAGAATAGTCAGGGTCCTGAAGGGCCTTGAATCCAGGTTACAACATGATCAGTTTAAAGAACTGATGTTTAGCCTGGAGAAGAGAAGATTTGTGGTAAGGGGAATGGGGTGAAATATAATGGCTGTATACAAGTAATTGAAGGGCTAGCAACTGTTAAAGTGATTAAACTGGTTTTCCTTGGCCCCAGAAAATAGACCAAGGGACAATAAATCAGGAATTGGAGTGAGAGGCAGATTTAAATTCAAATATAATTTTACAAAACCTAAAAATTGGACGTATCTAAGAATGGAGAAGGCTAAATTCCTACTTAGTAACTTCTTTCACTTAATGTCTGTGAGATCTTGGGCAAGTTATTTAACTTCCATTGCCCTCAGTTTCCTTATCCACAAATTGCAAGAACTGGATAAGATGATCCCTAAGGTCCTTGAGGGCAGCTAGGTAATTCAGTGGATAGAGTATTGGAAAAAACATCACCATGAGTTCCAATCTAGCCTCAAACACTTAGCCAGCTGGGTGACCTTGGGCAAGTCACTTAAACCTGTTTGCCTCAGTTTTCTCATCTGTAAAATAAGTTGGATAAAGAAATGGTAAACCACTAGTATTTTTGCCAAGAAACCCCCCCCCCCCCCAAAGGGGTCATGAAGACTCAGACACTACTGAAATTATTGAACAACATGGTCCCTTCCAGATTTAATTCTATAGCTTTGTGATACTATGTAATTTGCTGAGGGTTACATAAGTAACCAGTGTATGAGGTGGATTTTTCTGAAACAATGACCCCCTAGATCTTTTTAACAAACAGTTGGTCATTTGTTTTTTAGCCCTGTAGAGATGCTACAGGGCTACCAAAACCTCCAAATAATTAAATTTAGCAGTCCTCAAAGCTGAAAGAAGTATATTGTATACATACAGAGGGGGTATCATATTGCCACTCAATAATAACATCCCAGAATCAAAGAATCACAGAATTTGAGAGTTGGAAGGGCCTTTGGGGGCCATTTAGTTTAGATCATACATGAAATGTACAAGAGGATGCACGTAAACAATGTTATGAGAGAGATGTTTTACTATAAAAGGTGCATCAGTTACGTGGCAAGAGTGAGGGGATGGGTAGCCTGCTTGTCCATTAGTATCCATGCCAATGCTGAGAGAACTAGAGGAAGATCCCTTCTTTACTGTAAGGGCCCTATTGAATAGGATTTATGGAAAAATGTGAACTGGAGTCAAATCGTGCAAGATGCCATACAAGGTTCACTTTCTAAATCTCACACAGGTGAGATCAGAATCACAACCACCTCAGTAATAACCACACTGACTCTTAGTTATACAGATTTGCATTGTACTTTTCCTGGCAACTCCGTGAGCTAGGGAGTGTAAGTATTATTAGCCTCATTTTACAGATGATAACACTGAAGGTGAGGGAGGTTAAATTTCTGATCCTGGGTCACATATCTCTCAAGTATTGGAATCAGAAATCTACTCTACCCCATCTGACTATAATAGAAGGACTTTTTCTACTTCATTATTCAGTTAAACCAGTTTGATTTTTTAAAATTTGCAAATAATATAAATTGCTTTACATATATTACATACAGTTATCATGTGCCACTTTCTACTTGTGACATATCTTCATTGACATAAATTGCTACCTTCATCCCATTTATCCTATACGCATTATCCTTTTTTTGTGACTGGTTTACCTTTGCTGAAATTAACTCCAGTGTCAGAGAAATCTATCACTCACTCTACAGAGAGCCTTTTTTATCTATAGATTTAAACTTGATCTCAGGAAGAATTTTATAATATCCCTTTTGTTCCCTTTTCACATGAGACAATGTGAATTTGAGGAGAGATTAGTGATAGGAAATTTTCCCCTCTAGTAATCTCTGCTATGAAGTTAGAACTAAGCTGAATCCACATAGCTCAAGAGTCTAAGAAAATAAAAAGAGAAAAATGTAAAAAATCTTCAAAGTCTGTAGAATTTTATAGATACAATAGACCCTAGAAATCATCTTGTACAGCGCCCTAATTTGACAGAAGAGGAAAGTAGGTACCAGGAAAGTTAATTAACTTTTCCTAGTTCATACAGTTAGTAGATTGGAAAGAAAAAAATTTGAACCCATTACTGTGACTACAAATCTAGCATCGTTTTAATTATACTTTACGACTCTTTTTAAAAAAATACAGGCCGCATAAAGTGGAAAATTATAAGGAAAACTAGTGACATTGAACAAAGAACTTAATTTCTCTGACTCTCACTTTCCTTACCTTAGTTGTAGTTTTAACAGTCTAGCTGTTAAAAAAAAAAAAAGAAAGAAATTGATCCTTCTTACCCATTGTCATTTTCTACCATTCCTTGAATACAGATACGGTTGTGACCAGTAGGTGGCATTGTTGAATTCTATGATGCACATTGCAATTTTTTTTTTTTTATTGCTAGTAATTATTGACAATAATAGATTGAGGCTTTTGATATGTAACTTAAACGGAAGAAAGTGGGTTTGACTCAGAATTTCAAGGAATTTCTCCTGTCCCTACACACTTACAGTAAATCTTGATTTAAAATCATAGAATAAAAAAGGAAACATTATATTTTGCTCACTTTTAAATTTCTTATTTATTTAAAAGTAATTTGCTCACTAAGGACTATAAGAGCAAAACTTCAGGACTCCTAACTATTTAGTTTCCTTCCATTAAATTCTATAAAACAGGATCATTGACTACCATAGGTTTTACCAAAATACTATCCAAATTTATCTTATAGATAGTTGGATAGAATGGTTGATAGAACTGGACCTAGAGTCAGGAAGAACTGACTTCTGACTCCATAACTTTATGACCCTGGCAAACAATTTAACTATCTGACTCAGTTTCCTCATATATAAAATGGAGTTACTAATAGCACTTACTTCTCAGAGATAAGGGTAAAATGAGATAATATTTGTGAAACACTTTTCAAATCATAGAGAAGTATATAAGTGCTAGTTATACTATTATTGCTGTTGTTACTATTAATTATTGTATTATATTTTTTCTTAGGCCGTAATGTCTGAACTCATGACTTAACATGAGGAGGAAATAAAGAGTACCACCTCTGATTGCATCAGTCTGTTTGTAGTTGGGGCCAGGGATATCATCAGCTGCTACATTAAGACAAAAGCAGAAACTGACACTTATGGCATTTCACCTCCTTATCAAATTAACCTTTTGGCCTAAGCTTTCCTTTGTATCCTGTTTTACCAGTTAACCTCTAGTGGGGTACTCATGCCAGCTCGAACCAGCTCACAAGAGCATTTACAACTTGGAAACGGATAAAAGTTTCAAATCAGTGCTTGGTTGACCGTTTTATGGCCTACACTTAAGGGAGCAGTGGAGAAAATGTTAATTATATAAATTATTAAAAATCTATTATAGGTTCTTTTTTTGTTTGTTTTTGAGAACTAGTTGTCAAATATTTACTAGCACACTGCTATCCAAACTGTTTAGATTTTGATGGTCTGAAGATATCCTATTATTAAATTGACCTCCCTTTAAGTTCATATTTGTTTATCTTGCTATTTGGATACTGAGTCAACTCTGACTCAAGGTGGGTAATGACATTTTCCTGCCTAGGTGTTTGGCTCACCATATGCATATATATTTCTCTGCCTTGGGCAGCATAAAATAGCTCCTTGGCTTATGCTGGAAAAAATGTATGTAACATTGATTCAATATTTAATTGCTAATCAGCTATTAATTATAAAATTAATGGTATCAGACGGGAATTAAGCATATTATATTTGAGAAAGCTTGCCAAAGATACCTGAAATGCTGTGAGAAGTAACATAACAGCTTGACAGATTGTTGGGCCTGTTGGCACCCCAGTAAAAAAACATTTTGGCTTGAAATTACTTCTCCATGTGATAGAACAGACTGATTCAAAGCAAACATTTTGACATATCACTTCCTGTAGCCAATTTGGTTTTTACCATCATGGCAATTTCCCAAAAGGATGCTTATAGCAGTCTGTACTGTGAGAAGTGTTCCTGCCAGCACTGGAAGTACTGGAGAGTTGTGGAAATATGCAATGAAACTAAAGATTTGTAGCCAACTCTAAAGAGATTAAATAGATTCATATACTGCCATAGCACCAATGATAAAGGAAAATGTCTCTTCCCTTTTACAAGAGGGAACCATACAGAGATAAGAACACTTCAATAACTTTTTATCATTATATTTAATGACTGATTCTCCCTATCTCACCTAGGCTGGAAGTACAGCAACCACTCACCAGCCCAATACTACTGGCGATTCAGCCCAATTCAGCCCAATGCGCTTGATCAGCAAAGGAATTTTAACTCACTCGGTTTTTAACTTGGTCTGGTTTGCCATTTCTTCTATATATATACATGCAAATATATATTATGTAGATGTGTGTGTGTGTGTGTGTGTGTGTGTGTACTCATTGGCTTTGGCACCACTATAGCTGAGAATTCTGGAACTCAAGCTATCCACCAAACTCACCCTCCCTAATAACAAAGATGATAGGTGTGTACCACCATGCCCAGATCAAATGTGTGTTTTTCTATTCCATGAGACCTCTAGTAAGATAAAATAACAGGATTTTAGTTCTACCTGTCAAATTCAACACCACAGTTTCAACATGAATAAATAAAAAATTATCAGTTATCAGACTTATTTGTTGCCCCCTAAGTCTTTAAGCAGGAAGGCATTTCTCAGATATAGGAGTAAAAATGCAAATATGGCAATTTCAGGGAAATCATGAGCAAAGGGAGAATAATGACTGTTCTAATAACCACTAAACTTCTGTTTCATTCATTTATGTGCCTTTAAATGCTAATTATGAGAGTTCAAATTGCCTGGCTATCAGAACTTATGATTTTTGCTAATCATTGCCATTTCTGTTCAGCCTCTTGGACCACTGGGACCTCCTTCCAAGGATTTGGCCTTGTGGTTGACCATTTATCATCCTGGGGATCCAGTCACTAAACTCTATGATCCATAGTTTATTGCTTTTGTCAGCATGACCAAGTCAGGGACTTGTCTTAAGAGAATCCATCTTTAGTATATTGGATGCTCCTAACCAGCTTTAGAGTCTTCATTTGCCATGTGATCATACAAGAACATTCTTCACGTTGTCAATTACAAGAACATTCTTCACATTGTCAATTACAAGAACATTCTTCACATCCTCAATTACACTGGTTGATTTTGCATCATCAATAGACCGACACACTCAGAACTACAAAATCCCAACTTCCACAGTTTTGATTGTGCAGAGAAAGTAGTAATAATCATAAAGTGACTCTGTGACAGTTATGTTTTTGTCATTCAGTCATTCTTCAGTTGTGTCCAATGCTCCATGATCCCATTTGGGATTTTCTTGGCAAAGATACTAGAGGGGTTTACTATTTCCTTCTCCAGCTCATTTTGCAGATGAAGAACCGAGCCGAATAGGGATAAGTGACTTACCCAGGGTCACAAAACTAGTAGAGTCTGAGGTTGAATTTGAACTCACAAAGATGAGTCTTTCTAACTCCAGGCCCAGTGTTCTATCTACTGTGCTACCTAACCACCCCTGTCAAGGTATGGCTGATAATATAATAGCTGGTAGTATCCTCTTCAGTAGTTCATTCTTCAATACCAAAAGTATAAGTCTGGGCTTCCTTCACATTCATGGGAACAGAAGCCTATCTCACCAACAAACTCCAATCACCTTTTTCAAGTGTCTTTTAACTTTTTTCTTAGCAGTGGCCAGGGACCCTCTTTTAGGTCTTCTCTCGAGACATTCAACCACTTACCAAGGAACTAAGAATCCAATAAACAATTTGGATAAAATAAGTTAAAATGCCCAAGTAGTTCTTTCTTGTTTCTTGAAGGGGAGAAGACCTCCATTTCTGCTATAACATTTTATTTCAACAGGAAAGACAAAAATATGAATATAATG
>CM053593.1:337321377-337358841 GCA_028646575.1 Pseudocheirus occidentalis | reverse complement strand
AGGACAAGGACTGAATTTCTACCTTTTTTTTTAATTCCCAGAGCATAGTACAGTGCCTGACACACAGTAAATCATTGAAGAATGACTGTAAGCTATTTCCTGAATGGAGTGATCCCAAGCAAATCACTTTACCTCCAAAAGTGATTTGAAAAACATATATGTTGTTAATGCCATGGTTCTCTTTTTTTTGTGCTGTAAGTACTTATGTACATATTAGATTAAAATATAAAGGTGAGTTATTATTAATTTTATACAGATAGAGGAGAGGACACTCCATGCATAGTCTTTGAGTTAAAAGTAGAGAGACATGGGAAAGCAGGTGGCATTGAGAGAATGATAATTGGACCAATTTGACAATAGTAAAGGTCAAGAGGAAGGGCAGAGACATGTGGAATATTCATGGAAATTTGGGTTAGACATCAGATTGTGGAGGACTTTGAGTGACAGATTTGAATTTTTAAATATTTTTCCACAGATAATGAGGAGCCACTGAACATGTCTGACCAGAGGAACAGAGAAGAAGATTTATTTTTTTCATTCATACACCTGCAAAAATAAATTGTATTACAATATCCCAGGTAATGGAAAATGAGAGCCTGAATTACATCAGTAAGAATGCGAATAGGAAGAAGGCGGGAAAGAGAAATTTTGTAGGAGAATCAATCAGACCTAAGGAAAATTAGACGTAAGGCAGAGGGAAAGAGAATTCAAAGGTGATGACAAGGTTTGGAGCATAGGAGACAGCAGCGTCAATGCCATGATGAGAAAGAAGCTATTCAATAGAAAGAAAATGTTTTTTAAGGAAATTTGATGGATTTGATTGAGTTTTAGGTGTTGGTCATTTCAGGGGATAATTCATCAGCAATTTGAAATACAGTTTTGGAACTTAAAAAAGTGATTAGAGCAAGACATATAGGCTTGGGTGTTATCTGAATACAGGCAATTATTGAAACTCCAGAGATGATGAGATTGCCAAGAGAGAATGGATAGGGGCGGCTAGGTGGTGCAGTGAATAGAGCACCAGCCCTGGAGTCAGGAGTACCTGAGTTCAAATCCGGCCTCAGACACTTAACACAAAAAACTAGCCGTGGGACCTTGGGCAAGTTACTTAACCCCAACTGCCCTCCAAAAAGCAAAAAAAAAAAAAAAAAAAAAAAAAGAGAGAGAGAGAGAATGGATATATAGGGGATGTTTTGTTTTTGTTTTATTTTTTTTAATTGATTAGAGTTCAGTCAGCTAAGTGCCCATTTATAAACAGGTAGAAAACAGGTAGTAATGAACTATTTGGTAAAATCCAAGGCAAAGCAAGACCCATATGTTAATGCTATTGACAAAAGAGATGATATGATCTGAAATTGCAAGATTAAAAGAGTAGTAATTAAAGAATCAGAGTAATCCTGAAATAAAAGAAGATAAGTGTCCCCAGGTATCTGTCCTTGATCCTTTGTTATTCAAAATGGTGACCAAGAAGATTCTAATAAAATCTACACCTACAGAAACAAGGAAGAATAAGATAAAATTGTGGGATATCCCTGTGAGTCACACATTGACTCAGAAAACCACAAGTTAATTTTATCAACATTGAATTTTATTTTTTAATATAATTTGTTAAAGATTTCCCAAATACCATTTTAATCGAATTTGGCTGAACTTGGAAGCTTTGCTATTTAGTTTGATACCTCTGGCCTACATCATAATTGAAGTAAATTCTAAATTTCAGTTATAAGTTGATGAAAATAAAGTTGTAATATGTTTTCCCTTCAAGTTCATGGTCCTCCTGGAATTTATCCATGGAATCTTTGGATTTGAGCCATAGTTTCAACAGGCCAGAATGACAAAATAAATCTACTGCATCACCTCAATATTTCCATGGATCAATGACCTTATTTATTTAGTTACTCTCTACAGTAGGCACATTAAATCTCACTCACACATTCTTGTAATATGATTTTTATGTTTCCATTTCATTTTTGGGTTGACTCTCCCCATACTCTTCTTGCAAGGCTACACCACTGTGCCACTTTTTTGCATGCATGTCCATTACATGCCCTTGCTTCTTTTTTGCATTTAGGACATCTTTAAAAAATGGTTATGTTGATCAATATGTCCTCCATTTACCTTTATAGTTTTCTTTGGGCAACTTCTACTTTTTATCCTCATTTGAATCATTCATTTGTCAATATGTTCTTTTGTTCTCTTGGACTCACTTTCTGCTACGGTTTTGGGGTCAGGATGTATAGGTCTCCCCTATACCCTTCCTCAACAGGCTTCGGGCGTCCCCGGCTCCCGCTCACTCCAGGAGAAACAGCTGCACAGAAAACTCAGGACACAGGACTTGCTTCTAGCTACATTCTCTAAACCAGGCATGGCTGGAACTCCCTCTGCCTCTGGGTAACCTGTATTTAAGTCCTTTCTCCAGGGCCCCTTAGGGTTCCTCCCCTGGCCATGCCCTCGCCACAGGGAGCCAATCCTGCATCACCCCAAAGGTGGAGAGATAATCCTGTTTATCGCAAACAGGTGCAGCCCTCGCATTCTGCCCCCAGGTGATCACATGCACTCCTATTAGCTGAGGACCAGTTCAACCCATTACCAACAAGAGACCCAACAACTTCCCAATCAAATTTTAAGCCATTTGATCCTACCTATCTTTTCACTGAATTGTTTAAAATACTGTCCCTATAATTTAGCCTAAGAATTTGCCTAAATGTCTTTCCTTTACCAATCTACTATATTAGTAGTGATCACTTCTTTGTACGTGTCCATATTTCCCCCTTCAACAACCAGCTCTTCTTATTTGTCATAATAACATGGAAAGTAACATTCCCCTTTTTTTCTTTCTCTACCTTGTTTAGAGTGATATTATCATTAAGTTAAATCAAGAATTAATCAACTATTCCATTGAGAGAGATAGAGAGTTCTTATAGGTGACTGAACAACTGTATGCCCTCATCACCACTACACCCTGTCTTTCTTTTCTAGGTTTGAAATCTTACATTGAGGAAGAATGAAATAGAAGGGTTAAAGTATAAAGGTAAGAAGTCCTATTGGAACCATTTTGCAATCATTAGACTGTATGTTGATAAAATGCCTATTAAGGCTGTGGTAATGAGAAAAAAAGAAAGGGGAAAGTGAGGGATATGAGGGATATTGCATGCAAGAAAGTAACAGAATTTGATAACCACTGGATAGAAGTGATATATGAGGAAAGAGTCAAAGTTAATACCAAGAGAAAGTTAATAATATGAGAAATTAGGTGAATAGGGAGGATCCCTAATGGGAAAAAGTGACTTAAAAAGAATACAGAAGTTTGGAAGAAAGGAAAGACAAAAAGTTTAGATGATATTGGGGAATCCAAAGGGAGATATTTTATAATCCCACATGGCTTAGAATCACACATAACACACAAACACATACACACATATGTACATATATATGCACATTGAGTATATTTCTTGTTGCTTTACACTTAATAAATCTCAAGTTTTATAGTTATTCTTTCATATAGAATAGAAAAAAGGAATTGCATGTGAAGTTGAGTCTAGTAAGAAAAGTTTAGGTTTGTTTCTGCCTCCATACTTCTCTTTACTCTCTGGTATATTTTTAAATGCTTCATTCCTATCACATGCATTCCAAAAATTGCCAAATCCTTTTTCAAATTAAAAAATAGTAAGAAAAAAATCTTCCTTATATCAAATAACCAGTCAAGCAAAACAAATATATACATCATCCATGCCTGAAAATACACACCTCATTCTGTATTTCACCATCACTTTGACAGGAGATGCTCATTCTGATTCTTTTTCAGGCCTCTCTAGTCATTGGATGTTACATTGATTAAAGTTCTATTTTTTTCAAGTTGTTTTCTTAACAATGTTGCAGTCATTGCGTAAGTTGTTCCACAAGTTCTCATTTCTCTCTGCATCAGTTTATAGTAGTGTTCTCAGATTTCTTTGAATCAATCCCTTTGATCATGTTATGGCACAACAATATTCCATTACATTAATGAATAATAAGCTGTTCAGGTATTCCCTAATTGATGGACATCTTTTTTTAGTTCTTTAATACATAAAAAGTGATGATTATGATTATGATTTTATATATATATATATATATATATATATATATATATATACTCACATACACACACTTATATACAGATATGTATGTGTGCATGCCATTTCCCTTTGTGTTTCATTTCTTTAAACCTAGTAGTTTTATTGCCAAATTAAAATATATGCACAGCTTAATGAGTACTTGAATAGAGTTTCAAATAGTTTCCCAGGATATTTGGAAAAATTCACAGACGTGACAACAACATGTTGGTACGCCAGTTTTTCAGTGTCCCCTCCATCATTATCATTTTTATTTTTATCATCTGTGTCAATCTAATAGGTGTGAGGTAGAGCAGTACTGTTTTTTTATCCTCATTTATCTAATTATTATATATTAGGATCCATTTTTATGTGATTATTGATAATCTGGGTTTGTTTCTTCCCGTAAAACTACTTGTGGATATTCTTTGACTATGTTTCAATTGGGGAATGGCTTTATTCTTTCCTAATTAAACATTTTCTTTATAAATATACATGGATTAATTTTGTTTGCATGGAAACTTTTCAATTTTATATAATCAAAATTATCCATTTCAACTTCTTTAAGCCTTTCTATCTCTTGTTTAGTTAAAAAAAATTCCCCACCCACAGATGTGAAAGGTATGTCTTTCTCTGCTCCTCTTGTTTCAGCATGACCTTTATATATGATTCATGTGTCCATTTGAAGTTTGGGTTTTACACAGTGCGAGCTGCTTCTAGAAAAGTAATTTCTGTCAGATTGTTTTCCATTTTTCTCCACTTTTTTTTGTTTGTATCTTCTCTATGTATATTGTCTCAATCATTTTCATCTTACTACTATACCTAGTAATTTTTTAGCACTATGTCAAAAGACGTTGATGATGTATAACCTTGATTTGTCTCTGATCTTACTGGAAATAATCTTAGAATTTCTCTATGGAATATGGTGTGATTTTAGGTTTTAGATAAATTACTTTCCTCCCTCTTTAATTTCAACACAATTTTTAACAATTTCAGCTCTACTGTCCTCTGCCTTCAAACCCTATGTTCCCTTGTCTAATTGACACGCTTTTCTTGGCTAAGGTCAGTCCTGTATTATTTCCAGATTCTACATAACCCACTTCATCTGCTCCTCTCAATAGTACTGACTTGGAATCAGTCCATTGCCTCTTACTTTACTGAGAACATCGAAAACATTCAACATGAGTTCCTTCTTCTGTCATGGCATCTCCATCTCTTTATATTCCCTTAATCTCAAAACCACTTGAAGTTTCCTTTCTCTTCCTTTTCCCTAATATTTGATAACGGAATATCCCATTCCTACCCTTTTTAAAAATCAAGGCTAATCACTTTTTATGTGTCTTTGTTCCTTCCCTTCCTATATCTTAGGCAGCTTACTGGTGCACTAGGTAGACAACCAGGCCTCAAGTCAGGAAGATGATCTGAGTTCTAATCCAACCTCAGACACACACTAGTTGTATGACCCAGGGCAAGTGTAACATAATTAATTTAGCAGATACTTGGTCCTTAGTAACTAAGTGCTAAGTATTTCTGTGAAAGGGGCAGAGGGTGTGGACTCTGTCTCCTGTTGCTTGACTTGGCAGGAGCGGATTGGCTAAGACAGGAAGCCAATGAGTGTGTGTGTGTGCGTGTGCGTGCATGTGTGTGTGTGTGTGTGTGCGTGTGCGTGCATGCGTGCATGTGTGTGTGTGTGTGTGTGTGTGTGTGTGTGTGTGTGTGTGTGTGTGTAAGATTTCCAGGGACAGAGAATCAGAATCAAGAATTTTCTTCCTGGCCAGCTCCTGCTGGAGGAAGAATAGTGGAGACTGAAGCCACCTGAAAGACAGAGAGAGAGAGAGTGATAGAGAGAGAGAGAGAGTAATAGAGAGAGAGAGTAAGAAAGAGTCAGACACAAGTGAAAAATTGTGACTAAATGATTTCACAGCTGTCTTCAAATATGTCTGTCTCCCCATGCTTTAAGAAACATAAATAAAAATTTCACTGAACTATGTAATCCCCACAAACTATTTTCCTCTATCTTTACTTTTTCCATCTAAGTACCTAGAAAAAGCTGTATACACCCACTGTTTGCACTTTCTTTTTTTCACACCCTTTAACACTCTGTGAAACCTATCTTCTATCATCATTCAGTTGAAAATGCCCTGCTAATTCTGATTATCAATTATTTTTATCTGTTTTTTATATTTTAAACAGCTGTCCACCTCCTCTTGGATACATTTTTTTCTCTTGGTCATCATGACATTGTTCTTTCTGGGTTCACCCTCTACCTATCTGAAAATTCTTCTTCTGTCTCCTTTGCTGGTTCATTTCCCATGTCATGGCCCTAAAAATGGCTCTCCAAGATTCAGTCCCAGGTCTTCTCTTCTTCTCTTAGTAATCTCATCAGGTTGCATGGGCTTGACTATCATTTTTATATAGATAACTCAGAGTCTGCAGCTATGTCGCTGCAGCCAATTTCTCTGAAGCTTTAGTCCCACCCACACCTCACAAATTACCTTTCAGACATTTAATTATAGCAATAGCTGAATTCATTACCTTTCTTCCTAATTTTTCTTTTTTCTAAACCCTAATCCCGTCAAAGGCACTACCATTCTTTTAATCTTGCAGGTGTGTTTCTTCAGTATTATCTTCAATACATCAATCTTCCTCACTCTGTGCATCTAATCAACTGCAAAATCTTGACCCTACTACCTTTATAACATTTCTCACATCTCATATCTCTCTAGTCAGAGAGCTGCCACCTTACCTTGGCCTTTTTCATCTTTTTTCTAAGTTACTGCAACTGGCTATAATTGACCTACCTCCTTAAAGCTGTCCTCCACTCTAATTTATCCTAAATGTAGCTGTTGAAGGAATTTTCTTTAATACAGAAAAGACCATATAAATATTCTGCTCAACTCTATAAGCTAACTATTGACTCTATGAGAAAATATCAATTCTTTGCTGTAAATTTTAAAGTCCTATGCAATCTAGCCCCAACCTATCTTTCTCACCTCACTGGACATTATTCCTCCTCCTATTCTCAGAAGTCAGAAAGAGAGGTCTGTGACATCGAGTAAAAGGTAGGCCTAGAGCCCAGATGGATGAAAATTAGTGATGTGGCTTGGTGGTGGTGGTGGCAGCAGCAGCAACTTTAAGAGTTCTCAAGTAAGAGATAGTAAGGGGGCCTGGCAACAGGTCAGAAAGAGAATACAGGGAACCCCTGTGCTAGCAGTGTGTATAGGATCATACACTGTTTCATAACTCAATTATTTATATCTGCTTCTGGGTAGAAAGGAGTACTTTCAGACAAGGAGTGAGAATACTAAGGGGTAATTGTTTGGCAAATCCATTGCCTATCCCCACTCAAAAGAAAGGAAAGAATATGTAAAGTGTCTCATCAAAAATATAACTGACCTAGAAAATAGATTCAGGAGAAATAATCTAAGAATTATTGGATTACCTGAAAGCCACGATGAAAGGAAAAGCCTAAAAATCTGTTTCTAGAAATTACAAAAGATAACTAACCCAATAGCCTAAAAGCAAGTACAGGTGAAATTTTAGGAATTCACCAATCACTACCTAAAAAAAGAACTCAAGATGAAAACTCCCAGGAATATCATACCCAAATTCCAAAGCTCCCAGGTCAAAGAGAAAATACCTCAAACAGGCAGAAAGAACCCATTCAAATATAGCAGGGTAAGATTTAGCAGCTATCACATTAAAGGAGCAGAAGGCTTGGAATATGATATTATGGTAGCAAAAGGACTGGGGTTATAGCCAAGAATAACCTATCCAATAAACCTGAGTATAATAAATCAGAGGAAATGGATATTTAATGAAATAGAGTACTTTCAAGCATTCCTGATGAAAATATCAGAGCTGAAATTAAAAATTTGATTTTGAAATGCATGATTTAAAAGAAGCAAATAAAGGTTAACATGAAAGACAAATCATAAGGGACTCAATAAGGTTAAACTGTTAACATCTCTATATAGAAAGAGGAGACATGTATCTTCTAAAAACTTTAACACTATTAGGGCAATTAGAAGGATTTTTGCGGCAGCTAGGTGGCACGATGAATAGAACACCAGCCCTGGAGTCAGGAGGATCTGAGTTCAAATCTGGCATCAGACACTTAATATTCACTAGCTGTATGACCTTGGGCAAGTCACTTAACCCCAACTGCCCTAGCTTCCCCCCTCCAAAAAGCAAAAAAGAAAAAAGAAGGATTCTAAATAGGAAAAGAGTTCAGTACTAAGTTGGTTATATTGGAATATGTTGGAATAATGTAAAAAAACAGATGGGTGAGATAGGGATGCCCTGGGGGAAGGGGAAATGGAAGAAATGGGGAAAAACTATCTCATTATCTCACATAAAAACAGTGTGTAAGAAAGAGCTTTGAAAGAGAAGGGAGGAATGTTCAGGATGGGGAGGGGGGGTGGGCAATGTTTGAAATTTGATCCCATCTAAATTGAATCAAAGAAGGAAGTTGAGAGAGAGAGAGAGAGAGAGACAGAGACAGAGACAGAGAGACAGAGAGAGAGACAGAGAGAAAGAGAGACAGAGAGACAGAGAAAGAGAGAGAGAGACAGAGAGACAGAGAGAGAGACAGAGAGAGAGAGAGAGAGAGAGAGAGACAGAGAGAGACAGAGAGAGACAGAGAGAGAGAGAGAGGAGGCAAGAGAAGAGGAGGCAGGGCAGGGGGTGGGGCAGGGCAGGGAAGGTAAGATATGCACTTGGTAACAAAAATCTATCCTACCCCAAAGGAAGTAGGAGAGAAAGTGGTATGATAAAAGGTAAAAGGGAGGACAGATAAAAGGAGGTGATGGTTAGGAGCAAATCAGACTTGATCAGAGCAAAAGGATAAAAAGAGAGACAAGAAGAAGAAATAGAAGAAAACAGGATAAAGGGAAATGCACATTTAGCGATCATAACTGTGAATCTATGACAGGTAAGCTAAGAGCAGAATGTATTAAAAACCAGAATTTGACAATATGGTATTTACAAGAAACACAACTGAAACAGAAATATAATACACAGAGCTAAAATAGAGGAAAGGAGCAGAAACTATTATACCACTAAATTAACAAAGGAAGTGGTAAAAATTAATCTCAGATAAAATAAAAATAGGCCTAATTAAAAGGGTATAACAAAGAAATTATATTTTGATAAAAGGAACAATACACATGGAAATAATACGAATGCTAAACATATATGCACCAAATGGCATAGCATCCAAATACTTAAAAGAAAAGTTAAGTGAATTACAGGAGGAAATAAACAAGAAAATGATACTATGACATCCCAATTGATAAATGTGTTACAGGGTATAAATAGGAATTCTTCAGAAGAAATCCAAAGCTATCTATAGTCATATAAAAATGTTCTAAAATCCAAATTAAAGCAACTCTGAGATACCACCTGATTAGATTACCTGACAGGACACAAAAAGAAAATGACAAATGCTGAAGGGGATGTGAAAGAATTGGGATGCCAACCAATGGTGAAGGGATGTGAATTAATTGAACCATTCTGGGGAATAATTTGGAACTATACCACCCAAAAAATCTATAAAATATTTCATACCCTTTTTCATAATAGATCTGTATCCCAAAAAGATCAAGAAAAGGGAAAAGGAATTATTTGCAAAAAGAAAAAAAAAAGATATTTGTAGCAGCTCTTTTTGCTGTGACAAAAAAACTAGAAATTGAGGCTATGCACATCAATTCATTGACGGTTAGAAAAATTGTATATTATTGTGATGGAATGCTATTTTGCTATAAGACATGATGAGTGGTATGGTTTCAGAAAAATATGGGAAGGCACATGTGAACTGATGCAAAATGAAGTGAGCAAAACCAGGAGAGCATTTTAACACCAATATTTGAGGAAAATTAGCTGGGAAAGACAGATACTCTGATCATAACAACAACCTAAGATAATTCCAAAGGACCCACAATGAATAATGCTGTCCATCTCCCAGGAAAGAATTGATGAACTCTGAACATGGATTGAAACATACTTTTTAAAATCTATTTTTGTTGTTTTATTTGGTTTCTGTTTTCTTTCGCAACATCCCTAATGTGGAAATTTTTTGCATGACTTCACATGTAGAATCAATATCAAATTGCTTACTTTCATAAAGAGTGGGAAGGGGCAACGGGAAGAGAGAGAAAATGGAACTCGAAATAAAAAAACATATTATTGAAATGTTTACATGTAATTGGGAAATATTTAATGAAATTAGATAATTTTAGAAAAGAAAATAGCTATATTTTCTAAAACAAAAATACCAGTGGTGTATATATATATGTATGTATGTATATATGTGTGTGTATGAACCTATATATACATATATACACATGTACACATATGTATATATTTGTGCAAATCTCTTCAATGTTTGTCTTAGAAAATAGCAGATTCTTATATTTGTTTTCATACTCAATCAGTTGAAAAATGCTGTTTTGACTGAAATGTATGAGGAACATCAAGTCTCATACAGATTTCTGTTCAGAAGAGCAAGGAACATTTAATAAGCAAATAAATTTTTATTATTATTATGAGAAAAATTTTGACCTTGCAGATACCCGGAAAGGGTCTCAAACACTCTCATGGATACAGAGACCACATTTTCTTAAATGCTTCCCTAAAACTACTTTGTGTAGTCCCTCAAATTTTTAAATATATTTTCCCCATTATTGACTTTTTATTTGATGAAATCGTTGTTTCTGTGAAATATTTGTTGTAATATCCATTCTTTAGGATTAAATAAGTCATTTCTAATCATTACAACACTTTCTTCAGTGGCCCTTTATTAAAATATCTATTGTTTTGTTCAATTAAGTGTGTATTTGGTTTTTCTTCATTAATTTGTGAGCCTTTTTAATTGTGTAATAGTCAGTTTTTGTAAAATTGAAATGCTTCTCTGAAATGAGCCTGATTCCGACCAGTAAGAGCTTTAAAAGTTCCCTATCTAATGGATATTTTCATTTTGTCTGATTTTTCTAGTATTCCTTATTTTCTCATAAAGTCATTGGTTTCTGTTTAATCTATTCTAATTTTCTAGTAATACGAAATCTGGCTAATTTTTGTCAATTACTACACTGTCATTTGTTCTCTTTCCCACTCTTTCTTGGAATTCTAGAAGCAACTTGGTTGGGCATTTGCTAGAGCCCTGGACTTGAAGTTGGAAAGACCTGTACTATTATCTGATTTGCTGCTGAATCTTTAATAACTGTGTGACCTTGAGTATGTTACTTATCTAGCCTCTGCCTCAGTTCCCTCATCTGTAATGGGAACAAGAATAGGAACTACCTCCCCAATTTCCTATGAAGATAAAATGAAATAAAGTCCTACATAAATGCTACATTTTAAAATTTCCTCTAGAACTCCCATTTCACTTTTAGTCTTATTTTTTTCAACTCTTGCTTCATTTCTTTCAGGAATTTTAGGAGACTCTCTGGACTGTTGCTTGCAGTTCTATTTACAATTATAGTGTTTTAATCTCTTCTCATACAGAAGGAAATAGCAAACCACTTAAGTATATTTTCCAAGAAAACCCTAAATGAGGTCAAGAAGACTCAGATATGATTGAAAATGAGTGAATGTCAAAACTCTTCTTTGGGTTTTGTGTCTTGAGCATCCTTTTCTCCATTACATTTCTTTAGCATTGTTATCTCTCTTTTCTAATATTTCCAGCCTGACTTCCCGAATTAGAACTTTGATTCCTGAATTGAACCTGTCTGCTCCAGGTTCTACGACATCTAAAAGGAATAATGAAGGCATGCTTGGTCCTATCTGAATTATCTGGTATCCTGCTACTGTTACATAGGTATCCTGAGCTCTGGTCTTTCAAGGACTTCAAAGGTAACATGTCAGTGAGCTGCAAACTCTTGGAGACAAGTTTACTCTGATTGGATCACTCCTGCATTGAGTTTTGCTTGTCATCTTGATCTCTTGTCACCTTCTTAGAAGTGGTAGCTGATAGTTACAGTCATCAGTATGAATGAACTCTCCATACAAGAAATTCTAACACAAGAAGAGGGTCAGAGTACATGCTACCCTGTCTGCTGGTCTTCTCCATACCTGCTGCCCCGAGCCTCTGCCCCACCATGGCTGCCTACAAACTGGTGCTGATGGGGCATGGAGAGAGCACCTGGAACCTGAAGAACAACTTCTGTGGCTGGTATGGAGTATATCTGAGCCCCACCTGGCATGAGGAGGCCAATTGTTGTGGCCAAGAGCTGTGAGACGCTGGGTATGAATTTTATATCTGCTTCACCTTTGTCTAGAAGAGAGTAATTCATACCTTTGGACAGTACTAGATGCCATTGACCAGATGTGGTTGCCTATAGTGACGACTTGATGCCTCAATGAATGGCACTATGAAGGACTGACAGGTCTCAACAAAGCAGAGACAGCTGCTGAGCATGGTGAGACCAAGGTGAAGATCTGGCAACAATCCCACAATATCCCACCACCTCCAGTGGAGCCTGACCACTCCTTCTACAGCATCCTCAGCAAGGATAGTCAATATGCAAATCCTAAGATGAGCTGCTTTCCTGTGAGAGCCTGAAAGACACTGTCGCCCAGGCTCTACCTTTCTGGAGTGAGGAAACTGTCCCTCAGATCAAGGAAGGAAAACATGTGCTGATTGCAGTCCATGGCAATAGTCTTTGAGAGACTGTCAAACATCTTTAGGGTCTGTCTGAAGAAGCAATCTGGAGCTGATTTTGCCCACTGGCATTCCCATTATGCATGAGTTGAAACAAGAATCTGAAACCCATCAAGCCTATGCAATTCCTCAGGGATTAAGAGACCATGGGCAAAGCTCTGGAGACTGTGGCAACCCAAGGCAAGGCCAAGAAGTGAAAGAAAGCTACTAGCATGTGCTAGCAGTAGCCAGGTCCTATCCTTTGCACTCTCCCCACCTCATCTATCCCCAGCCTGCTCCACACACTGACCATTGCCTTAGGGATCACAACACATAGCTGCTGCAGGTGGGGGACTGATAGTTCCTTTTCTCATCTCCTTCCTATTCCAGAACAATTTTCTCTCTTGTTACCATCCCCGTCAACCACATTACTTAGAATGTCTCCTGGGTGGTTTGATTCAGTAAGGACCTGGTTAGGAGTTAGGGGTGTTCCAGAAAGGCATGTTTTTGCCTAAGCTGAAGGAAGTCAAAATTATGCTCTACCTCCTGTAACTCTTCAGTTCCATTTTCTGCAGTTCTAAACACTTTCATGTATCAGCAAAATGTACTCCTTCACTTGGTCAATTAAAATCTGTTTTTCAAAAGCCTGTGAATAGTTACTTATGTTGATCACATGATTTTTTTAATTTAAGGATTCGGTGGTTGCCCACTTTAGAAAAGGTGACAAGAAGGATTAAGAATCAACTGCAAGAAGCATCTACCCTTCTCCCAAAGAAATTGAAAGAGAATAAGTTTATTTTTATGCCAGCAATATATTGTAGAAAGCAGAGATGCCCAAGAAATGCCAAAGAAGCTAATTCATAAAAATTTTATATTACCTTCACCCATATCTTCATCCAAACAACTCAGACGAATTATAGAAGATGCTCATTAAAATGTAAGTTGGAGAGACATCAATAACATTGTATTATATAGGCTGCCAGTGGTATATTGAATGGCACTGATAGGAAAAGAGTCTCACTTCCAATAAGTTGGGCTTTCTGATTCTTTAATTGTGCCTGAGTGGAGTTGTCCTATTTTTTAAAAAAATGAATATATGAACACATTTTTTGGCATCTGGTTTCTGTACCTTTTACACAGTGCTTCTCTAATTTAAGTAAAGCACTCCCTTGCTGTTTCCTCTTAGAAATCCCTAGCTTTCATTAAATCCCATTTCAAGTGCCATCACTCACACAATGATTTCCCTTTGATTTTTATTTCCCATATGTAAATTCCTTTGGATTTATTTTGTACATATTTGGGAATTTTTTTTTGTTCCATATTCTTTGATCCAGATAAATGTAAACTCTTTGAAGGCAGGATCTGTTTTATTGGGGGGTTTTCCCCTCTAACTTTAGCCCCTAGTCCAGCGTCCAACACCTAAGAATCACTTAGTAAATAGGTGTCGAGTGAATAAATGAGTAGGAATGCACACGGAATAGGTAAAGGGGGCTAGCTGCGAAATGGCAGTGCACAATGAAAAGAATGCTAAATTTGGAATCTGACAGCATAGTTTTTAATCTTGTTTCAACAATCTACTAGCCTTGTGCTTAGACCAGTCACTAAGCCTCTGTTGTTGTTACTGTTGTTGGTGAGTCATTTTTAGTTGTCTGACTCTTTCAACCCCATTTAGGGTCTTCTTGGCAGAGATACTGGAGTGTTTGGATCTTTCCTTCTCCAGCTCATTTCACAGATGAGGAAACTGAGGCTAGGAATGTTAAACGACTTGCCCAGGGTCACATAGCTAGTAAGTAAACATCCGAGGACAGATTTGAACTTATGAAAATGACTCTTCATGCCTAGTACACTCTATCCCCTGCAGAACCAAGCTACCAATAGCCTCTCTAGGATTCATTTATAAAATGTAGAGGGTAATCGATGGTCCCATTCCGATCTAAATTTCTGGCCTTGTGATTCTTCTACTGGGAATATGACTAGATATATATGTTTTCCTCTATAGGAATAGGTATAAAATTCCTATGCAAATATAGGATAGAAGCATTCCTAGGTGTTATTTAGGAGCTGGAGATTAATCCTGATGTGTCACAGTGGTTCATTGGCAAGAGAGTTGAATATGAAGTAAAAGAACTCGAATACCAATCCTTAAAATTAAGGGGTTGGTCTA
Source organism: Pseudocheirus occidentalis (assembly GCA_028646575.1). Classification (NCBI taxonomy): domain Eukaryota; kingdom Metazoa; phylum Chordata; class Mammalia; order Diprotodontia; family Pseudocheiridae; genus Pseudocheirus; species Pseudocheirus occidentalis. The sequence goes on along the minus strand of CM053593.1, from coordinate 337,343,948 downwards.
GATGAGTGCTAAAGTCCCTTCTAGCTCTATCTTATGCACCTAGCAACATTTTGCAACATTGATAAAGTGCCCATTTTATTGTGAAAGGGCATACAAAGTAAGTAAGAATCCCTGCTATCACGAACCTGACAATCTAGAAGAGGTTATATGACATATGGTTGAATAAACAGAACACAAATAAGAACATAAAGTAAAAAACAAATCATTTTTAAAAAGAAGTACTATTCATAAAATTAACCTAAGAATTAATTGCAGGGTAAAGGACCTAGTCCCCTAGATTTAGAATCAGATCAATGGTCTACTTTTTAATCTCCTAGTCATTACCAGTATTTTCTTGGGCAAGTCTGATAAATTTCCTCACTGGAATTCCTTCATTTAAAGAATTGAAATTCATGACAAAAATTAATCTCATTTTAAAAAGACTAAATTTTTGTGCCTTAAATTCTTTCTAGGGAATACAATGGGTGTATTCACTGATGGGACCCAAACCCAAAGAATAAAAGCTGCCACTATTTTCATTTAGGTACTTAATGACATTTAAAAAAAAAAACTATCTCTTGTATTAATGAAGTTAAATTTCTCCCTGCAGCAAAAGTCCATATTTTCAACAATATTCTTCTAGAGATTTGATTTCACTACTACAGTCTCCAGAGAGTAAAGTTGCAGGTTAAACAAAGGACAGAGGAGAGATGCTGGGTGAGCATGAATAAGCTACACATGACCAGGAAAGAACTAGACAACAGGAACCAAATAAAGCCAAATAAAAAATATCTTTTCCATGAGTGACATTTTTCTTCCCTTATTGTTATTATATATATTTATATACATATAAATATATACATAATATATATAATACTGTTATATAGAATCCTGTGACCAAAAAAAAAACCAATGAGGCTAATATATGGCAAGGGGAAGGAATGACTGACATGTACATAATGTTAGAAGATATAGAGGAAAGCCCGTATGTATGCTGGGCTGGCCCCATTTTTAGGCTTTATGAAATGACATAGATAAGAATAAAACCTAATGAGGTGTGGAGGGATTGAAATTAACATATTTGGAAAGACTATCCATATCCATGGATCATTCAAAGCATCAAAGATATATTGAATGACAATAAAATCAATAAAAAGATTATATTAATTTCTAGAAGTATGCACATATCTACCAATTGGAGAAAAAAATAGGTCTCTATCAAGCATTTAGATCACTCTTTTGGAATAACTTCTCTGTAAATCCCACTAGAGTAAGGGCTCTATCATTTAATGTCATACTTATAGCACAGTAGGCACTTACTAAATATTTGTTGGATCAAATTGAATTTCTTTCTGCTTCCTTGTCCAAGATAAAAAGGCAGTAACAATGCACCAGAAAGGAATAGAATTGTCTTTATTTGCAATGACTGGAGGGTATATGTATTGCTGGAAATATTAAGTTAGGCAAGAGATAGAAGACAACATAATTCAAGAGCCTTTGAGGTCCAGATTTTAAATTACATAGTGGAAGTGTGGCAAAGATTCTCAGAGTAAAGAATGTTCAATTAAGCCACTATTTGTGTGAACCACAGATAAAAAAGAAAATGTGTTAGAAATTGCATTATACCTTGGGCAATAAAGAATTGCCAGTAGTGGAGATGGTGTCAATTTCTGGTTTATAGTAAAAATTGTCTGGATAATACAAGGGTGAGAACAGTATAAGTAAGTTTCAGATGACAGGGCCGTCATTCACCAACATGATGGAGTCATGAGGGTGAAGTTTTTTAAAACATCATTTTAAAGTATATTTATTGTGTAATTCAAGTAAGTATTTTACAATTCATGACAGTCAAATTCATATCTTGAATATTTATTATTCAGAAGGAGAGTTTAGCTGTTGAACATAAAGATGTCAAATTTATCTTGTTTGCAATAATTATCACATTGAGTAAGTCATGACATATTTGGCTACACCTGTAAATGTTTTTCCATTGTGAATTATATATAAATGGCTCCAATATAAGAGACATTTGTAATTTTGTGTTTCTTTACAACAAAATGTTTTGACTTCTAGGTCCTCCTCTCTAGTATACCTAGAAATAATGAGGGCCTGAATATTGCAGAACAAAAATCCAAAGGACATTGGATATTAGGGGTCACCAAAAGATAGAAATTAAAAAATGAGTCACTATTATAATAGAAATTTTGTTTGGGTGGAGTCATTGACTGCACTTTTATTAAGCACATGAATGCAATGGAACACTATTTTGCTATATGAAATTATGAAAAGGATAGAGTCAGAGGAATTGGGGTGTATGAATTGATGTAGAGTGAAGTAAGGAGAATCAGAATAATCTATATAATAACAATAATGGAAGAAAAAAAACCTTTGACAGGTTTAAGATTTTTGATCGGGGCCATAAACAATAATAATTCCAGAAGACTGATGATCATCAATGTGCTATCCACATCCTGCCAGGGAGGTGATGGATTCAAGATGCAGAATGAAATATATTTTTGACAGGGTTAATGTGGAAATTTGCTTTATTTGAATTTTTCTCCCTATGAGTGAAGGAGAGAAAATTCATTTTTGGTCAGAGGAAGAAAAAAAAGTAATTCAGTTTTTTTAAAGTTGACTATAGATAACAGTGACAATAAGGTTTTCGTTTACTTAAGGAAGTGAGGGGTAAAGAGGATGCGACAAGTCAACCACTGTTGGCAGAGTTGCATCTGACAGCTCTCGGAATCAACAGGCCCCAAAACCATCCATAAGGCAGGAAAGTCTATCCCAAGGATATGAAGACTTCCCTCAGAAGAATGGGTGGATGAGAAATTTTGTTCCAAAGACCACAAAAGTGGTTAAAGCAGGTACTGTGGAGTGCTTAAGGTTTGGTCAGACATCAAAGATGCCAAAGTCATCACCAATCATTCTCACTCTTTTCCTGACACTGGACTTTGATAACTAGGAGAGAGGCTGAAATCGACAACTTTGTACAACTCTGCCTCACTTAAATGTAAGACAGGAGAAATTCAAGACATCACTCTGCAATGCCATTCGTGCTCTTCAAAAACGAAAGATAAACAACAATAATAATTTGGCAACTAGCACCTACTTACTTTTTTTTATCAAATGGGAATGGGTGGAGCAAGAGGAATAATGAGCTTGTTCCTCTCTCTTTCGGCTTTATTCAGGAAAGTAGACCACCAAAAATCATATCGATAGCATGGAAGGGGATATCTTAGATAGAGCAGGACTCACTTTTTTAAAAACTGACTTATTCTTTGGGGAAAAAAAGCACATGAAACTTCTGCTGACCTTCAAATATGACAGAAATCATAATGTAGATGGCATGATGTTATCCTGTGCCTCTCAGGAAAATAAAGCTGATCAGACCTAGACCTCAGCATGTAACCCCAAGGATAGTGGGGTGGTAGGTAGGAATATAAGATAAAAGGCTTCTTGAGCCTCTTATTGTAACTTTGACATAACTTTGGTTGATCTAACTTTGATTAAGAAATAAAATCCTTTGATTGAGGACAACAGAAACTTAGCTTCTCTCTCTCTCTCTCTCTCTCTTTCTCTCTTTCCATTTCTCTCTCTCTCTTCTTCTTTTCTCTCTCTTCATCTTATCTCTCTCTTTCCATCTGTCTTTATCTCTCTCTTTTCATCCATTTCCTTCTTCTCCTCTCATCTCTAAGGTCAGAGTTTTTTCCACTCTGCCACATGCCCAAATGAAAATCTAGTTGGTATAAACAATAAGTGCTTAAAGAGTTGAGAGAAGGCAACAAAGAGTGTAGGATGGGAGTCACAGGGAAGGTTTCATGGAAAGAAGGAGACAATCTGGGTGTCTTGAAGAAAAAATAGGGTTTAGATTTTTCAGAAGCATTAACTGAGACAACTGCCTCCCCCCAAAAAACATCTTCTGGCTATTCTCAAACTCTAGGGGTAGGATATACTTCTTTCTTTCTTCCTTTTTCACTTAAATTACTGTCTTTAACTTACTTCCAATCAGAATTCCCAGGATCTTTACTAGGTCTTGACTTGCATCTTGACTGGAAGATGCATTTACCCCACTGGTTAGCACTGACAAAGAACGTGCTCACTCCATTTTACCCTCTCTCATCATTTTGACCCTCAGTCACACCAGGGAACGAATACAGCATTGACCGGGCCTCTGTTACTTAATTTATTGAAACAGCAGCTGTTTTGCCAAATTTTAAATTCCCAGGATTTATTTTATAAGTGTTCTCTGATTCACTAGGTTGCACATAAATTTATATTCTTCCTGACAATGCAGGTGACCCCATACAACTCCATCTGTCTTTCTGAGAGTGTTTTTTAATCTGCACTAGGTTTTATATTACCTTCAGGAAGCCTTTTATTGGTATGTGCGTGTACAGTAATACAATGGGATTGCTCTTGCTTAATCTTTTGAAAGTCGTTTTCTGCAGATATGCACAAAAGTCAAATTGCAGACATGCTTGTATGTTTTTTTTAAATGCATGTTTCACATGAATGGCCCCACTGAGTATGGCAGTTATCATCATGTGTTTTAGGGTTTTCACTGATTCATTATTGGCATGTTGAGACCAATCTAATGCTGGCTAAGAATGATTGTCCTGAAGTTTTTCTCAATAGTCAATTTCTTATGTAATTGAGTTGGGCACAATTATCCCAAAAACATCGCTTAAGGAAACAATAAAAATAATAACTTGTATTTATATTAGATTTTACAATATACAAAGTTCTTTACATAAAATAACAGCTAATGTTTATAGACCACTTACTACATTCCAGGCACCTGTGCTAAGTATTTTAAAATTATTGTGTCATTTTCTCTTCACAATAACCCTGGGAGGTAATTGCTATTATTATCCTCCTTTTGCAGATGAGGCAACTAAGGTAAACAGAGGACTTGCCCAGGGTCACACAGCTCGGAAGTATCTAAGGCTAGATATGAACTCAAATCTTTCTGATTCCAAGCCTGATTCTCTATCTACTTTGCCACCTAACTGCCCAAAATAGTTCATTTGAACATGACAAGTCTTGAGGCAGACATTATATATACTATTATCTACAGTTTGCAGATGAGGAAATTATATCTCAGAGAAGTTAGGAAGTCTAACAAATAGCAAGTATAGTACACAAAGTTTGAACCCAGTTCCTCTTGACTCTAGGTCTGATGCTCTATTCATCATATCAATTTCAATCTGGAAGGTAAGTAGTTAAAAACCTTCATTTTATAGAAAAATAAAGTGAAGGTCAGGAGACATTACATGGAGGACAGTGTGGTCAGATGATTTTGGAGTCTGAGGACATAGGTTCAGATCCCAGTTCTGCTATTTAGAACCTGTGAAACTTTAGAAGAATTTTTCAGGGCTACTTTCTACTGTGGCATCCCATACTGCTTCTTTCACAGGGATGATCTATGTTTGTCATATTTATTGTAATATAGCTGCCTGTTCCAGAGTAATCTAGGATGAGAAATGTTCTTAAGGTGCAAAGATCTAACTGGCACAATGAGAATGAAACTTTGCCCCAAGGCACTGATTTCTAAGGGAATTGTACTTCCACACAAAGATGTGCTTCTACCCTGGGTCACCTTAATTAGTTTTTGAAGTGGAAATACTCCAGGAAAATTTCCTGTGAGTGTCAAGATATATAAGTCACGTCTAGGTTTCCCCAGATATGAGTAACATTCCTGGCTTTTGTACAGTCATTCATGGTACTGAATAAATACCAAGATGGGATAGTATTTGTTTCATAACACAGATAATATCAACCATGAAAAGGACTGATAGAGGTCGAAGAACAGATAGAGAAGCACACAGATCACTCGCTTAGCCCAACCCCTTTAAAACAGTTCTCAAATATTTTGTCATTTGTTTCATTTTTCAAGAAACAAGTAATTATTAGTAGTAGTATTAATAATTTGTTTTCCCCACTACCAAACCCATTGACAAACCAACAAAAAACAAATATTTCTGTGGAAAGCTACATAGTGAGACAAAATAAATTCCCACATCAACCATCACCAAAAAAATTTTGTCTCTATATATTTTATTGTTTTTTAAGTTAACTTATTTATTTTTAGTTTTCAATATTCACTTTCATAAGTTTTACATTTTCACCCCCTTACTCTCTAAGACTACATGCAATCTGATACGGCCTCTACATATACATTCCTATTTTCATTCTATATTTTAAGGTCATCATCTTTTTATCAGAAGGTGAATAGACTCATTCATCTTCATTCTTTTAGCTTTCAGAAACTGATGCTCCCTTTGATGACTTGCTGGAATTGCGACATAATTGTTCTTTACCATTGCGTCATGACTGTCTCTGGAGTTCTGCCTTTTCCTCTGCCTCTTGTGACTATTTTGAGAATGTGGCAATGAGAAGTGGGGATTTCTCACTATTCCCTTGCTCTAGGGTGAGTTGATGGCAACTTTCAGCAGAACTACATAGTAAGGATAAATGTATACTTGTACTCAGAAATCCTGAGAATGGGTTTTTCAGGCTTAAAAAATGTTAGCATCCAATACACTGAGAAATTTCCTGTAGAAGCCGCTAGATCCAATATGATTCTTAGAGAAAGAAGAGGATATTCCACATAGTAAGTACATGATGTTCTACTTTGTAGAAGAAAGCCAGTAAGTTATTCAAGAAGGACAAGTTAAAAAAAAAAAGTAAATCGCTTGTTCAACCACTCACAAAATTATGTTGTAAGATGTGTAAGTCAAAGGGCAGTACTATGACCTTAGAATGGACTGTCTATGATGCTATGGGATAAAGGGATTTTGCCAGAAGGTCAGAGTATTGACCCCAAAGCAACCTTATGGTTTTCAAATAAAAGGATAAAAGAGTGATTTCCAAGACACAGAAGGAATTGATTCAAAATTTTCAGAGTAACAACAATCTTCTAATAGATAAATGGTCAAAGGATACAAACAAGCAGTTCTGAAAGGATGAACATGTCTATCAACAATTAAATGAAAAAAATGTTCTAAATTAGTAATAATTCAAAAATATATAAATGACAGCATTTTGAGATTCTCTCTCATACTTATAAGAATGGCAAAAATGACAAATGTTGGTAGGGCTATGGTAAACCAGGCACATCATTAAAATGTTGGTGGAGCTTTAATTACTCTAGCTGTTCTGAAAAAAAATCATTTTGAGTATGCTCCAAAAGTTATTAACTGGAGATACTCTGTGCCAGCTCCACAGCCACTTGGTCTATACTTCAAAGAAATCAAACAGAAAGGAAAAGGAACCATATGCACAAAAGTATTTTTATAGCTCTTTTTGTGGAGGTAAAAAAAAATGGAATTTGGGTGGCTAGGTGGTACAGTGAATAGAACACTGTCCCTGGAGTCAGGAGGATCTGAGCTCAAATCTGGCCTCAGACACTTGACACCTTTACTAGCTATGTGATCTTGGGCAAGTTAATTAATCTCAATTGCCTTGCCTTCCCCTCCCTCCAAAAAAATTGGAATCTAAGGGCATATCCTCCTATAAGGAAATGGCTAGACAAATTGTGGTATGTGCATATGTTAATGCAATGGAACATTATTGAGTCATAAGAAATAATGAAATTGATAGTTTCAGAGGAAACCGTAAAGACTTTTATGAACTGCTACAGAGCAAACTAAGGAAGGAAGGAAACAAGCATTTATAAATTGCCTACCAGGTACCAGGTACTATTCTAAATTCTTTACAGATATTATATCATCTTTTCCTCACAATAAACTTGAGAGGTAGTTGCTATTATTATTTCACTTTATAGTTGAGGAACTAACGAAGAATTTAAGTGATTTGCTTAGGGCTATACAGCTAGTAAGTATTCAAGGTGGGCTTTGAACTTGACTCTTCTTAACTCTCCATCCAGTGCCCAATTCACCCTATACTACCTACAGAAATTTGTACATCTTATATAGTGATGTCAACATTATTGATAACAAAAAAACTTTAAAAGAATTTAGAATTCTGATTAAATCAATGATAAGTCTCAAGTCCAATTAATGTAGAATCTGACTCCATAGGTTTTGTCCCTCAATTCACTCTACACAATAGTTCTCATACAATTCATCATATTAATTATAAAACTCCTCAAATTGATGGTTGACTCTCCTGATCACCCCTTTTATACAGATGAGGAAAGAGAAGCTCAGAGAATTTAATTGACTACTTGACTAGTTCAGGCCCCTGTGGATCATAAATATAGTTTTAACATGTGCTAAATCTTATCAGTATTTCAATGGAACATTGCCTTAATGGAAACACTTTTCCTTTGGATTCCAGAGATTCAAGTCTTAACAATTACCCTGAAGATAAGAGATTTTTCTTTCATATAGTCTTCAGTTCATGTAATCCCCCGAAAAGTGAAAAGCTAAGAGTGTATTCTTAGACACTGAAACCCAAAGAACCTGAAGAAATGAAATATTGACACAGAGGAGGTGACCCTACTAGTCATGTCAGTAGGAGAAAAATCAAAACTCATGTGAAATAAATAAAAATGGCAGGACTTGCTGATAACATAGCTCAGGTTTTAGGAAGCCTTCTTGAGAACAGAGAGAATGAGGGAAGTGTTTGTTAAGGGTCACAGAACTGCATTTGGAGGATCATGGTCTTGGAGAGTGGGAAAAAAGAGAGAAGAGAAAAAAGGAAAAGAAAAGTAGTAAATGTCTCAGTGCTTTACCGCACACCAGTCTGATGTACGGGTTAAGGTAACTGACATCAGTGGGAAAAGACTGAAGATCAAGAAAGACCAGATAGGGTGTTATTTCATTGCTCCCACAAACCATTTTAGAAATTTTCACTGTACTATTCAATGGCACTAAAACAATGAGGTAGTTTTCATAGGCTACATAGATCCTCTCCACTGCCAAGCCTTCCTCCATACAGTTGCCAAAGTGTAAAACAAAGTTCTAAAACAGACATCTGACAATGTCATTCCCATGCTTACAAAGCTCAGTTTCTCCCTTTTACACATAGGTTAAAATACAAATTCCTTCCTTTGATATTTAAATCCCTTTATAATTTATCTTCAGGCTACCTTTTTCAGCTTATTATCCATTATTCTCCTTCACAAATTCTGTTCTAGACAAATGGGTATACTCACTGTCATCTTAGACAGTGCAATATGTCTTAACTTTGTCTCCTTGCATAGGCCTAAAATACTCTCTCTAATCTGGGTTTGTGTAACACTCTGTTGGAGGGCATACCATTCTCTAAATTCACTCTATATGCTATTTGAAGAAAAACTATGGAAAACTTTGTGTAAGCAACTGACAGTGATTGATAGAAAGTTCTGGAAAGAGGAAAGTAAAAGACAAGAGTGAAGCATCCTGTTGGAAAGGAAAAGAATACACATGAGAGACAGAAGCAGAGAAACAGGCAGAGAAAGACAGAGAGGAGTACAGAAATACATACTGTGACTGTAGTAAAGGTGGATTATGAAGGACAAGCTAAGAAGCTACAAGAATTAATAGAAAAGTGTAAGAACCACTGATTGCAGAGCTGTGACTTGGGCGTGGCTGGCCACTCTCATGCAAACTGAATTCATGTTGTGAAAGATAGCCCCCTCTATGGGATTCGGATTTGAGAAACTCTTTTTCTTGAGTGTATAAGGCAGAGACCCTGTCAACTCCCTTTAATCAGAAAGTCGGTTGTGTTGCTTTTATATTTCCACTGTGTAGATCAGCTCCCCTCCTCTCCCCTCCCCACTGAATCTTCTGCTTATTTATCTTTTTCTGTTCTGATTCATTCTTCACAAATATAGGAAAATAATTTAGCACTCTAGACTGGGGGTGGGGGTGGGGAGGAGAGCCAGGAAGGGAGGAGGATGAGCCTAGAATGATTACAATAGACTATCCCGCACTTAATGGTGACCAAGCATTTGGTCCAGCATCTTCTAGTTTGCCAAACCTAGGTAGCTAGATGGGACAACTTTCCAAACTGTTACCAAAAAAAAAAAAAAAAAAGGAAAGATAACATATTCTAACACTTCACTCCCCAGGAATGTATATAGATGTGTGTGTGTGTGTGTGTGAGAGAGAGAGAGAAAGAGAGACAGAGACAGAGAGACTAAGACAGAGACACAGAGGAAGAATGAATATGTAAAGTCTATATCTGATGACTGGGTTCCTCTCTTCTACCATTTTCCCTATTATTGTACATCACCTGTGTTACTGTATCATGGAGTATATTTCTATTATACATGGAGACCAACTATTACATTTTAAATTTGGGTAGATGCAGAATTGGTTAAATGGTTGGACCCAAACAGTTTTTATTAGTAGTTTGATGTGAACTTAAAAAGAGGCCTCAAGTGGAAGGCCCTAGGGATATATGCTCTGCTCAAACATCAACTAGTACATAAGGCATTTTTCTGATGTCCATAGCTGCTCAGGCCCCTCCAAAATTACTGTATATTTCCTTGTACATATATACATATACATATACTGTACATGTACACATACACATACACATACACATACACATACACATACATATACATATACACGCATACATATGTATATTTTTTCCTCCCTCAAATCTAAACTCTTTGAGGTCAGGGAACATTTCATTTTTGTCTTTATATCCTAAGCAAAAGAATGATGCATAGCATATAAGAGGTACTTAATAAATGACTGCTAATTGATTGAAACTCTACTCTGGTCAAAATAACGTTGTTCTGAATTCTAATTCTTGATGAGTTATTAATTTATTTTGTATTTATGAGAAAAACTTATCAATGACTTAACTTTCTTATCTATAAAAGGGAATAGTAATATCTATTTGTCATTCAGGGATGTTTATAATAGATGACAAATATAATATTTACATACATATAAACATATGCATGTACAGTCAGTATACATACACATGCATAAACATATCTACTTATATACATATCGCTATTAAGCTCCAGGACTGGAGCCAGGAAGATATGAATTCAAATTCACCTTGGACACTTATTAACTGAGACACTGAGCAAGCCCTTTGACCTCTGTGTGTCTCATTTTCCTCATCTGTAAAGTGGGAATGATATTAGCCCCTAGTTTACCTAGTTGTTATGATAGTATTTGTAAAGTGATTAGCATAATGCCTAGCATATAGTAGGTACTTAATAAGTGTTCTCTTCTTTCCTTCCTTCCTTTGTGCTTCCTTCTTTGCTTCTTTCCTTTCTTCTTTTCTTCCTTCCCTCCTTCCTTCCTTCCTTCCTTCTTTGGGCCTGCAGTCAGGAAGATCTAAGTTCAAATTTAGAATCAGTTACTTACTAGTTGTGCTACCCTGGGCAATTCACATGACTTTTGTCTGCCTCAGTTCCCTCAAATGTAAAATGTGGATGATTATGGCACCTGTCCTACAGGTTTGTTTTGAGAATCATATGAGATAATATTTTAAAGCATTTAAAATAGTTCCTTGCACATAGCCCAGTGCTGCATTGAGCCCATCCACTGAGCCATCTAGCCGCCTAAAAACATTACCTTATCGTGTTTCCATGCCAGGTTTGTGATTTATTTCTCAAACTTCTGACTATTTCTTCCTTCTATCCATTCTGTGGTATATGGTATTCTCACTGTAATGACAGCATCACTATCACTTTTCTTTCTGCCTTTACTTTCTAACTTAAGATTCACAGTTCTGTTCAATTTAACCAGTAGTCAGCAACTTCATACTCAAGAGAAGTCTTAACAATGCTTAGATATAATCCTCCTGATTTTATTAAAGTTTCTGTATTCCAAAAGCTATTCTAAAATGTTCCCTGAAGTTTTATGAATCACCCAAGTCCTAAACTTATTTTCTTACCCAGTAGATAATATAACATTAACTGATAAGAAAACTCCCACAATTGGCTATCTAATTCCTCAACAGGTTACAAAGGAGTGCTGTGAAAGCGGTACGTGCCTTACCGAGTCAGATGAATATCTAGATAACTGACATGACTGTGGCATGAACAGGGCTTTATCTTTTGGGATTTGGAAGGAAAAGAAGCTTTGTTCTTCACAGGTGAACTCTTCATCTTGACCAATTTCTCATCCCATTGGTCTTGATCTCTAGCAAAACTGATTTGCTGTGACAGAGCATTGGGGTAAAGATCACAATTCTCAAGTCTCTTTTGTGCGATGACTACATATACATGTGTGTATATGTATATATGTATGACTGTTATATATATACATAAACACACATACATATGTATATGTATGCATGTTTTCTGAGCTTCATTCACACTCCACCTAGAAGCATTTAATGATTGCATGCAAGAGCTCAAAGGCATATTAATAATCCCCTAGTCCAACCTTTTCAATTTATAGATTACAAAAATAAAGCATAGTGGAAGGAGTGACTTTCCCATTGCCACCTACATCACAGCAGAGTCTACTCTCAAACCTAGTTCTTCTGAATCCAAGTTTCTTGTTCTTTTGACTATGCTACTTTGATGATATCATAGCATATTAGAACTGTCAAGGAATTTAGCAATCCTATAATCCAGTCCCCTTGATCTACAGATAAGGAAATTGAGTCCTAAAGGGAAGAAATGATTCTCTCATGGTCACCAAGAGCCAACACTGGAACCACTCTTTGATAAAGTTACTGCAAGGATGAAATGAGGTGACATGAGAGTACTTACCAAACGAGAAATAAATGTTCAGATGCTGTTAGTACTACAAAGTTATTATTTATTATTTAGGGCTGATTCTTCACCTGCCTTGAGACAGATAATCTGTAATACTTCCACTTGCATCAACATTCTGGAAAAATCTTAATGCCCATAAATACCTGTACCCATATCAATCGATTAATTAGCAAATATTTATTAAATGCTGGCTTAGTACCTCTAACAATTGTGCTAGATGCTGGGAATACAGAGGCAAAAAAGAACAAAGTATTTGCCTCCAATGATCTGGCACTCTACAGGGGGAGACAATAAGTGTGCATTGAAATACATGCGAAATAAGCATGTTAAAATATGCACAAAATAAATACAAGGTAATTTGGGAAAGGAACAAAAAGGGAAGGAGATTACCACCAAAGGGAACATAGGCCTAAATCCAAAGAGCACATTAGCATACTGAGTCTGCCAGGAGTGCTTCCAGAGAACTCTGTGTTCCCCAGAGGGTAACAGGAGGAAGATGGAGAAAGATGAATGAATTAATGTAGGATTAAAAACAAAAGTAGCTGTAATAAAGAAGTGAAATCAAGAGGGCTTTGGCCATCTATAACAATAGTGGGCTCCTGATTGCTTGGCTTGGAAATTATTGTATCAATTTACAATTCAGATGATATTTCTAAGGGCAGTGGAAATCTGTAGGGAATTTTAGTGAAATCGTCAATAAATTATCTCTATGCTGGTGGGATTTAATTAGAGAAGTTAGCTAAAAATCTATTGGAGTTTTGCCACACTTCCTCATTTCAATTTTATCTCTATTTGGAAGTTTTTCTAAAATATAATACCATGTTTCACTGCTAAGATTATAGAGTTGCTTCCCAATGTACAGCAACAGTAAGAATATTGAAGGAAACTCTTATAAATTCAAAGTAAGCTATGCAAACTTTATAAAACCCTATGAATTGCCCTAGTGGTCAAACATATCCTGATTGGCAGTTTCTTCAGAACTTCAAAAGATCTTCGGTTTCTTTACTATGGATATTTCTTCCTCCAGTGCCTACTTCCAGTCACTGCTGCTAATCATCTTCTCCATGGCCATCTTTTGCCATGGAACCAGAGACCACACACCTTTTGGTTTCTAGAATTGCCATTCTGAATACTCTTCTATCATTTATCACTGCCTCCACCTGGCTAACCATTTCAGGCATGCTATAGTCATGCCTCCTTTCATTCCCTAATCTCAACCAATATCCTTAACAGTTTCACCAGCTGCCTTAGCTCAGCAGTAACACAAATAAGCTAGGCTGCCCTCCTTGTTCCCCAACTAGGTATTGAATCAGGAAGATTGGGGTTCTAATTTTTATGAACTTGCTAGCTTTGTCATCTGGGTATGTCACCTCAACTCATTTTTTTCAAATTAGAATTATTCAATTATTAACAAAATTGACAATAATTATAAAGCTCACATGCATAAATATAACTCCAGTTACTATCATATTTTACATAATGTTGCAATGAATTACTTTAATTCATTTTGATAAATATGTTGCAGCTCTGCATCCAACCTAAATGGCACCTTTTAAGATGACACATACTGGTGGCAATTCTGGATCAGGGTCAAGACCCACGTTATGGTATCCAGCTCTTCATCCTGAAATTTTTAATCATCTGAAGGAGTTCTTCATACTTTTCTGGATCCTATTCCATTGATGTGATAATCTGATTGTTATAATAGTGTGGCTACTGACTCTTCTATAGCCACAGTGCAAAACATTGTCCCTTTCTCCCCTTTCCTTGCAGTAAGTCACTTGAGCTCAGTTTCCTTTGTAAAAAACCAATAATTGCACTTAGCTCCCTGGATTTTGTGGAGATGAAATGAGATAATGTATATAAGCCAACCTTAAAGTAATATATAAATGTTAACTAGTATTATCAAAGAAGTGGGACAGATAATAAATTCATAAGATTTAAAGGAAAAAATAAGTTTAAAGATGACCTAGTGTCTCTCTTCATTTAACAGATGAGGAAACTAAGAATAAGAGAAGAAATATAATATAATATTGGCAACTAGAAGAAAGGGCATGGTTTAAGGCCTATCTTCTTACTCAAGAGTCAGAGATCATTCTACTATACCAGAGTCTCTCTGGAAAGTACAAAACGGGGAAAAAACACTGAGTAGAACTTGTATAAAACGGTTTCTGAAGAAAGTAGGATTTCATTTGGGCCATAACGAATGGAATTGGTTTAGAATGGTACAGAGTGACTGCTTTACAGGGGAGAAGAGAACACTATGAGTCAAATGACTCTTTTATAAAAGAACATAGAAAATGATGACCAAGAGTTGAGAACTAGTGAAAGAGGCTTATTGGAAGAGTGGAAATAAATAAGCTTGGAAAGGTAGTTGGGGTCAGATTATGAATGGATTTGTAAGCTAGACCGAGGTGATTGAATGTTTACACAGAGGGATCCACTGAATAGGTGTGACGTGATGAAAACAGTGTTTTTAGAAAGTGGGTCCTGATTGATCATAGGCAACAGCAAGTGTATGAATAATAAGCAATTTCATTTGATACTGTATCAACAAGCACCCTAGCATACCCAGGCTGGCTGCTAGCACATGCTCTTAGATCTGCTTTTCTAAAGGAAAGCAACCCAAAATGGGTTAACAATCTCACTTTAATCAAACGCGTATCATTTACCTAGTTCAGGGGAAAAAGTCAGTACCCTGAACTTCAGAGAATACAAAAAGAATACAAACAAGTTACAAGCAGAAGTTACAAGCTTCCAACCATGTGACCATTACATCCATACCTAGTAAGTTAGCAGAGAAGGGAGTGCCAACATCTGGGTTTTTCAAAGGGGGAGGGAGGTTCAACGGCTTCCCAGAATCTCGTCTGACACAACTCTTTCCAAAGTGAGCCCCAAAGCAAAACCTCACAACAGCAGTATATATAGCCTTCACCTGGGTCAGAGAATGTCACAGCCCTCTTGACCCACTGCCCAATCACAAAGTAATAAGGCATGGACATTCCTGAAGAACAAGCCTCTGGCCACAAGCTCCATGTGACCACATCCAGCCTATTAGGGGGCAGAGAATATTTTCAAATCAGGGAAGGTTCTCAGAGCCACTTAAGCCAAGGGCCTAGGGGCAGGGAAGATCTTCAGATTCCCATAACAGATACTCCCAACAATCCTATTGAGTTTATTATTTATTATTATTTATTATTTATTATTCTCATTTTACAAATAAGAATACAAAGGTTAAGACAAGTGAATGATTTGCTTGGGATTTCACAGCTACTATGTCATCCAGGATATCTTACCCTCAATTTTCTCATTCATAAAGTGGAAGATTTGGACTCAGTGGTCACTAATGGGTCCTTATCGCTCTAAACCTATGATCCGATGACCTTCTAGATGTTTGAAAGCATAGCATGTAAGAGAAAAATCTTAGGATTTAAGGTGGAAGAAATGTTAGAAATAATGTAAAATTATTATTAATTTTATTTTATAAGTCAGTTAAATAAGGTCCAAATAGTTTAAATAATTTCCGAGAGCCACTAATCTATAAAGTAGTAAAATTGGAATTCTATCACTGGTTCACCTTGCATCTTTTATGCTTTCTACCTTAAACCATGCTGATAATGATCCTAAAAGGAAAGCAAATATTTAGATAACCTGAGTTTATTGACAAGTCAAGTATTTGAGGCCTAACTAGGAGGTGGTTCTTAAAGATTAGAGGAGGAGGGGTTAGTAGGTCCATAAAGTTAAAAATTCCTAATGCCTGTAGTATTACCCTGATTCTCCTGATGCTCCATGCGAGAACCTGCCACTCTGGATTTTATTCTCTGGACCTGCTATCATGGTATTGACTAGAAATCTTATTGTCTTCTTTCTTCATTTAATCTCTTTGATTTTGGTTCTGGTTTTGCTGATATATAATTTTCTAATTATCCTCTTCCTAGTTCCTCCCTCTAGGCACAAGCACAGACAAATCATTAGCTCAGCTCTGCATGATAATAGTTCCTTTCTCCTCGCTCCAATCAGCTAAACTTACTCAAGGACTGGTCTCCAAGTCATTGTTAACTCTGGTTACATCACAGAAATAAGTAATGTCAAAGAGGGTTCCTTTGTGCTTAGGAGATGGTATTCATTTTGACCTTTGCTCTAGCTAGGGAAATGTATTTCTCAAAAAAGAAAGTACAAAGTAACCAATATGTGTGATGTTTTATTCAAAATATTATTTTAGAGAAAAATGTAAATTAGTAGAGCAGGTTATATGTTCTTATAGTTATCCACAACTGAAAAACCTACCTGGTCATCTTAAACTATCATAAACAAATAATACTACTTCTCCACTTGAAACTCTCCTTTATTCATTCAACAAACATTTATGTGTCTACATAGGTAAGGCACTGTTCTAGGCAAAATGCTATTTTTTCTGATATAGGAATGGGTATCTAGCTGGTGCAATGGAGTCAGAAGGACTTCCTGAGTTCAAATCTGACCTCAGACATTTACTAGGTATGTGACCCTGAGCAAGTCACTTAACCTTGTCTGACTTAGTTATAGCACACCACTCCAGTATCTTTGCAGAGAAACCCCAAATGGAGTCACAAAGGGTCAGACATGACTGAAATTATTGAACAACAGCAGATATTCTCTGATACCTTTGACAGATAAGTCAATCTTTTTGACTGAGTTATAGAATCAGTCGATGGAGAAGAAATACAAACAAGGTCGTCTACATCCCAAGGTGCTTAGGTCAAGAAGATAAAAAGAATAATTGGATAGTCATATAAACTAACCATCTCAGGAAGCTTTAAATACTACTGCAATTTCAGCAGTTCCCCAGCAGAGGGACCAAGTCCAACTACGGAAGACTTCAGTTAGGAGGTTCCAGCTCTGAAAAAGAAACCACTTTTGGTGGAGAGGAAAGAGTTTCTTTTTCTCCTTCTTCCTTCACCCTACCTCACTGACCATTTCATTGTACAAAATAGATAATTAAGAGACAATACATCCAAACAGAAGCAGAAAGAGTTAATCAATGACAAATACCGATAAATACTGACACAGATATGGAAAGTAAGTGAGATAAAACAGAGTAGTACATTAGAAAGATTCTTCTGGCATAAATGTATTATTTGGATTAGGAAAAGATAGGAAATATACATAGCGGCTAAAATTTATCATATAGGCCATGTAAGAAATAATAAAGGCCTGTTGACATAAGGAGCAGAATATATATTAATCAAAATATATAGAATTAATTAATATTAATTAATATATAGAATTAATGTATAAGATACTCTGCAAAACTTGAAGCACTATATAAATTATGGTTATTGTTGTTAGATAATCAAGAAGCATTTATTAAGAGCTTATTATGTAAAGCTCACTGTACTAAGCTGTGAGGATATAATGAAAGGGAAAAATATAACTCCCTCATCCTTGACAGTTCCCAACAGTCAAGGAGCTTAGTTTAACTTTAAATTAAGGAGGCAATCTGTAAATAACTATGTTGATATATATATATATATATATCATGGAAATGGAAGGTAATCATTGAAGGAATGTTATAGCAGTGAGGAGGACTGGGAACAGGCTCATGGGTGTTTTCTAAACTGTGTGTTGCTATCATGGGGGCAGAATCCAAAGACCTTTACAACTGTTTCTATGTGTGAAGTTGGGGGTAGGAGGCAGTATATGAAACACAGAATTGAAGAATGTTTTGAGGGTTATATGCATCAATAGTAGAATTGTTGCTCCATTACTAGAAATATTAAAGTTATGAGAACGAGATTTTCCAAAAAATATTATAAGCTTAGTTAAGACAGGTTGAGTTTGACATACTGCTAGAAGATTCAAATTCTTTGGAGCTCTCATTTTCAGTGAAGACCAAGATGACTTCATGAATATAAACTAGAAAATTGTAACTCTTAGGTCTAACAGGCCAACACTCTCCTCTTCTTAGAAACCATGCATCTTTTTCAAGTGAACTGTTGTCTAGTCATGCTTCCCAAGTCTTGGGGTTGGGGTCCATTTCTTGAACTCAAAATTTCACATGTATTTCTATTAAATTTCAGTTTATAAGATTTAAGCCAATTGTAGCTTGTCAAAATCTCTTTGGACCTTGACTCTGCCATTCAGTATGTTACTTAACCTTCAAAATCTGAGTTATTTGGTGAACTCTCTGAATGTCCACATTGGTCTCTTTCAAAATAAACTGTGCCTAGGAATTCATTCATCTACATAGAAACAACCTATTACAGTTTAGCATTTTATTTCCATGAAATGTTACAATGACTGTTTTGTGATTCTGATTTCCTCCCCCTGTCCCAATTTCCCACCTCTGGTCTTTATCACAAGTTTGACTTTGGGCAAATCTCTCTACGTCTGTAGGTCTCAGTTTTCTATTGTATAAAATTAAGCATTGAACAACATGACCTTCAAGGTCCCTTACAACTT
This sequence comes from Pseudocheirus occidentalis, assembly GCA_028646575.1. NCBI lineage: Eukaryota > Metazoa > Chordata > Mammalia > Diprotodontia > Pseudocheiridae > Pseudocheirus > Pseudocheirus occidentalis. Next base: position 337,324,879 of record CM053593.1, on the reverse strand, counting down.
TAAATCAATGATCTTATGATCCAACCAGTCTAATTTTAGTGTTTTAATTACCCTTTCTTTAAATCTGTCATGGAAATTTTAAAAAATTTCTGGAATGATATAGGAGGTATAATTAATATAGTAAATCATTTAAGGTATTCTATAAATATGAAGTTAGAAACATATCAATAGTCCCTACTTCAGTGTATGAGATTTTAGTCCTGGCTCTGTCATAAGTTATCTGGGTGACCTGTGAGTTACTCCCTTTAATCTCCCCAATTCTTTGTTGGTTCCTTCATAAAGTAGGAATTTTAGACCACTTGATCTCAAAAATCCCTTGGAGTTCTAATATTTTATCTAGAATTCTGCTGCTCACTGACACTTGCATGTGAGTCTTACTATTTCTTTTCCATTCTCTGGGTATTTAAAAAAATTCTTCCAAATCCATTTTCTCATATTATTAAGTAATACTTTTTAACATATGATTAATTGAATTTGGACAATGGTCACACTCTAAACCATAACATTCAGAAAGAAATTTAATCAATAAGCATTATAAGATTTTGCTCATTCTATTTCCTCTTCCAAACTCTCCAAAGGGGTAATGCCTGAATAACCAAAATTGATCAATCAAATGGAAATAAGGGGAAAATTAAACTGTCTATTTAAAAAGTAGCACCTCCAAAATAATTTGGAATGTCATTGTAACATGTGATCTGGTCTGATGAGAGTTAGGAAGCTGAAAAAAATTACAAACATTTAATATATGAGTTTAAATCATTTAAATTTTGTGATGTTATAAACTATTAATTTATTATTTAGAATTTATTTAGTGCTTTTAGATTTTCAAAATACTATACCTATATTATCTCATTTGTGCCTCACAAAACCTGTGAGGTAGATTATCAGCAACATTTTCCCTCTGCAGAAAGTGAAGCCAAGAGAGGTTAAGTGACTTATTCAGGGTCATGTAGTCAGTAAGTGTCTGATTCAGAATTTGAACTCAGGACATTCTGAACTATATTCCAACTTCTTCAAAAAAGGATTTCATATAAATTATACATGCTATTTTCTTGGTCAGAAAACCCACGTTACTACAATTTAGAATTCAAGTCTTTTAAAAGTATAACTCCATGCATTATTACAATCCTAGGTAGGGAGAAGCAATAATTGGTAGGGAAGTACATCTCTGTGGTGAAAAATGAGTTTCTCAAGACAAGCTATTTCCCCATAGTTACTTAGAGAATACATAAAACATATAATAATAGTAAGTTCAAAATAAAGTAACTGCTGCCCTTAAGGGGTGGTTTGTGCAAAGTAAAAGAGAGAGAAAGAGAGAGAAAGGAGGGAAGAAAAGAGGGAGAGAGAGAGGAGGATAGGGAGGAGGTAGAGAGGGAAGAAGGAGAGGGGGAGAAGGAAAAGAAGACAGGGTAAGAGGGAGAAGGAGAGGGGTAAGGAGAAGAAGAGGAAGAGAGGGAAAAGGTGAGGGAGAGAGAAACTTTCCAATCTGCTAGTCTGTAATTAACCAACGGTCCACAGTTAAAGCCAAGATGGCCTTGGTTTTTCATTTGGGGCCTTTCACAAGAACTAGGTAAAGATTCATAAGAGCTACCTGTACCTTTCTGATTGATAGTGGAATGGTATTATTCTAAAATGAAATTTCCAGTGGGAATAAAGGGAAAATGCAATACCTCTTTTTGATTACCATCATACAATTAACTTACATCAAAACATGAAAACAAAGGTCCAAATTCATTGGTAACCTTTCTTTTCATTTGAAATGAGATAACCTATGCACATGGCCTTGCAGATCTGGATACACTGTGTAAATTTACATTATTGAGAGCCAGAGTAGTTTAGTGGAAAGTCCTGGACCCAGAATCAAAAAGAAAATTATAATCCTACTTTTTATACTTATTAGCTATGTGAATAAAGACAAATCACTTTATCTTTCTAAGCCTGTTTTCTTCTCTCTAAAATACTGATAATGATCATATATGTTGTTCTTCATATCATATGTGGATCCGTTTTATGTACAAAAAGCACTTTGCAAACTTTCAGGTGCTATATAAATGTCAGTGATTAATAATAAGTCCAATTACTTTCCACCAATTGATTAAATGACATTTTTGCTCTGCTAATAAAAGTGGTAAGTGTGACTGTGGAATCAAGGTCAGGTGAGAAGAGGCCTTGACTTCAATAAAAGCAAAAGTTAACCAAACCCCCTAAATAATACAATCAAAAAAGGAAGTGTAAAGCAGAATTTGAAGTAGCACAAAACTAAGTGTGGGTTCCTTGTTCACTAGTCTTCACTAGATTCTGTGACCTGTGCAGTGATTTTATTGCTATCAGATACAAGTGAGTAACTTCTCTATTTCTTATAGTCTTAGAGAGTTGGTAGAGGCATTTAGAGGTTAAGTGCCATCACTTCTTGACTTAGTCAACTCTTGTTTTCCCTGTGGTTCACTTGTGTTTAAGAAGGAGAGAAGAGAGAGATTTTAGGCAAGGAAGGCAACTTTCAATTTAAGCTTGGGCCTTTATCACTCCCATCCCTCTCATAGACTCATACAGAGCATTAGATGTTTCTGAACATCAAATAAAGAGAAAAAGAGAAAGAAGGAGAGAAGCAAATTGGAGAAGAATGCTGGATTTGGAGTCAGGAAGGTCTCTGTTCTAATCCTTCCTCTGATCATAGCTAAAGTTATAAGAAAGGACAAATCCCTTGACTTCTCTAAGGTCATATTTTCTCTTGTGTAAAATGAAGATAATCTATAAGACTAACTTAAATGTAAGGCTCCTTGTGAACTTCACAGCACTATTCAGTTATTTATTTATTTGATGTAAGCTTTTATTATTCTCGATAATTTAAGATTCTTTCAGATAAGAAAATGGATGGTATGGACTAAAAGGTTAGGAGTCAGGAGTCCACAAAGGATGCAACCAGGAATAACTGTAGATGGCACTACCTTAAAAATGTAGGGCATTTCTACTTCACTGGAATTCCTCAATCATATGTTCTGGTTTCCTGACGTCTTGCCAGGAATATTGTAGGACTGCTTTTGGTTATAGATTGAACTAATTGACTTTTTAGATCCCTTTAAAGATTCTGTGACCGGTGCAGTGATTTTATTGCTATCAGATACAAGTGAGTAACTTCTCTATTTCTTATAGTCTTAGAGAGTTGATAAAGGCATTTAGAGGTTAAGTAGCTTGCCTAGGGTGACAGAGTCAATATATGCCACGGTGACGACTTGAACACAGGACTCTAGGACCTACATGCCATCTACTATATTATATTACCTCTGTGTTCTTGAGAAGAATTAAACAGTCTCTTTTCTATTAAAAACAAATGGGATGGGGGGGCGGAGCCAAGATGGCCCCGTAGAAGCAGCAAAGCACCACAGCTCCCACACAAACATGCTAAAAAACTCATAAAATGGGACTCAAAACAGATTTATCAAGCTCCAAAACTCTCCAAAAGACAGAAAGCACATCTGTTGCTACAGGCAGTGCAGCAGCAGGC
>CM053593.1:337293049-337320877 GCA_028646575.1 Pseudocheirus occidentalis | reverse complement strand
TAAGAACCAAATAAAGACATTTTCATTGTTTCATTCATTCATACATATTTTTGTTTTCTCTGGAACATTCTTGCTTTCCTTTTTGAGTGACCATGGTGCAGCAAATATGTGCATTGACTCTGTACTAGGTCCCTTCTCTGTTGAATAATAGAGCAGTGAGGATGTCTATCTTTTCTGGAGGCCCTCCCAACATCTCTGTGTATAAATAACAATTCTTCTGGTAATTGGTGGAGCAGAGAAGTCTGGTTGGTTTTTTGTTTTGTTTTGTTTTGTTTTCCCATCTATCTCCCATCATCTGTGAACCTGATAGATACTAAATAATTATTATTGTATGTTTCAGATAATTTTTAAGGCTAGGGACTTGGCCTCTGTTTTCATGTCCATTAGTATTACAGAATTCTTAGGTGAGGAAATGCCCTCTAGATTGTGCATTTTCATTGCAATGTATATATAGTCTTAGAGAGTTTCCCAGTGGCAATCAACTGAATCACAGGAACAGCATTATGTCATACAGCGACTACAGCCAGCACTATTCTTGTAATGTCTAACAAACAAGTCTCTGGGGAAAAACAAACAAACAAGCAAGCAAATGTACGCATAACATACTTTTCACTTTAATCTACAGTATTAACATTTTCTCCATCACCTTCTTAAAGTCCAGATGAACAACCAAACAGTAAATCAAGCTGATGTGTAGGGTCTGTCCATTTCTAAGACATAAATGCTCACATTTAAAATTTAGCAATAGACTCTTAACTTAGTAATAGGCATATCCATGAACCGGACCTTGGTCTTCCCAGATCTAGTCTGGTTCTCTATCCATTATGTCACACTCTCCTTATGTTCTGAATATTATAGATAGATAAACCAAGAGATGGAAATAAACAGATAGATATAAATAGATATGACATACTTATGTGCATGTATACACACATTTGTTTATTTATTCATTCAATTAGTTTGTTTACTTATTTATCTATTTATTTATGTATTTGTTTATCAATCTATTTATACCTATTAGATATCTATCTATCTATCTATCTATCTATCTATCTATCTATCTATTTATACTTTTATCCAAAGATTATTAAAGCCTGTGATCAGCCCTTATGATTCAGGTTTTGGTCCTTCCAAGGGAGTAAACCTATGGGATCAATTGAAAAGTTCTGTCATCACCCTTAGAAAGCATCTTTATCAATACTTCCCACTGTTCCTATACATCCTCCAGGATCAATTAAGTATTCAAATTGCCACTCAGAACCCTTGTTATGGTTTCAGTATTACTTTCTTGAGTGTTCCAATAACTGGTCTGCTGACTATGTCTCCTTATTGGTGACTTGCTGATTCCAGCTATAATTTTCCATCTGGCTGCTGTTATCAATCTTAAGAAGGCAGCCTTCTTGAAGTGACAATGTTCTCAGTACAATTTATAATTTGTACTGATTATCTGAGAACTTCCTTGAAACATGGCGACAACTTACTTTGCTACAAAAATAAAACATTCATGGTGAATAAAAATGCAGGAGAATATCATTCATCTGGAACAACTTCTTTAGCTGTCATTCTTAAACAAGGACTGAAGTTGAGAAAACGCGAAGATTTATTTCTTTTGCTCCCTGTATGGTCCCTTTGACCTTTCACCCAGAAGTCAACTGAGAGTTCTAGAGCTTGTTTGTGTGGACCACATTTAATATAGACAAAGTGACTTCGAGGAGTCAGGTTTTTGTTTTTTGTTTTTGCTAAATAGGCTTTAGGAAATTTTAGAGATCCCTTAATGACCCTAAATTTTTTCCTGAAACAAAGGCCCATTTTTTTTACTTCAATATTCTACCTGTGCTTTTATACGGTGGTGAGCAATGGAGTATTACTGTATTGTAGAAGACTTTAGAACTGTATGTCTATATGTCTGGCCCTATGAGGCCATCTAAACCTACTTATATTACAGTTGAAGAAACTGAGATTCAGAAAGGTATACTCATGTCACCGAACTAGTAAGCATCTGATTTAGGATTTGTTCCTAAGTCTTCCTGATTTTAAGTTCAATATTCCTTCAATTATTTATACCAAACAGTATTTTTTTTTGTTAACCACATGGCCCTGGTTTCCATTCTCATATTAACTTGTAGTCTTCAATTAAATCTAGAATTACCCTAAAGACAAAGTTTTGGCAAGGAAAGTTTCAAGACTCCCGAATTTCTTCCTGGATTGAGAGAAGTACAAGATTCAGCTGAATCACATATTTCAAATATGTGCATCTTTACAAGTCCCTTAACCAAGACCTTTCTTTAAGCTGCACCTTTTGTCGATGTTCTCCAGGAGAGTACTTACTCCTGAATTATGGCATGTCAGGTCTGCTTTCTAAGTTGCAGAAAAACTGCACACTTTAATTAAATTTTAAGTGTCCACCAGGAGCAATAATATTATATGAGACATAGCCAATCACTTGCTTGGATCCATAGCAATTACCTAGTGGTACTATTGTTTCTTTCAAGTAATCGAGAAAGAAAAATAAAAGTGTAAATGAGAATGTTTAAGTATACATTCTTGTCTATTTACAAACCAGGTTACCACTAATGTGTATTTAAAATACTTTAGCCTGTCTAGTAACATGGTTGTTTCTTTAGCTATATGTCATTCCTGACTCTTATATGATGAAAGCATTTCTCTTGGACTTTAAGAAAGCACCAGTAAAACAGAGGACTTCACACATGGTTTTGTTGTTGTTGCTACTGTTGTTCAGTACAGTTCTGTATCAAATGAAGATATCTGTGTGTTTGGGGAAGAAGAACATGAGTCCCCTGTGAAATTGCTTTTTCAAACTAAGGCAGCACATGGTTTAGCCTAAAACACCGCTGTATACTAGAAAGGACAATCAGGACTTTGACCCAAGGTATCAACATCTGGAGGTTGTTCCAAAATTTCTGTCTGCCTTATGAACCCCTGGCCCTCTCAGCTTCCCTCTGTCCTTTGTTTATCTCCCCCCAGCATCCCTTCACTGTCACACCTATAGCTCAGAGTTCAACTCAACTATGACACTTGTGGATATACAGACTGGCTCCTGTTCCATTGTTACTATACCCTCACTGGACTTCACTTTCTGCTGCATTCCCTCTCAGCTTATCCTTTGTGTCATTATGACCCATTCCAATGTCTTTGCCCCAGGTAAAAAAATTTCAATGGAAGTTAGGTGATACAATGCATAGAGTACTGGACCTGGAGTCAGGAAAACTCATCTTCCTGAGTCTAAATATGGCCTTGGATAATTATTACCTCTGTGACCCTGGGTAGGTCACTTAATTCTGTTTGCCTCAGTTTCCTCATTTGTAAAATGAGCTGGAAAGGGAAATGACAAAACTTTGCAATATATTTGCCAAGGAAACTCTAAATGGGGTCACAAATAGTTGGACACAATTAAAAAAAAAGACTGAAAAACAACAAAAGAACTCCCACTATAGGTACTATTTCAGTAGAATAATTGGGAATAACTCACTTTAGGTAATTCATGTTTCTTGGCCTCAGTTTCATCATCTGTAAAATGAAAGAGATAGACTAGGTGACTCTCTTGTAACTTGAATATTCTGTGAAAACTGCATATATTTCATTGGCAGATGGAATTACCCCATTATAAAAAATAAAAAGGAGCCAGGTTGAGGCCCATATTCATCAATCTGTTACAAAAGAGACATTACATCAGAGAATGCACCAAATGCTTCAAAAACTGCCACCTGGCAGACAGCTCCTCTGGTTTACTCTTGGCTCAGGTCCTCCTGACCTCTCAGCTCATTTGATGGTTTTATCTTGTCCTAGCACACCTACTAAAGTGGGAGGTGAGAGGGAGGGATGATCTGAGTCAACCAGCATGGCTTGGGCAGGTGTCCACTGAAAACAGTTAGGTTTGTGGCAGATAGAAGTAACTGCTTGTTTCGTAGGGGGCTGGCTGAGTGGCCAAAATTACTAGTGGAAAGAATTCAAGTGGCAAACAGAGCATAAGCTGAAGGAGTTCTCACCACAGGACGTGATAAAAAGATAGCAAATTGTGGATATTCAAAGTGCAAACCATTTTTTTATATGGAAGTCAATATAGCTATAGAAGTTTGAACAAGGATAAAAAAAAGCCCATCAATAACACCATCCCCCTATAAGGGTCATCAAGGCTCCTCTTCAATGGCTCCAATGATAGGGAGCACACTACCTATTCAAATGGCACATTATAAATTTGAATGCCTCCATGTAAACAGAAAAACTCTAGTCTTTATTCCACAGCCCTTTAATGTTCTCTGGTCATGTTCCCTGTTATAACTCCTCCTTTCTGGGTTAAACATTTGCAGTTTTTTTCTACTGATGTTTATTTGATACAATTCTGAGTTCACTTGCCATCCTGTTCACTCTCCTTCAGACTTATTCCTGTCTGTCCAGAATTCTAGACAGAAAACTATAACAGAATCTAATATTGCAGAAATTTATCCTAACATGAGACTTCAGAACTGAGTGTCATATTCCAAAGTTGGTCCGTGCAAGGAAGGATATAATTGGACTCTGATAGTCCTTGCTCAGGATATTACATTTCTATTAATGAAATCTAAGATCACATTTTTTGTTTGTTTTCTTACATATTAACACTGACTCATAATGAGTTTTAGACCAGAGTACTGATTTCTTCATGCAATTTCTTTTTAAAATTTAATTTTTAAAATGTTTTTTTTGAACTTTTTGTTTTTTACAACATTTTGTTTCAAAATATATTCTGCCCTGGTCCCCTACTCAGAAGTATTTTATTTTAACAAAAATAGGTAAGTAAATTGACAAATAAATAAATACATAAAAGAATGAACAAACAAATAAATGAATGGATGGATGGATGGATAGAAAAGAAAAAAATACAAGTTCAGTAAAACTAGTCAACACGTATCCACTGAGCCTGGCAAAATACATTCCTGTCGTTCTCTATGTCTGCCAGGAAATAAGGTAGTTAAATCTTCTCTCTTCTTTGGAGACACACTTGGTCATTACATTTATACAGAATTCAGTTTCATTTCTGTTTGTTTGTTTTCTCCATTTACATTGTAATAGTCATCCTATATATTGTTTTTCCTAGTTTTGCTTTCCATCAACTTATGCCTTCCAATGCTTCTCTGAATTCTTCATATTAATTTCTTAATAGTACAGCAATATTCCATTACATTCATGTGCCACATTTTTTTTAGCCATTCTCACTGAGGGACATCTATTTTGTTTCCAGTTTTTTGCTACTACAAAAAGTATATCTGTAGATATTTTGGTATAAGGGAGACTTTCTATCTTTGCCTTTTTTAATGAAGACGCCTAGCAGTGGGATCTCTGGAGCAAGGGGTATGACATTTTGATCACTTATTTAGTATAATTCCAAATCATTTTCCAGAATAATTGAGTCTATTCAGACATGAGATTCTTTTTAGTAATAATTTATCCATGCTACATAATTACTCACGTGGTTTTTTTATCTAACTTGATAAAAATGGTTATTTATCTCATAGTAACAACTAATTACTGTATTATGACCAAAGTTTTTCCACTTTTCAAATTCCTCATCCAGAAATCAACCAGGATGGCTGAGACCTAATCAAAGACTTACTAAGTTTGGACCAATGGGTGCGTTGCTGTTTACTGTGTCTGCTAAAGCAAGTCTGGGAAAATGTGGATACTCCTTTTTCTCAGAAAGGTGATATTTAAATTGATAAATCATTGTGACTGAGATTTAGGTGATCTAAGTCATGTACCCCAAGACTTCATTGTAATATAACCCATCTCTCATTATTTTCTCCTTATTTGTTAACCAATTAGAGCTGACTGCCACCCTCAGAAATGCTTGCTCTTCCAAGGGCATATAAACTGAGAGCCCATAGCTATTAGGGATCTTTGGTCTAAGAGAAAGATGACAAAATGATGATCCTTTTACTAATAAACATGCTATCATTATTAATAAAAAGATTCAATTGAAATAGAAACGATGCTTCTCAAACTTTTTAAACCCCACAAACTGTAGGATTTTATATTTATTTCCATTAAAACTGGTCTTCTCCAATGCAGTATATCAGCAAATATTTATTAAGTACCTCCTATCAAGCACTGTGCTAAGAACTGGAACTACAAAAATAAAAACAACTGTTTGCCCTCATGGGGTTTACATCCTCAATCTGCTGTTCCAGTATATTATCTAACCTAATAGGTAACCCTCTGAGCTTCAAACAGTCTAGAAATTTCCTAGGTATGTATCTGTCTTAAAGTAAGACATTTATCAAAATGTCAAACAGAAAGGGGTCAAGGGCAGAAACCTGTGACTTTCCAGTAAAGACAGATTAGTACCAATCTATTATATGTTCTATTTCTAGAAATGAGATTTTTTAAAGATGCAAATGCAGCAAATCAAAGCCATTTGTTATCCTGATCTGATATCACAGGAGCTTAGAGCTAGAAAGCTAGAGCTAGAAAATCACATTGTCCAACCCTAAATTATTCATGCTGTTTTCTTCTTGTACTGTCATTAATGTTTTGTACAAGAACTGTTATAGTATTATAAGGTTTAAAGATTATAGCAAAGTTATTTTTAAAAATCATTACAAGCAATTTAATCAACAATGGACATAAGTTCTATATAACTAAAAGACAGTGTCGGGACAGCTAGGTGGCACAGTGAATTGAGCACCGGCCCTGGAGTCAGGAAGACCTGAGTTCAAATGTGACCTCAGACACTTAACACAAAAACTAGCCATGTGACCTTGGGTGAGTCACTTAACCCCAAATGCCCTCCAAAAAGAAAAAAAAAGAAAAAGAAAAAAAGTGTCCAAGTTATAAAACACTCTTGTCCAAGTTAGATGGACAAAGTTATAACTAGTTAGTGCTTCAGTCTAGAAGACAATATCCAGGATGTCATGCTTCTTTCTCTTAGCAGAATACTAGTTCCACTGGACCTGTCTACTCCTATGCCTAGTCTCCAGTCCGCTATCCCTCCCAACCCCAACCAAGACTGTCATATCCTTTCCTAGGCCTGGATTCACCATCAAGCCTGGGGACCTGTACTGGCTGATATGTCCTGGAATTACACAGTATCACTGGTAAAAATCACCAAACTCTGCTTCTCCTCCAAAGTATAGCTGGGTTCTAACTAGTGAAAATAAAGAATATTGTTATTATCTTATTTGAATTTGCACTGCTTCTTTCCATTGGGCTGGAACCAGTTGTCATATTTTATACAATTATGACTTTAAGTAATATGAATATGAATAAATATGACCACTTCTAAGGATTCATGAGCCATGTAAACTTAATCTATTTTCAGCAATCCCCATGTTCTTCCCTTTCTACTGCACCTCTGGAACTTTCCTTAGGTGTTTACAAAAAACAAAAACAAAAAACTTCTCTTTATTATAGATCTTTTCCTCAACCACCCCGCCATCTCCTGGTGCTCACTGAAACCTACCTCCCTCCTATCATGCCTCTTGCCACCCTGTGTCAGGCTGTCTATCCTGTCAGATTTCCTGACAAAAGAGCACAGAGGGAAAGAGAAGTTAGCACTTCTTCGCTCACTACTGCCACCTTTGGAAATCTCTCTGCCCTGAAACTCCGATCAATTGCATTTGCCCAGGAACTGCAATTCCTCATTAACTGGACAGTCATGGAGTCCAACCCAATTATTTCACAAATGAAGCGAAAGAAATGCAAAGACTTTAAGGTTCTAGTCCTAGTTCATACCGCTATTAAAATAGTGAGGATTCAAACACAGTTCCTCTGAGCCCAAATATATTTCTTTTTCTACTACGACATATTAATACCTCCAAGCATTTCTAAATGGTGCTTTTACCACAGACTGCAGAACAGTAAAACTGTCTACTAATTTGTCTGTGAAAACCTATAACTATGAATATTCTTAAATGCTCTATAAATACATGCTAGAAGTGTAAGCAATTCAAAACTCAATAATTTTGCTACTTTTGAAAAAACCTAAAAATGAAAACATAATTTGGGAACAAGCTAAAAAAATACTCAACGAAATCAAACAAAATAGCATGAATCACCAAGGCAGTAGAGGACTAGGGTGGGGGGAAAAGGGGAGTAGAGTTGGCAGATCTCCAGATCATCAGTATCCTAGGGAATTACAAAGATTTTTCAAACGAATATGACCTTTAGGTTTATGAAAGTTTTCTACATTCTGCTTTCCTTCTAAAAAGTCATTTTAAAGTCTGCTAAATCATGATACCACTTGGAAATTTTCTGAGCCCTAGCATCCCAAATACTGGCACTAATCAGAAAAGCAGAATTTTTTGCAATTGCTTGCTGTTTGATTATTTTCTTCAGGTGCTAAAAAAAGTGATTGAAATGGTTCTGAGGTACAAAACTAATCTTACAATCCCAGTATTCCACTATCTGTTTTTTCCTCTCAAGCAGGCATGGCTTCATGAAATTCTCCCAGTGGGGGTTTTGTTATGGAAATGAACAGTGCCCCAGACAGTGGTTGAAAATCAGGTCCAATTCTTCAATTATTTCTGCAAAACTTTTTAATGTGTAGATCTCCCTTAGAGGAGATGACTATAGTAAGAATGAGATATGTAGGGGAGGAATGATTCAAATCATACTCAAGATGGACCAATAATGATAAGACAGTTAAGGCATTGAATATAGCTGAAATTAAAAGATATTTCAAGGATAGAGGAGTAGGTTTTTTTTATGTTGTTACGGCAAACAGACAACTCTACAGGTACACCTTGATTTCTATATTATAGTCCATGCAGCTGACCCAATATAATCTTGAATTCATGACAATGTTTTTGTAAAATGTAATGTCAAAGTGGCCAGTGTCACTAGATTAAAGAGTACATCTTGGGGAATAAAGTATAAGAAGACTGGAAAGATTAAACTATGACATTTTGATTCATTCATTATCTAATAGAAAGCCAACATGAACCTGTTCTTGCTCTTTGAAAGAGTTACTTTTTGTGTAAAACTTCCATGGCCTAATTAATTGGAATACCAGTATTTTGTGAGAAGTAAGGGAAAAGGTTATTTCAAAGAGATGTGGAAAAAATGCATATGATCAGGTGCAAAGCAAAGGAATAGAACCAAAATAACAATTTATACCATAACAACAATGTATATAAATGAATAATTTTGAAGGAATTTATGAACACATAAAGAATAAAATGAGTAGGGGTGGCTAGATGGCGCAGTGAATAGAGCACCAGCCCTGGAGTCAGGAGTACCTGAGTTCAAATCTGACCTCAGACACTTAACGTGGAAAAACTAGCCGTGTGACCTTGGGCAAGTCGCTTAACCCCAACCTGCCCTCCAAAAAGCAAAAAAAAAAAAATAAAAAAAAATAAAATGAGTAGATGCAAGAGTAGATCTAATTTATACATTAAAAGCTCTGTAAAAACAACAACAATTTTTTAAAGTCATAAGAACCCTGATCAATGCAATAGTCATCCAGAGGACTAATGATGAAGCATTCTATTCATGTCCTCATAGAGCCAGTACAAAAAAATGAAGGAAAAAAGAATTTCTAAAGTAGTTTTACAGTTAACCTGCTACTTGGGAACTATATGATCTTTTAAATCTCCTCTTCTCTCTCACTTGGAAAGAGGTAAGCTTGTTAAAATCACTTGGAGGAAAGCAGTTGCCTAAAAAAATTATGAAATGAATGGACTTAGAGAAACTAGGGAGCACTTACACATATGAATATGCAGTGAAGTAATCAGAACCAGGAAAACAATGTATATAAAATCTACACTAATATAAAGAGAAAACAACCTTGAATGGCTTATGAGCTATGCAATAATAAACCATAACTCCAAAGTATTGATATCAAGCACTGATGGACTCCAGAAAGATGGAATATCAGAAAGATAATGGATCAAAGATACAGAATGAAACCATCATTTTCAAATGGATGATGTAGGGTTTATTTCGCTTGACTATGCTTTTTTTTTAATAAAGGACATTTGTTTTAATGTAGATGACTGAAGAAAGGGGAATGGTTAGAGATAATGATTGCCAAATAAATCATATCGCTGAGGCATGTTTTTAAGCATGGAAGACAACTGAAGAAAGTTCAGATGAGGACACAAAAAAATAAAACAGCTACAAAACTAACATTCAGTTAGTCATTCAGTCAATTACAGTATGTGAGAAACTGTGCTAAGGCATATTGCTCTCAAAAACATTAAAATCAAATGGGGACTTGAAGGAAGACAGCAAAGTCAAGAGACAAAGGAAAGGAACAAAAAGAGAATTTCAGCTCTGGGACTAAACCAGTAAAAATGTATGGAGTTGGGAGATGGAATGACTTGTCTGAAGAATATTTTGCTTACAGAGAGAGAAGGTATCAGTGTAAGAACCAGCAACACTAGGTTTAATATCCATCTTATATAGGAGTTCCTTATAACAATGAAATTATGGATGTAGGCATTATGCTTAGCTTATATAACCTGATTCACTCAATGCTACGTTTATCCCAGAGAATGATAATACTTCATCCCTTTCTTATTCCAGATAAGTAATAAGTATAATGAATAATCATTAAACAAGCATATTGTGTTCACTATATATATTAAGTGTCAACAATACTCATGGTCTTCACTAAAGACCTACATTTATTCTTTATTATTACTTATTAATTTAATTTGCTGTCACAATTTTTTTTACTAAAGGCTGCTTTGGTTCTTGTCAAAATCTCAATTTAATCACTTCTGACAGCCTTCCTTAAGATGATTATATTTGATTGCATATTGAATTCTCTTAAAATTGTCCTATCATCATCAACAGGGAAATTTCAGTGATAATTATCATACAGATGCTGGAGTGTACCCCCCTACACACACACACGCACACACACACACACACACACACACACACACCTAGACATACATGCACAAACACACAAAATAAAGAGTACTGGAAAAATCATTTTATTTATTCCATTCCCATAATTGCTATTTAATTAACATCTTAGATTTGCTTATTTAAAATTTTAACATTTTATTGTTTAAAAAATATTTATAGTGGAAAATTTTGTGTGACACATAAACCACAAAATAAAAGACCTAGATAACATTTTCAAAACAAAACAGTTTAAATGAATGAAGTGGTGTCATCAGAGAAACATGGACTCTTAGAGCTATACTTTAATTGAGAGAGACAATATGTACATTTGTAATTATGTAAAAAACAATGCAAGATCTTTTTTTTAATTGTTGGTAACAGGCACTCCCAATTTATTTTTAATTTTTTTTAAAAATTTTTATTAATTTCCAATTTATGGAATTAAACAAGCATTTTGATAACATAGTACAACTTGAAAAAAGATGAATGTACATGACTCTGCAAGACTATCATGTACAATTTGCTGTTGCTTTTAAATATATATGTCATCATTTACATTTCCTTTTTTCTTTTTCTGCCCATACTCCATCTCACCCCAAAGATAGCTACCATTAGACACAAATAGGTATATATTAAGAAATCATTCTATACATACTTCTATTTTTCTGTTCTTTCTCTTGATACAGATAGCATAGACTTAAATACTGGAATTTAAATAAAAAGTCAGAAACAAAAAGGCATGTCATGTGCATCATGGAAAATAAAGAGAGAATTCA
Organism: Pseudocheirus occidentalis; assembly: GCA_028646575.1. Lineage (NCBI taxonomy): Eukaryota > Metazoa > Chordata > Mammalia > Diprotodontia > Pseudocheiridae > Pseudocheirus > Pseudocheirus occidentalis. Next base: position 337,309,250 of record CM053593.1, on the reverse strand, counting down.
AAATATGTAACAATAAATTTTTATTTCAAGAAAGCCTATATGATTAAATAATACTCATTGTGCTGAGAATTGTCCATCTTTTCTTTGCTTCCTTGTGAGTTTTCTTTTGTTCTCTACAATGTACATTTTTATTTCGTTCTTTTTTTCTCTCCTCCCCCAACCTCACCCCAGAAGGCTACAATAAAGTTTAGACATGTTTCTCTATAGTTATAGATACATACATAAATATATACATATATACATGCATATATAGACATATACTTTCCCAAATCTATTCTACTTCTAATCTTTGGTGTTTTATGTACGATTATATCTCTTGTTTCCTATCCCTCCTACCTCCTCTATTTTACTTCTATCCACTATCTTGCCCTCCTATAACTTGCTTACCCCCTTCCAAGGATCCCTCCCCTATCCTCCCCTTCCTGTAAAACTAAATACCCTTTTTACCCCTATTTTACCTATTCCCTCCCCGTCCCCTCTAAAGATCCCTCCCTTGTCCTCTTCCCCCTCCCTATGCCCCAACCATTTCATTTCTTCTGATTTTAGAAGACTGTTATACTCTTCTAAATTCATATGTATAGTTCCCTCTTAAACCCATGCCTCATGAAAGTAGGTTACCAGAATTTCTCTACCAGCCCTCCTCCCTATCTAATTCATCCTCATTAATTCTTCTTTTTGCACCTCAAATAATTACTCTTTTAAACTGTTCCTAAATGGTTTTACTTTTAAAATTCATATTCTCAGGTTTACCCCAATCTTCCTTATATATTACTCAATTGTTAATAAGAATCTTGGAAATTCATTACATATATATATAAAGTAAACTGTCCTTATGGGTCCCTTATAATCAATCTTTGTTATGTGCCTTATATTTCTCTTTGTTCTTATATGTTGAATCTTCTATTAAGTTCAGGATTTTTTTTAACAAAGTCTTGAAAATTTGAGAGTTTATCAAATGTCCTTTTTTTTTATTCACGATATTATTTAACTTTGCAGGGTATGATGTTTTTGTCCAGAGGCCCAGTTATTTTGCTCTTCAATATGCTGTGTTCCAAGACCTGCAGTCCTTTCATGTCTCTGCTGCTAGGTCTTGTGTAATACTAATTGTGGCACTATCATATTTAAATTGTTTTAATCTTGATGCTTTGAATATTTTTCCTTCAACTTGGGATTTCAGAATTTTACTATGATATTCCTATGAGTTTTCCTCATAGGATTTTTTTAAAGGGGTGATCAATGTTTTTTTGTTTTTATTTTCTGTTTCTACTTTCCCTCCTTGTTCTAATGCTTCAGGACAACTTTTAAATTATTATTTCTTGTATTATTATATCAATATTTTTATCATAACTTTCAGTTGGTCCAATTATTTTTATATTTTCTCTTTTTGATCTATTCTCCAAATCCATTGGTTTCCTTATATGATGTCTCACTTTCTCTTCTACTTTTTCGTTATTCATATTTTGTTTAATCATTTCTTGATCTCTTATAATTTCACTGACTTCACTTTGCCCAATTCTGATTTTCAAGATGTCATTTTCTTCCTTAAAATTCCGGATCTCCTTTTCTAATTGATTCACTTTCCTTTCATACCTTTCTTGTTTTTCCTCAATTATTCTTATTTTCTTTTTCAGTTTTCCTCCATCTCTGTCATTTTTTATAGCATAGTAGTGTTCCATTACAATCATATACAACAACTTGTTCAGCCATTCCCTGATTGATAGGCATCCCCACAATTTCCAGTTCTTGGATACCACAAAGAGAATTTCTATAAATATTTTATAACATATAGGTTCTTCTCCATTTTCCTTAATTATCTTTGGAAACAAGCCCAGTAATGTTATTGCTGGGTCAAAGGGTGTAGACGGCTTATCAGCTCTTTGGATCTAACTCCAAATTGCTCCCTAAAATGGTTGAAAAAGTTCACAATTCCACCAACAATGAATTAGTGTGCCAACTTTTCCATATCCTCTCAAATAGCTGTCACTTTTGTCTTCAATCCTTTTAGTCAATCTGATAGGTATAAAATGATATCTCGAGATTCTTTTAATTTGCATTTCTCTAATCAATAATGATCTAGGGCATTTAGATATAAATTGTCTTGATTTCTTCATAAGAAAAACCACGGTTTATATCCTTTGACTATTTATTAATTGGGGAATGATTTGTATTATTGATTTGACAGTTTAGACACATATTTTATATATATATATATACATATATATAATATATGCATATGTATATATGTTTTAGGTATATGACCTTTATCTGAGAAACTTTCTATAATTACTTTCCCTCCATTTTTTGCTTTCCTTTTTGACCTTGATTACATTTTATTTTATTTGTACAAAAACTTTTTAAAGTACTGTAATCAGAATTATCCACTTTATTACTTGCTCTACTTTCTCTTGTTTGCTCATAAATTGTTCACCTCTTCACAAGTCTGATATATAATATGTTTCATACTCTTTAAATTTCTTATACTATCTCTCTTTATATCTACGTCATGTATCAATTTTTATTTTATCTAGGTAAATAGCATGAGATATTGGTCTATGCCCAATTTCTGCCAGCCTGCTTTCTAGTTTTCCCCACAATTTTGTTTTACCAAATAATGAATTCATATCCCAAAACCTGTCTGTATACTTTTTGAATAGAACATTACAATATTTATTTGTTGCTATATATCTACTCTCTTCCTTTGATCTATTTCTTAACCATTACCAGATAGTTATGATAATTACTGCCTTATAATCTAGTTTAAGATCTGATTTTGCTAAGCCTTCTTCCTTTACATTGTTTCCCATTTTCCCTTTATATGCTTGACTTTTTGCTTTTCCTGATGATTTTTTTCCTAATTCACTAAAATATTTTATTTTGGTAGTTCAACTAGCATGTTATTAAGTAAATAAATTAGTTTAGGTCAAATTGCCATTTTTTTATGTTGACCCTGTTTATCCATGAAAAATTAATATTTCTTTAAATATTTAAATCTAATTTTATTTTTATAATTTTTTTATAACTTTGTTTATATAGTTCCTGGATTTATTTTCTCAGGTGTACTGGCAGTTTATGAATCAGAAAAAGTGCAAAAGAAGTTGTGGATTCTAAAAGGTTCAGATAAGGAGAGAGATCATAGGAGTTCTGGTTTGAGAAATTCCCCAATAGCGTGAAGGAGATCAACGTGCAATAAGTGTGGAAAGGTTGGTATGTGGCTTCACGCGCCAAGCAGAGTTTATATTTGATCCTACAGTTAAAAGTAAATCAGTGGAATTAATTTCTTAGGAGAGTGACATGATTAGATGAGGAATGTTAGGAAAATTATGTAAAAATAAAGACAGTATGAAGGAAGAATTGGAGGAGAGAGTGACTTAAGGAAAAGAAACTAATTAGAAGGTGACTACAATAGTATAGGTCAGGTGTGGGGAACCTGCAACCCCAAGGCCACATGTGGCTCTCTAAGTCCTCAAGTGAGGCCCCTTGATTGAGGGTCCAAGGATATATTATCATTGTTCTCTGACCTGTCTATTGAGTAAACCTGACACAAAAGGGAATGATAGGTATACCAAATAACTCATTATGATATGACTGAAAGAATGCTAAATTAAGCCTTAGGTAAACCCTAGCTCTATCATTCATTAGATGTATGACCTTGAAGAAACAATTTAACTCTTTTAGTCCTCAGTTTGTTTGTTTATATTTATTGGCCTAAATGATATCTTAAGTTCTTTCCAACTTTGTCTATGAATTTATCAGATAATAACTTGTTCTTAATGAAACTATAATGATTTTAATGATCTCTCCTTCCTCTTCTAAAACTCTCAAGACATCTCCTTAAAAATAGATTCTAAAATTTTACCCAGAACTGAATCAAATTCACAGGCTTATCATGCAAAGATTCCATCCAGTGGGCATGTAATATAAGGGTTAATTGAGCACTAGCATATACTTCCCACTGTGTTATGCTGCAAACACTAGCTTGCAAAATTAGAAATTGCATTTCACAAAAGACTTTACATTTTAGGCATAAATCCTAATTGCACTTGACCCAAAAAGTGAAATTCCCATCAGATGCTATGGTAGCCATTGCAAGGACATGGAAGAAGTAAAGAAAACAAGACATGGGTGGAGAAGGCATAAAGTTCCAAAGTTATCGAATTTATGCTCTTCAAATCATATTAGCTTTTTCCAGCACAGACCTTCTTTTTCTTTATTACAATTTTGCATTTAGAATGGTCACTTCTTGCCAGGGATCACATCCTTTATGCTTCAGTAGCCAGGTATTTTATTTTTGTTTTGTTTGTTTTTTTACTATAAAGCAATAGAGGTAGCAATAGCTGTCTATAAAGTAGTGAACATGAAATCCCCCAAAGTTGTGTGATCTGGGAATATCAATCAACTTCTGCCTACCTCGGTGTCTTCAACTACAAAATAGAAATAATAATGGCACTTAACTTCCAAGTTGTCATGAGGATCAAATAAAATCATATTTGTAAAACACTTAGATGACCTCGTACAGGACAGTGCTCAGCCGAATGCTTTCAATGTTCTCCTCCAAACAACTTTAGAAAACTACCTCAAATCACATTTAGATTAGCAGAGCCAACAAAAGGTAAGAGAGATATGTTTTCAAATCTAAAACGACTTGGGAGGTCTGAAGGAGAGGTCTCTGGCATTGATGGGTACAGGCTTAGAATAATAGAAGAGCACTAGAGATAGATATCAGAGGCAACTGTGAGAGCAGCAGCTTCAGGAACTCTCAGGCAAGAGATGGTAAAGGGGTCAGACATCTGGTTATAGAGAAATTACAAAGGACCCTTTCCTGGCATGAGGTGCATCAGGCTCTGATTGGCAACTCTGTTGCCCATAAGTGGTTCTGTGTCATAGTTTCAGGGCAGAGAGGTGCACTTGTGTCAATCAAAGGGGATCAAGAGCCCTGGTCACAATTTCAGGGTTGAGGACAACTAGACCAGGAGCCCTTCCTGGGTAAAGACCAGAACATAGACCCAGAGAGCAGTCATCATTTCTCTCCTAGGGTAACACCACCTTGGAAGCACTGAAAACTTACAGACCATAGAACTACCTCTGAAAACAACAGCATGGAAAAGCCTGAAGCTTGTCACAGTGTCTTCCCATCCCATAACAAGCAGAGCCAACCTTTAACAGAAAGTTCAAAGTCAAGAAATAAGCTACAAAAATGAGCAAATGATAAAAAAAAATAACTTGACCACAAGAAGAAGCTATTATGGTGGCAGGGCAGACCCAACTATAAACTTAGAAGAATACAATAGTACTAAAACATCTACAAACCAAGCTTGAAAGAGAAGAGCTCAAGACCAGCAAGAATTCCTGGAAGAATTAAAGAATGAGATAAGAATGGGAGAGGAAAAATTGGGAAAAGAAATGAGAATGATGCAGTAAAATTATGAAAAGAGAATCAACAGCTTGGCAAAAGAGGCACAAAAAATACTGAAGAAAGTACCTAAAGAAACAGAATTATCCTAATGGTAACAGTCTCAAAAATTCACTGACGAAAATACTCCTTTAAAATCAGAACTGAACAAATAGAAAAAGAAGTACAAAAGTACACTGAAGAAATCACTGCTTAAAAATTAGAATTGGGCAAGTGGATACTAATGACTCTGAGACTTTAACAAAGAATAAAACAAACCAAAAGAATGACAAAAAATGAAAATGTGAAATAGCTCATTGGAAAAACAACTGACCTAGAAAATAGACTGAGGAGAAATAACTTAAGAATTATTGAACTGCCTGAAAACCATATTTTAAAAAAAAAGCCTTAAAATCATCTTTCAAGACACTATCAGGGCAGCTAGGTCATGCAGTAAGTAGAGCACTGACCGTGGAGTCAGGAGGACCTAAGTTCAAATCCAGCCTCAGACACTTGACACAACTACTAGCTGTGTGACCTTGGGCAAGTCATTTAACCCCAAATACTTTGCCTTCACCCTCCAAAAAAAATAAAGAAAGAAATTATCAAGGAATAAGACTTGATATTCTAGAACCGGGGGCTAACATAAAAATGGAAAAGAATCCACTTATCACTTCCAAAAAGAGATCTCAAATGGAAAACTCCCAGGAATATTATAGTCAAATTCAAGAGCTCCCAGGTCAAGGAAAACATAATGCAAGGAACCAGAAAGAAGTCATTCAAATATTGTGGAGCCACAGTTAGGATAACACAATATTTAGCAACTTTTACTGTAAAGAATTGGAGGCCCGGGAATATGATATTCTGGAGGGCAAAGGATTTAGGATTACAACCAAGACTAACCTACTCAGAAAAACTAAGCATAATCCCTCAGGGGAAAAAAATGAATATTTAATGAAATAGAGGACTTTCAAATGTTAAAAAAGGAAACTACATTGTTCTAAAAGGTATCATAGACAATAAAGATATAGATAGATTGATAGATAGATAGATAGATAGATAGATAGATAGATAGATGGTAGAGATAGATGGTAGATAGATACACATACATACTATAGTGTGTTTCTATGTTAATGGCCTCATTTCTCAAATATAGAAGGAACTGAGTCAAACATATAAAAATAAAAGTCATTCCCCAATTGGTAAATGATATAATAAGTTTTCAGAAGAAGAAACAATATAGTAAGTTTTCAGAAGAAGAAATAAAAGGTATCTATAGTCATATGAAGAAATGTTCTAAATCACTATTGATTAGAGAAAGGCAAGCTAAAACAACTCTGAGGTACCACTTTACATTTATTAGAAATGACAAATGCTGGAGGATATGAGGGAAAACAGATACCTTAATAAATTGGTGGTGAAGTAGTGAACTGTCCCAACTATTCCAGAGAAAATTTGGAACTATACCAAAGGGCTTTAAAACTGTATAAACCCTTTGATCCAGCAATATCACTACTAGGTCTGTACCTCAGAGAAATCAAAGGAAAAGTAAAAGGACCTATATGTACAAAAATATTTCCAACAGCTCCAGTAGTAGCAAAGAACTGGAAATTAAAGAAATATTCGTCAATTAAGGGATGGCCAAACTAGTTGTGACATATGATTGTGATGCGGTACTATTGTGTTATGAAAAAATCACAAGGGCTGGAGGGGGAAGGGTGGTCATTTCAGGAAAAAGAAAATGACGAGACCTATAAGAACTGATGCAAAGTGAAAAGAATCTGGAGATCACACTGATCACTATGCACAACAGCATTAATGTTGTAATGATAATCACTCTAATCAATGTAATGATCCATGAAACTTCCAAAGGACTCATGATAAATATATATATATATATACACATATATCATCCACCTCCAGAAAGAGAATAGATGAACTCTGAGTGCAAACTGAAGTATAATTATTGTATATAATATACATATTTCATCCACCTCCAGAAAGAGAATAGATGAACTCTGAGTGCAAACTGAAGTATAATTATCTCACTTTGTTATTTGTTTGCTTATTTTTTCCAGTATGGCTAGTATGGAAATAAGGTTTTACACGATTTCATGTGTATAATTGATAAATTGTTTGCCTTCTCAGTGAGTGGGTAAGGTGTAAGATGAACTCTGGAACTCAAACTTTAAAGAGAATGCTAATAATAAATACAATTAATTAAGGGAAAAATTATAAAACACTTAGCATAGTGCCTATAATAAATCTCATTTCCTTATTTACTTATATTGAGCTGACTAGGTGCAAAATAGCAGTTTGCCTTAATGCTTCACCATAAGGAGAATTTTAAGCATTACTACAACGATATGCAAATGATCTGTGATTTGGTCAGCTTGAAAAGATCCATATGGACAAATTCAAGAAATAAGTCTATGACCTAGTAGATAAGTTCTAGTGAATTTCCATTCACTTAACTCACCTCCCTCCCTTTCTACTTTTCCTTAGAATTATAAACAAATCAGCATTACCACAGACAATAGAAAGGATGTGTCAACAGACCATCCTGTTGATTCATTCACCATCCCCTACATTTACCAGATCCAAACACTCTTCCCTGATTTCCAGTCTTACATTTATGTTGTCTCTCTGTATTACAATTGGGGGGGGGGGGTTGGGGCATAGGAGGGAGTGAGGTGCTATTAAGCTTTTGAATGAGTATCCTCATCACTTTGTTGAATCACATCAAATCAACAGACATTTGTTAAATGCCTACTATGTGACAAGTACTTTCCTAAGTGCTAGTTTAACACAGTGCTTGGTATATAATAAGCACTTAATGAATGTTTTTTCCTTAACTCATACAGCATTCACCTCTGAATGAAGTGAATATTCTGCCATAGTTACCAGGGTTGAACAAATAAGAGGAAAGAGATTTTCCTGAAGGGGCAAGCAACTGTAATGAATAGGATGATTTTTAGAATCTTGTTTCCATCCAAAGGCATGGATGGATGCTCTCTCTGTGCTGGGACAAGATACCCAGAACTGAATGTTAACCAAGTAGCTGCTCTAGGCTGTGCATATCAGTATGAAGGGGAACAGTGACCTGTAAAATGCTCCTGGTGGTTCCTGATGCCAGCTCCACTCACTCAGTGTTCACTACCTTGTCCATTGTGCCTCAAGAAGGTTAAAGAACATCTTGTACAAAAAGTACAAACCAATTACATTCATGCACTTGGCCCAGGACTAAAACTGAGATCTGAACTAAGAAAAAAAACGAAATTGGAGTATCAAGTTGTGTTTTCTTAATGTAAAATGGAATGTGGGCATTGTCACATTCCAGTAGCTAACATTCAAAGAGTGCTTTACAAATATTACAACCCTATTATTATCATTCTCCTTTTATATATGAGGAAACTGAGGGAGATAGAAGTTAACTGATTTAGTTAAAGTTACACAGGAAGCAAGAGGAAGATTTGAACTCAAGTCTTCCTCACTCCAGGCCCAGTATGCTATATAACACATTACCTATTTGATTTTAACTCTCAATATGAATCTCTAGCCAGTACTATAGGTAACAAATGGTTTTAATATTACTTTCCCCAAGACACGTCTCACATAGTCCATTCTAGTTTTGGTCATAAAACAGAGAAGAAAATTGAACTTATGATTTCCTCAAACAGGGGGCCTAGATCCAACTCTAAGAACCCTTTAGTACCTGAGGATTTCCAGGTCTTGTTCAATTATTTTAAAACCAAAATAAAGATCTGAACGTGGGTTTTTTTTGTTCTTTTGTATTTTTGCTTTTTGTTTTCTTTGTTTGCCTTCCTAATATAGAAGTTGTTTTTATTTTAATCCCATTGACTAGATTTGAATTAAAAGAAGATATAGAAAATCTGAGAGAAGTATGGAGATGGTGAGTGGGATGAGAAGATCCAAGTCCCTAAGAAACTTTGAATCAAGCCATTTATTTCTTTCCCCTGTGACTCTTCCTCAATCAGTTGCTACTATCCCAGGTTTTTGCTTGTCTATTCAAGAAGATTCCATGTATTTAGGGAGTTGATTAGGTAGCAAATTTTTCTCCTTTCTGTAATTTTCTGAAATGTGTCTTGTCTCTGCCCATAGGTAAGGTCTTCCCTCTTCCTTTTGCATGAAACTGCTTGTCTTTGCCACAAAAGAAACCCCCTCTAGGGAGGATAGAGGCTTGAACTACCTCATGGGTTTAGATATTTTATTAAGGAATACTAGCTCCAAATCAGAAAAGTAGTGTGCTTTAGAGTCAGGATTCAAGTCTTGTTCCTCTCATTTATTAGCTGTCACTTTGTGCACGACACCACTGTTCTGACCTACAATCTCTCATTTATAAAGCAAATGAGGGGCACCCGTGGGCTTTGCTTTCACATAAACCTTTTTTTTTATTAAATCATGGGTCAAGGAGAAAGAACATTTAAGGGATGGGAGGTACAGGAGACAGGCCCACTATAGTCACTAGGGGCCATTGGGGAAAGAAAGAAACACTGGAATGATTTTGAGCGGCTCTATCACTCGGGTACTTCTGTCTACCTCTACATTAATCTGAGGAGCAATGAATGAATTCAACATTCACCAATAATGTATCAAGTAGTACTAAGTACAATGGGATGCAATGACGTAAGCTGGGGGAAAAATGCACGTCCCGAAAGTCAGTGCAGTTTTGTTATTAAAATTTAAATTTGAACTACTAAGACTTTTGGAATGTCATCTATATACAACTGGGGAGATTAAAATTGTAAGGCATGTATACGGTGGCCCTTGGATTGAACCTTAACATTCTAAAAGAGGTGACTAGGGAACACATTCTAGGCATGGAGAGAGGATATAGAAAAATGCTACGGATGAGGAACAATAATGAGGTCGATCTGACTGGACTGTGGTGGGCATGAAAGAAAAGAATGGGTAATCGGCCATAAAAGAGGCCTGGAGATAGGTTCCATAGGTTTTTGCTTTGATTGCTCAGCACTTTTTTTCATAAAGAGGAATAAATTTTAATATATAGGTAAAAAGTATCAACAGGCACCAAAGGGCTGCAAGAAACATATTTCCTAAGTCAGTTGGTTACTGCGCCTTTACAGTAGTCACATAAAGCATACTGATTGCTATGAAAATAATTGTAGATTATGTCTCGTTATTGCAGAGGAAGAAATAGTAGAGAAGTTCCATGAAGAGTTTGATTAAATTCTCTGGATATTTTTAATATGAATGTGGACTCATGGAAAGATAGAGACAATGATGTTGGAATTGTGAGATTAATATATAAAAGATACCAAAGGTTTGTAGATTATCCAGAGGTTGTAATTCTGGACATCCTGAATAACCTGATTGAAGAAGGAAGTGGGGCAGCTAGGTAGTTTAGTGGATAGAGTGCTGGGCCTACAGTCAGGAATACTCATCTCCCTGAGTTCAGATCTGGACTCATATACTTACTAGCTGTGTGATCCTCAAAAAGTTTGCCCATTTCCTCATTTGTAAAATGAAATAGAGAAAGAAACGGCAAATTACTTCAGTTTCTGTGCCAAGAAAATTTCAAATAAAGTCATTAAGAGATGGATAAAAGGAAAATGAATGAAAACAACAAAGAAAGAACCGGAAGGTGCCAGAATAGTGTTTGCTTAACAGACAGAACACTGTAGTTACTAACATGGTGGTTATTTCAGATAGAAATAGTTTTACGAGCTATTTGTCCTATATAAGAACAAAAAACAACCAGTTTCCTAAGAAAACATTCCCAGATGGCTTGGGAAGAGAGAATGAAGCTAGTGTCTTTGCACAGCCCTCCCTCATTTAAATCCAATTTACTTTCAAGCCGTGGCATCACCGTCCTGATGTCATAGTCCTCTTCAAGAATGAAGGACGAGCAACAACCTGTGAGTAGTATTAGCTGTCCCACTGGGGAGCCAAACCGGCCTGTTCAAGTTGGACAATATAGCTCCTCCTTTCCTTCCTTGTTTCTTTCCTTCCTTGTTTCCTTCTTTCCCCTCCTCAGTCATTCCCCTCCCTACTCTTCCTCTGTCTACATAGAATATCATACCCTTACCCATAGGTGCTCTACCCAGAAGAATATAAATTTTGATCACTGAAAAATCCCAAGATAGCTTGGGGTTTATGGCTAGATTTCTTTCTTAAAGACCAAACCTTAAACCCAAATCACTCTGGCTCTAACTGACTGGAAAATAAAAAAAAAATCCCAACCAAAGTCTCACTTGGTCATTGTTTGGGCTTTTATTTATGATTCAGAATAAGTGTAAATAGCAATTGTTTCTGTTTTGACCAAAAACCCTAAGGGTCTTCCCCTCCCAGATCGATTTTTTTTTCTTTTTAACTAGGTAAAAGACCATTCTTTGCCTCCTTTCTTGCCTCGATTTAATCACTGAATGGGTGTTGCCTCACTCCAGCTAAGACCTGGGGAAAGACCTTAACTTATGAAAGCCAAGGTCTCCTACTGCGTCTATGATCATTTCTAGTCATCTTGATCTAAATCTTGTCATTGGACCCAAATGACTCCAGAGGAGAAAGTGAGACTTTATACAGCCTTCCTTTACTTAAATACAATTCTCTTGAAAGTCACAGCATCACCTTCCTGATGTCATGGCCCTCTTTGAGAACACAGGACAAACAACAGCTATATAAGCAGGTCGTGAACTGGTTAGAGCAAAGATCCAAATCACTACCAAAATAATTGAAATGGTGGAGCAGTGAATAGAGCACTAGCCCTGGAGTCAGGAGGACCTGAGTTCAAAATTTGGCCTCAGACACTTAACACAAAACTAGCCATGTGACCTTGGGCAAGTCGTTTAAGCCTTAATTGCCCTCCAAAAAATAAAAAAAAAATTGAAATGATAGAGCTTAGAGGACATTTCAGGAAATTATAACAATGCCAATTGGATTTATTTAAACAACTCTGTTGCCATCTCCCTACCAAAAATAGGAAATGAACAAAAGTCAAGATATTGGTTGTTTCCTCGTGAGAGACCTATTTGGATGCAAAGGAAGAAAGAAAGAGAGAGATAGAGACAGACAGACAGAGGGAGGGAGGGAGAAAGGAAGGAAGGAAGCAAGGAAGGAAGGAAGGAAGGAAGGAAGGGAGGGAGGGAGGAAAGAAAGAAGGATGGAGTATAACAGTATGTCCAGTAATTATACTGTTTATGGTATTAAAATTTTAAAAGCATCTGAAGTTAGTGTCTGGGGACACAGAAAGAGGATTGCTATCACTGTTGTTGGGGGTTGGAGAGGTTAAAACATATTAGGAAAAACCAAAAAAAGGAAGATCAATGAAAAGATAAGACCTTTGCTTTTGAAGAATGAATCTGTGATAACAGACAACGGAGAGAAAGCAAAGCTACCTAATTCTTACTTAGTTTTTGTTTTTTCTTCCAAAGAAAATGACCTTTTCACTTGAACTGACAAAGCAAAAATAGATAAGGGAGTTGATACCCAAGATAAGCAAGGACATAGTAAGATGGCATCTAATTTTCATGGATCAATTCAAGTCATCTGGTCTAGATGAACTGCATCCTCTGTCATTTAAAGGAACTGGCTATTATAATTACTGAGCCTGTGTCTGTGATAACTGAGAGAGCATGAAAAATTGGAGAGATACCACAAGTTTGGAAAAAAGCCTTGAGTTTGGATCATGAAAAGAGTTGGGGCAGCTAGGTGGCACAGGGAATAGAGCACCAGCCCTGGAGTCAGGAGTATCTTAGTCCAAATCAGGCCTCAGACACCTAACACAAAACTAGCCATGTGTCCTTGGGCAAGTCACTTAACCCCAATTTCCCTACCTTCCCTCCTCCAAAAAGAAAAAAAAAAGAGTTGTCAGAGGTGGAATGAATTGTTTTGAGAGATGGTGACCTTCCCCTCTTTGGAGATTACCGATCCTATGCTAAATGATCACTTATATTATATGTTATTGCTCAGATTTTTTTCTAATTATGGGTTGGACTAGATGGGAACTGAGGTCCCTTCTAACTCAAATTCTATGATTCATTTTTTGGATAAGTTTAGCAGATTTAAGAGAGTCACCAAAATAAGGAGTTGGTAAAGGTTAAGAAACTCTCTTAGCTAGTAGCATATACTCTTAACAAACAGGGTTGATAATTACAGTCTCAAAAGGATAATAATTACAGGGGACACAAGTGGCAAAGGAAGGCCATGTAATAGTTGTTTGTGGGCTGAAATTTCTTATCAATCAAGTAAATGTTTAAAAGACAAATCCAACAGCATATAAGGAGAGGTGAGGTAGCTGGGCAGTATTAAACTGATAATAAGGAATAAGATGGATGGTCCTGCTATGCTGTTATCCCCAGAAAATAGCAAGAATCATGAAAAGATCATCAGCAAATTGGAGAGCTATTCTATGAAGAATTTAATTTAAAGGTTAAACAAGAATCATACTAGATTGGGAGACTAGGTGGCACAATGAATAGAACACCGGCCCTGGAGTCAGGAGGACCTGAGTTCAAATCTAGCCTCAGACACTTAACACTTACTAGCCATGTGACCTTGGGTGAGGCACTTAACTCCAATCGTCCTGCCTTCCCCCCAGAAAGAAAGAAAGAAAAAAAGAAAGAAAGAAAGGAAGGAAGAAAGGAAGAAAGAAAGAAAGAAAGAAAGAAAGAAAGGAAGAAAGAAAGAAAGAAAGAAAGAAAGAAAGAAAGAAAGAAAGAAAGAAAGAAAGAAAGAAAGAAAGAAAGAAAGAAAAAGAAAGGAAAGAACCATACTAGATGAAAATACAAAAATGGATGTGGATGGACAAGCTATTCACACCAATGATATTGAGGAGTAACTGAAGTACTAATGTATTTCTATTATTGTCCAGCTTTGATAGGAAGGAAGCTCTAAGACTACAATGACAGAGGGTACTCCTTGTCCATCTCAAAGAAATAGGTGAGAGAGACAGTGGGCCTACCTATAATAAATTCTTTAGAAAGGTTTGACTTTCAGCTTCAGTACTCTACAAAATATTTTTTGGATCACACATCTTAATTTGTACAAAACTGGTAGTTTTCTATCCTGAAGCAAAGAAACGTGGCGCCGATACCCTTCCAGATAAGATTTTGTTTTGATTTTTCCCTGTGAAAATGTGAGACTTACTGTATTGATTCAGTAGCATATAAACTCCTTGAGGGAAGGAGCTTTCCTCTTAGTATCTCCACTGCATGGTGTATAATAGGCACTTAAATGTGAAATTGGTTAACTGAAGGGAAAAAAATAATAATGATAATGTAACAATTTACATTTCTCTAATTTCTTAAGATGTGCAAAATGCTATACATACAGATATCTATAACTTTGTCTATGTATATATGTGTGAATATACATATGTGTGTATATATATTTCTATGTAAATATACATGTATACATGTGTGTATGTGTCCAAAAGAGAGTGACCATGATCCTCCTAACTGAAGATTAGCTAAAGGAACTAAGGATATTAATTCTAAAAAGAGAAGACTTGTGGAGGGAAGTGGTATGGTAGCTGTCTTAGAATATTCTATTTTGAACATGGAACACTGGCAACATCAATATATAAAAAGATCCAAAGAAATTCCTCCACTGCTTTGTGTGGCTCCTCAATGGAGGTTTTATGGAAACACAAAAAATAATCACGCAGGATTAAAGAGGAAGAGAAAGGAATAAGCAACTATATATCACCTACTATATGCCAGATGGACAACTAGGTGATTAAAAAATAGAGTACCAGGCCTGGAGTCAGGAAGACCCGAGTTCAAATCCAGTTTCAGACACTTACTAGCTGTGTGACTCTGAGCAAGTCGCTTAATCCTATTTGCCTCGTTTTCCTCAACTGGAAAATGAGGTGCAGAAAGAAAAGGCAAACCACTCTAGTAGCTTTGCCAAGAAAACCCCCAATGGGGTCATGAAGAATCAGACAACACTGAAGTAACCGAACAACAACTTTATATGGCAGCCACTATGTAAATGCTTCATAAATATTATGTGATTTAGACCTCATAACTGCACTGAGAGGTAGGCACTATTTTTACCTCCATTTGATGGCTAAAGACAAAGCATAGTTTAAAGGGAATTTGCCAGGGTCATGCAGGTAGTATCTAAAGCTGGATTTGAACGTAGGTCTTCCTGCCTCCAGTGCTCACTGTCCCATTTAGTTTCCCTGTGGATGAAAAATCACAGAAGATTTTTGATCTGTGTTGAATTAGGGAATGAACGAACAAACAAACGAATGAATACAAAACATTTATCAAGCATTAATCATATATTAGGCACTGTGCTAACTGCTGGGGATACACTAACAAAAAGAAAGATAGCCCTTAACCTCAAGAAGTTAGTGTTCCATAGAGAAAGACAGTGCATGTGGAGAAATATTGGATAGAGAGAGTTTGGTCAGGGAAGTAATAGATTTAAGGAGTGAAGGCGTAAGACCATTAACACAGACTTTTTTTTTTAATTTTTTTATGCATTTTCTTGTTTACATCATTTATTGTCATTACATTTTTGAATTACAAATTTTCTCCCTGTCTTGCCCCCACCCCAACCCCAAAACAGCAGTCCCACTGTAAAGCCCCTCCTCTGCTCTGCTCTCTTACTTTCTGGTAGGGCAGGGAGGGTCTCCCTATCCCAGCCCCTGTATATCTTAATTCCAAGTTGCAGGTATTACAGAACTTCAAACTCTAGATGCTTTCGATTCCTCCCTTGTCACCCACCCCCACTGGAAGGACAATCAATTCAATACAAGCTGTGGATGTGTGATTATACAGGACATCTTCATAGTGGACATATTGTGACACTCTGTCTCTCCTT
>CM053593.1:337275847-337292549 GCA_028646575.1 Pseudocheirus occidentalis | reverse complement strand
TACTCTCCTGTACGGCATGATACGCAGTTTAGAGTTTATGTCATTCCTTCCCTAAGCCAAATTCAATGAGAGTAAATGAAAGCAAAGTTGTAACAGTTATCTCTTGCTTTTTCTATATGGGATTATTAACCCCATTTTGTCTCTCCTCCCTGTCTCCTCTTATTCTAGTCCTCTCCCACCTCAGAATTTCACCTTTTAAATTATCATACCTTCATATTCAATTGATACTATACCCTCTATGTACACATATACACACATGGTCACATATGTATTCATATGTATATATAGCCTCCTATATACACATATGTGTAAGTATATGTATATATACACACACACACATACATTTGTATTCCCTTCATTTATCCTCATATTAAGAAAAGTTTTATAAGTTACTATTATTGTTTTTCCATATTGGCATGTAAATAGTTCAACTTTGATAAGTTCCTTATGATTTCTTTCCCACGTTTACCTTCTCATGCTTCTTGTGTTTGAATGTCAAATTTTCTGTTTAGTTCTGTTTTTTTCAGCGAGAATGCTTGAAAGTTCTCCACCTCATTGAATGACTATATATTCCCCTGAAACATTATATTCAATTTTGCTGGGTAGTTGATTCTTGGTTTTATTCCCAGCTCCCTTGATCTTTGAAATATCATATTCCAGGCCCTTCAGTCCCTCAGTGTAGAAGCTGCCAAATCCTGCGTTATCCTAATTGTGTTTCCACAGTATTAAAATTGTTTTCTCTTGGTAGCCTGTAATATTTTCTCCTTTAACTGGGGATTCTGGAACCTGGCAAAAACATTTCTAGGAATTTTCTTTTGGGGATCTTTTTCAAGAGGTGATAGGTGAATCCTTTCCAGTTCTATTTTGCCCTCTGATTCTAAAACATCAGGGCGATTTTTCTTGAGAATTTCTTGAAGGATGCTTTCCAATTTCTTTTTTTGATCATGGTTTTCAAGTGGACCAATAATTTTTAAATTGTCTCTCCTGGATCTATTTTCCAGGACAGTTTTTTTTTCAAGGAGATATTTCACATTGCTTTTTATTTTTTGATTTTTTTGTAGCTGTTTAATAGTATCTTGGTTTTTCATAAAATCATTAGCTTCTACTTGCTCCACTCTAATTCTGAAGGAATTATTCTCTTCAGAATGCTTTTGAGATTCTTTTTCCATCTGGGAAATTTGACTTTTTAAGGCTTTCTTCTCATTAGCTTTCTGGGCCTCTTTTGCCATTTGAATTGATCTATTCTTTAAAGTGTTGTTTTCTTTAGTCAGATTGTTGACTCTCTTTTCATGATTTTCTCGCATCGTTGTAATTTCTCTTCCCAATTTTTTCTCCACTTCTCTTATTTGTTTTGCAAAGTCCTTTTTCAGTTGATCTATAGCTTGTAGGCAATCTTCATGTTTCTTGGAAGTATTTGGTGTGGGAGTTCTGACTCTGTTGTCTTCCTCCCATTCCATGCTTTGATTCTTCTGTCTGCAATAAAAGGATTGTAGAGTTTTATTGCTGTTCTTATTTTACTCCCTTTTCCTCATGTTGGCCATTCAATTAATTGGTTGATTGTTTTTAGCTCTGTGGAACTCTGCTTCCGGGGGGGAAATCTCTGTCCCAAATCACTGGTATTTTCCCAGCTTCCAGAGCTATTAGGGGGGTGTTGCAGCCCCCACCATCTTTGGCTTGCTGAAAGTGCACCCCAGGACCACCATCCAAGACCACGATCTGGATCCATGCTGTGCAATACAAGAGCCCTTGACTCTGATCAATTGTCTCAGCCCCCCTGCAATTGGCAGGCCAGGAGCTCTGAAGCAGCCCAGTGGAGGCAGTGGCTGGTTGCAGCAGATTCTGCCACTTCCCAGCTGCTTCCTTGCCCTGACTGCTTTTCCTTCCGTAAATTTAGCCTGAAAGCTTGAATTCCACTGACCTTTCTCTAAGCCTTATTTTTCCTGCCTTGATAAATGTGGAGATTGCCCCAGATGGTGCAGATCTGTTCTCCAGTAGATTCATGCTGTGGCTCCTCCTGACCACTCTGGGGCCTGGCCATGGTTTCAGTTTGGGGCTGGGCTGGCTTTGTCTCCCAGCCTGTTGTGATGGGCCCCTCCTGCTGAGCTGCCTTCAGCGAGAAATGTTTTCTGTATTTTTGTGAGTTTGGGAGCCCTAAAATTTGTTTAGAGTAATATTTTATGGATATTTAGGGTGTCTGTGTGGGAGCTGCAAAACTTTGCTGTTTCTACACTGTCATCTTTTTTTTTTCTTTTTGGAGGGCAGTTGGGGTTAAGTGACTTGCCCAAGGTCACACGGCTAGTTTTTTTGTGTTAAGTGTCTGAGGCCGGATTTGAACTCAGGTACCCCTGACTCCAGGGCCGGTGCTCTATTCACTGCTCCACCTAGCCGCCCCTCTACACTGTCATCTTGACTCTGCCCCCCTTCTTCTTCTCTTAATGTTGGTGGTTTATATTTTTCTAAGTACTCATCCATGTCACTTAGATTTCAGTTTTGCTGGTATATAACTGGGTGAAATAACTCCTAATAATAGCTTTAATTTCCTTATTGTTTTTGGTGCATTCATGGCTTTCATTTTTAATACTAGTAATATTTACTTTTTAAAAATCAAATTAACAAAGGTTTTTTGCATTTTATTGTTTTTTCATAAAATGATATCCTAAGTTTGTTTAATAGTTCAATTTTTAAATTTACATTTTATTACTATCTTTTTTTATTTTCAGAATTTCCAATTTGGTATTTAGAAATTTTTAATTTGTTCATTTTCTCATTTTTTAATGTTGCCTGCCCAATTCATTGTTCTACTCTGTCTTTCTCTTGTTGATGTACATTTTTAAAGACATAATTTTAAAAAAAATTATTGGTTTGGCAGCATCCTACAAATTTTAGAATGTTATCTCGTTGCTATTCTCTTTAGTCAAGTAACTGTTTCTATGATTTATTATTTCACTCACTCATTTTTTAGGGTTATATTATTTATTTTCCAAATAGTATTTCATCTCTTCTTTCATGACCATTTCTGGATGCTTAAAGTATTTTATCTTTGACCTAGCCCTTTGGAATTCCTGGAAATGTTTATTTTTGCATCTCTTTCAGGTGGTGATTGGTTGATTCTTTCCATTTCTCTTTTACCCTCTGTTTCTAAGTTATTAGGGCAGTTTTCCTTGATAATTTCTTCAAATATGATGATTAGACTTTTTCTTTGATCACAGCTTTCAGGTAGTTCCATAATTCTTAAAAATATCTCTCTCCATTTACTTTCTGCATTAGTTCTTTTTCCAATGAGATGTTTCAATTTTCTTTTCTTTTTTTTCCTCATTCTTTTGACTTTGTTTGATTGTTTCTTGACATCTTATGAAGTCATGAGCTTATGGCTGCCCAATTCTAATTAAAAAATATTTATTTACTTTCAGTTTATAACATTCAGTTCCACAATCCCTTGATTTCCAAATTTCTCCCCCTCCTTTTCTTTCCTGATCCCTCCGCCCACATGGAGGCATGCAATCTGATATAGGTTCCACAGATACCTTCGTATTAAACACTAGTCAAGTTGCAAAGGAGACCAATTCTAATTTTTAATGGATTATTTTCTTTGGTGAATTTTTGTATCTCTTTTTCCATGTAACCATTTTTGTTTTTTAAGGAAATACTTTTATCAGTGAATGTTTGTATTCCTTTTTCCATTGGGCCAGTTATGCTTTTTAAGGTGTTACTTCAGTATTTCTGTGTCTCTTACCAAGCTATTGTTTGTCTTTTTATGCATAATTTTCTTACTTTGTTTTCATTTCTTTATATAATTGTCCCTTTGCTACTCATTTGATTTTAAAAATATTTTTAAACCTCTCCTAGGAATTCTTGCTGAGCTTCTGTCCAATTCACATTTTTTAGGGGGGTGGGGAGGAGTGGAGGTTTTTCTTATAACTGTCTTCTTCTGAGTTTGTGTCTTCATCTTCCCTGTCATTATAGTCATGTTTTATTACCAGTTTATTTTTTGTTCACTCATTTTTTCCATCCTGTTTCTTGATTTCAAACTTTATGTTACTCTTGGATTCTGTTCCTGGTGTGGCCAGAGGAGGAGTTCTAGCTGAAACTTCAGACTTTTTCACACTCCTGTTTTAAGAATTAGTATTGGAGGTTTAGAAATTTGCTATACTTCCAAATTAATTAATATGGGGAGAGATGTGGTCACTGTTCTTTCAGTCTGCATTCTGGTTCTTACTCAGGAGGGTCCCTGATCCCTTAGGATTGCAATCGATATTACTGCTTAGTGCCCCTTCTCCCTTGAGATCAGAACTGATATTATTTCTCAAGGTCCTTGAACCCTTGGTTCCATAAATATTACTGCCCTTTAGGATTTCCGTTCCCTTTCTTTTGTGAGGCAATTGGGGTTATGTGACTTGCCCAGGGTCACACAGCTAGTAATTGTCAAGTGTCAGGTCAGAGGTCGCATTTGAACTCAGGTCCTCCTGACTTTAGTTCCAGTACTCTATCTACTGCACCACCTATCTGCTCCTGTTTCTATTCCCTCTTAATGAAAAGTGTTTTTTGCCCTTCAACTATGACCCAGAAGTGGATATTAACAGCATCCAGTCCTATGTCCAGTGCTAGTACAAGGGTACCTGTAGTCTCTTTCTGACAAGTTTCCAGGCCCCTTTACCAACTCTGACTTAAGATCATTCAAAATTTCTCTTGTTTCTGTCACCACCACCTAGTGCCACTTCTGGTTTTTCATTCACATGGGCTCTGGGTCAACCTCCTCCCCCATGTCACTGATTTCTCTTTCTGACCTCCTATTTTGTTCCAGCTGTAAGGATGTCCCATTATGACCTTTTGTTGACTCTTCCACCCCACAATTCAATTTGAAGTGTTATCTTAAAGTTGTTTGGAGGGGAATGTTGCTTAAACTTAGTGGAGCACTTCTCTACTTCATCATCTTGACTGTCCTCCAAAGGTCTCTCTCCCTTACCCTTTGATATTTGTATTTCTTGTTCCTGAATGCCTGTCCAAAGTTTGCCCTATGTTTTGACATGTCCTTACAGTTTGCAACATTCTGGTTCTTTATAAGAAGTTTAGTGGCTGTTCATCATCACTGGAATGCTTCCCCTTATTTCTGCCTTTTTAGAATTTTTTGCTTTCCTTCAGGGTTTTGGGGAATAAAGCAAATATGGTTATATTGGATTCAAGTTCCATGGCTGGCCATTAAGGAAAGGGTTGTATCTAACTTCATCCCATCAGCTGCCTGGTTAATCACACACCCCTTGGGTGTGTGATTAACAGTACAATAAAACAGTACAATTAACAGTACAATAAAACATCGTACATTTTTAGCACATTGATCATGTCTAGAGGAAAGGAACACAGACACAGACACACACACACACACACACACACACACACACCATATATCACCAGTTTTCCTGCTGATTTTACTTACTAAAAGTCATACCTGACCACCAGGAGAAAGGCTGAATGATGATGAAAATTAAAATGCTTTTTCAGTTGCTGTCTTGGTCTATAATTATTAAATAACAATCATGGACATTTATATTTTGCTTTAATTTTAACAAAATACTTTGCAAATATTATCTCATTTGAGACTAACAATAATTTTATGAAATAGATTCTACAGAAATTGTTTTCTCCGTTTCACAGATGAGAGCACTTTGAGAGGTTCAAATGACCTGCCCACAGCCAGACAACTAATTAATCTAAAAGATAGAATTTGAACCCAGGTTTTCCTAACACCAAGTCCAAAGGTCTTTCTATTACACCATGCTGTAGTATGAAAATACTTTTATCTCTTTGCATTACACATATCTAATACATGTCTAATATTTTTTTTAACGTTTTGAAAGACAAAGAATTAGGCAGTTAGGACTTTTGTTTAGTTATGGACAGAACAATATCTGTTGTTGGTAGTAGTGGTGCTAGAGAGTTGTTTGGTTAAATGACAAACAGGACGGTTTTTGTTCTTCAAAGACTGTATATGATAATCTTCTCCCTGTATCTCAGTGGGTTCTCCAGCTCTACTTACATTTTCATGTCCAAAGTCACAAGAGTGCTTTGTGATACAGAATGCTACCTTTGAATAGCAGCATGGTGCTAGGGTGAGCTGCCAAGCTTAGAACTAGTTGCTCCTTGATAACAGCACAACAGAGCACAGCTGCTGAAAGAATAAAGTCTGACATGAACATAACAATTGGGTGTTATGCAAAAGAAGACTACCTTCACGCCCCTGGAGTGCACCAACAGTCTTGTAAATAAATAACCAGATTGTTGTTGTTTTTTTTCACTGAAGGAGAAAACAGCTGCAAAATACCTCTGTGTGTAGGAAGGAAATTGGAAATTATTGGTCTATTAAAAAAATGCTGAGTGTGATTAATGTCTGCCTTTCCTTCCTATCAGGCAAGCCGTCAGTCAATCAAGAAGGCAGCTCTTGAGGCTTACTGGGAAGTAAGCTACAGGTTGGGATGTCATTTTCAGCCTCCATGAAGCTTTCTTATAAGTGACAGATTGTATGCCCAAGCTTTGGATCTTATAGAAAGATGGCTTATTCTTTAGCTAAATTAGAGATTTTCCAACTTTGGACCAGGTTCCTTTGGGAGTGTGAAGCAAAGGACAAAATTACTGCATATTTTTTAATACAAATCTAACATAAACACATTCGCTTTTTTGAAAACAAAATTTGAATCAAAGTCAATAAAAGCAAGACCAACTTGATGAATTTTTTCCAACTTAAAGTGAAGACAATATGACAATTATTTAATGTGCATAAAAGAAGTAAAATTTGAGTTGACCTTTATCTAATCTTCATTTGGGAATGATCTGTCATCATCACCGTAGGCCCATGAGACATATAAATGGTGTCATTATGCTGCTTATTATATTTGAATATGAAATGTGCAAACTTTAAATCAAATAATCTTTGTATGGGTTAAAAGTGCCCTCACATGTTATAGTCAACTAGCATTTATTAAACTACTATTACATGCCAGCATTATGTCCAGAGGGTGCATAATACTGGCTCATATTATATTTATATGAGTACTTATTATATTTAAGACTTATATTTAATATAAGACTTATATGATATAAGTCAAATCATAGATCCTGTCTATTATATGTTTGAGATTTATTTTAATGTTATTAGGAAAATTACAATTTAAAATTAAGAGAATTATTTGCATGTGTTTTTAGATGGAAAAGTATGAACATGCATAAATATAACTTTCTATATATGTATATATCCACATGATGTATGTATGTATGTATGTATGTATCTATCTATCTATCTATCTATCTATCTATCTATCTATCTATCTGTGAGAGAAAGAGAATGAATGAGAATATTTTTACATTGACTTTGGAAACCACTGGTTCAAATCTAGTCAGCTGAAAATGAAAAAAAGCAAGCATTTGGGATTCTTGAGTAAAAGGTAGTAAATGCTTCCTTTTATACAATTCACCAGCATACCACATATAGGAGAAGTTGGCAGCTATTATACAGTCATTTTTCAGTCATGTTTGCTAGTTCATGACCCCATTTAGAATTTCTTTGGCAAAGATACTGAAGTACTTTGCCATTTCCATCTCCAGCTCATTTTACAAGTGAGGAAACTGAGGCAAATAGGGTTAAGTGACTTGCTTAGGGTCACCTAACTAGTAATTTTCTGAGACCAAATTTGAACTCGAGAAGATTAGTCTTCCTAACTCCAGGCCCAGTGCTCTTTGCGCCATGGCCCCACCTAGCTGTTCCAGCAGTCAGGAGACTTAAGTCTTAATTCTGGTTCTGCAACTTATCAGCTGTATGACTTTGGTTAAACCAATTAATATTTCTTGTTTATGGTTTTTCTCCCTTGAAATGAAGTGACTTTTGCTTTAAAATCTTTGTTTCTGTGGAATAGATGTTGAGTATTTATTGTATGCATGATATTCCACCAAGCACTATTTACAGGAGGGGTGATAAGCAAACATGTTTAAAATTAAAACATCAGAAGTCATCTAGTTCAGCCCTATCATTTTACAGATATTTAAATGGAGGATCACTTGGCCAAAGTCACACAGCTAATAAGGCACAGAACCAGTGCTCAAATCTAGGTCATCTGACTCCAGATCTAGCATTTTCCACTACTCCAGAGACCTGGGCTCAGATTTCAATGGATCTGAAATCTGCTTGGGGAGAAAAAGCATATACACATTAATGCAAAGTGAAACAAAACAGAATTACAATATGAGTAAGTTGTAGTCAGTGTTTAATGAGTGTAGCTATGTCAGAGGTCAGGAGTAGTAGGTAGAGATCATTATCTGCTAAGATGGTCAGGAAAACCATTTCCAGAAAATATTTTGAAATTGGCCTTGGAAAATGGGTATGATTTCAATAGAATGGGGAGAGGAGAGGCCATTTTAGCCTGGGAAAATGTATTGTGTTGTGTCATTAAAACAAAAAAAAAAGCATAGGATACACTCAGAGATAATTTGCAAACCAAATTGGCTAGTGCAATTATTTTGTGTAGCAGAGCTATGGAAGACATTTTGGGAAATTTAGAGTGGGATCAATATGAAGAAACTTTTGAATACTAATGCAAAAGAATTTGGAATTTGCATGCAGTGGGGAGTCATTGAAGATTGTTCAAAAAGGAAGTGATACAATAAGTTATTAAAAAAAACTCTGGCACTTGTCATGATGTTTTTCTCAAACACAGTAATTAATAAATGCTTGTTGCATGTTTAATAATAATATTAATGAAAACAGTGCTTTAAAGAGACAAATATGACAGCAATGTGAGGGAATTATTAGAGGGGAAAATGCTCAGATATGAAAGAATAATTTAAGAAGGTTACTATAATAATTTGTAGGTCAATTGATAAATGCCTAAAAAAATGATGGTAATGGGAATAGCATGGATGTTAGAGACATTGTGAGGAAAAAGTTGTTACTATTGTTTGTCCTTCCTTCTTAAAGAGGACCAGAGACATCAGGAGAGTGATGTCTTGACTTGAATTTGAATTGGTTATGAGTGAGGCAGAGCTGTGCAAAGTCATCAGCTTCACTGTCTCCTATAGAATCACAGAAGTCCAGAAACAAGACAGAAGTCAAGATGACTGGCAACTGCCCAGGATGCATGGGTGACCTTGGGCTTTTAAAATTAAGATCTTTTCCAGGTTTTAGTTTCTCTGAGGCAGCACCCATTTAGTGATTTAGCTCTGGGTAAGAGTTGAGATGAAACACTGTTCACTTTACCATCACAAAGATATTAATCGGGGAAGGGAAGACCCTCAGAGTTTCTGGCCAGAACCGAAGTTATTTAAATTCTGGGAGGTGTTCTAGGACATCATTAGGACCTTACCAACAAGGACAGGTTTGTGAATATGTGGTAGGACTAGTATTGCTGATGCAGTTTCACTGACCCTGACATAACATTCTTTCCCAATGTAACCTGATTTTTCTCAGCTGTTCTGATTCAGATTCCTGGTCTGGAGACATAAACATGTAGTTACCACCTCTCAGACTCAGTAGGTGCTTGAAACTCTGTGCGATACTATAATACCCTGATGACTAACCAGATGCATTTCCAGATGGAGATGAAAGTGTCCGCGTCCAGAGTGGCCTCTGAATTCTTATTGGATATCCTTGTTGTGTTAGGGCAAAATAAGCTTCCTCCTTTACTTAATACTCAGTGACTTTTGAGTACCTCATTTCATCCCAACATCATGCCTGAATTAAGAGTATGTTGGTTTTTAGAGTTGCACCTACAACAAATCTCACAGTTATGTGACCTGAAATCCACAAGAACTACAAATTCGTTTTTTAGCTTTAAGCTTAGGGCAAGAAACCAGCAGCTCAGTGTATGCTTGTATTCTAATGACATTCATTAAAGAATGCCAAAGACAAAAGAGAGGAAGCAAGAAGCAAAATGTTATTTTCAGTAGAATGTCAAGAAAGATCAGCCCCGCCTGCTCTGAAAAATTCAGTCTGAGCCACCTAAGCTTCTAGTCATGAGTCCCCTCCTAGGTTTTTCATTTTCTCAGCTGGTTTATTTGCAAAATTTGGGGGTAATCTTACTCTGTGTTCTCTGGTTCTAACTGGCAGAGTCCCTGAGAATAATTAGCCTTTCTTTGACATGCCACTGCATTCATGGCAGCTGTCAAGCTGTCATGAAAAGTTTCTTTGATGTCTTCCAGTGTATTAGATAAAGAGGCACACACACTAATCACTGTCTACTTGGAACCCCCTCTAGTCTCAGCTTTAGTTTTCATCTTGAGCCTGTGGCTGTGACTACATGGCTCCAGAACAAATTATTCCACTGTCTGAGAGGCCATAATCTATCTTTAGATACATATATTTTTAAACCTGTTATGGGTTTATGACCTGGGTAAATGAGTGACTTTCAATAGCAGCAAATGATTCCTCAGAATAGAGTATAAATTTTGATCTGGACGGGACCTCTGAGACTACCTAGTAAAGCTCCCTCATTTTATAGAGGAGGAAAATGAAACCTAGACTGCTTAAGTGACTTGTTCAAGGCGATTCAAGTACTAAGGGACAAAGTCGTATTGCAAGTCTGACACCAAATTCAGTGATCCAAAGGGGCTCTGGATTTGGAGCCAGGAGTTCTGCCTTTGCCACTTACTACTTGTGTGATTTGAGGTAAGTCACTTGGACCATCTGGGCCTCAGTTTCTTCCTCTAAGAAATGAGCAGATTCAATTACATGGTTTCTGACATTCTGTGTTATAGCTATGATGCTCATGCTACTGCAGCACTTTGGAGCAGTTGGCAAAACAATGTATTGGTAGAAAGAAAAATGCTGACTTGCTGCATCTAAATACCTTTCAGATGATAAAATTCATACTCTGTGGCCCGCCTTTATGGAGATTTCCACATGAGAGTTGGCAAAGGGACTCATTGAATTTTGAATGCATTTTACAGAAGAGGAAATAGGTTCAAGAGGTTAAGTGATTAGCTCAAGGCCGCACAGCCAACTTGTGATGGAACCAACCCAGAGCCCTAGGAGGCTGGCTCCCAATAAATGGTGCTCTTTTCTAAGGATATCCCAATGCAAATATTGTTTGCACTTTCTTTTGGGGGCAAAACAGCTTGCTCTCAGCATTCTCACCTTAAAGAAACAATGACAAAATGAATAGAAATGTTTTTGAAACTTTCAGCTTCTCCTTTCAATCTAAATAAAATACCTATTGCAATTGTAATTGAAGGAATTTCCCATTTCAAAAATCAAATTTTTCCAATCACATGTGTATATACATATACATATATGATTTGTTTCTATATATACACATATAATCGCATATATATTTAATTTTGTTTCTATCTACACATATATATGCCCATGTATATTAACACATGCATATAGTCAAGTTTGTTTCTATAGATACATATATACACTAATGTGCATAAACACATGTTTTCAATTCTGTTTTTATATACACACATATAAATCAAGTTTGTTTCTCTAGACACATATTTACACTCACATACATATATTCATTCAAGATTTGTATACACAAATATATATGCTCATATATACATACATATATGTATTCAAGTTTGTTTATATATGCATTTATACTCATACATATATACAGTATGTATATATTATGTTTATGAACATCTAGCATATTTAAATTTTATTTATATACACACATTTTCTCATACACATTTATACATTTGTTTGTTTATATGTACAAATATGCTTGGCCTGCTTATTAGATATTTTTATTCAAAATAGACATGCTATTTTAAATAGCTTGCCAACATTTATAGGATCAAGAAATAATCAAAAGAAGCACAATTTGGAACCAAAAATATTTGACCAAGAGTCATCAGCTTTCAGCTTCAAGTTATTTTTAACTGGAACAATGTGATGCTGTGAAAATGGTGATGGCTTTGGAATCATATGACTGGGGATGACTGCCACTGACTAGATGTATGACCTTGGACAAATAATTTCACATTTCAAGATATCTGTTTCATCATCTATAAAGTAAGAGCACTGAACTCAGTGACCTCCACGGTGTTTTCTAGATCTACTCTGCTCAAATGAAGCCAAGAACATTTTAGAAATCACAAGAAGCCTTATTGTCAAGTTGACCACAGGCATCAAACTTTTCAGGCAGCAGCAACTCTCAAAAATCATCTTCTAGTTCATAGTAGGGTGATGGTCTAGATCAGTCACGTTCATCAATAAGCGTTAATTAAAGGGTCACTAAGAAGTGTGTTAAGAACTGGGGTTGCAAAACACACACACACACACACACACACACACACACACACACAAAAACAAGCTGGCCCTGCCCTTGAGGAGATTACATTCTAATAAAGAGTGAATGTAAATGAGTATGTAAATACAAGATGTGTACAAAGTATATATGGAAGATAATTTTCCTGGGAAGGTTCTAGAGGTGAAGAGAGAATAGAAAAATTGGAAAAGGGCTCCCACAGAGGTGGTATTTGACCTGAATCTTGAAAGGTGTCAGAGAATCTAAGAAGTGGAGATGAAGAAAAAGATCATTCCAACTTTGGGGAAAGCCAGTACAAAAGCATAGAGTGATGAGATTAATACACAAGGACCAAGAAATAGGACAATATAGCCTGATCATAGAGAAGGTAGCAAGGAGTTAGGTACAAGAAGCCTGGAAAAGTAGAAAGGAAGTACATTATGAAAGACTAAATGCAAAACAATGTTTTATATATGATCATGGAAATAACAGGGAACCAAAGGAGTTTGTTGAGAAAGAGAGGAACGTGGTTATAGTTATATTTTAGGAATATTATTTTTGCAGGTAAGTAGAGGATGGATTGAAATGAAAGGAAGAGAGACTTGAGGCTATTCCAGTATTTCCAGAAAGAGATGATGAGGTCCTGGGCTAGGATGGTAGCTGTGTGAGTAGAAAGAAGGGGATTTATGCAAGAGAACTTGGAGAGAAAGAAAGGATAAGATTTGACAATGGATTGTACATGTGAGCTTGAGGAGTCAACAGTAACACCAATAGTTACTGGGAGGACAGTGGTGCACTTGACAATAATAGAAAAACAGGAATGGGAGAAAAGTTTTTGGGAAAGATAATAAATCAGTTTTGAACATAATGATTTTGAAGTACCTATGAGACGTTCAGTTTGACAGGACCAAAAAACAGCTAGTGATGTGCAACTAAAGCTCAGGAGAGAGACTGTGATTAGATATAGAGATTTAAGTATCATTTCTCTAGAAACAAAAACACCCATGGGAACTGATGGAATCACTGCATAAGATAGCACAGACTGTTTTTAAATTTATTTTTTATATTTTTATTTTTATTTATTTTTTAAATTAAAAATTTTTTTTTAGCATAGACTATTTTGATAAGGAGAAAGGCTAGTTCTTCCTCATTAGATGGGAATGACAGATAAGGTAGTGGAGGAAACTGAATAGTATGAGGTTATTAGAAGAGAAAAAGGTAGCTCTGTCTGTCTGTCTCTCAGGTCCTTAGTTAAGAGGATGGGGGTGTGGGGTCTGCTGGGAAGTTTGAGAAGGGATAAAAAGGTTTGAAATAGATGTGGTGAGTTGGATAGTGAACTGATTAAGTAAGGACAGAAGAATTGCCTTGTTGCTATAAGGTTCCAGTTGAGGTTATGTAACAAAAATTTGTAGTGGGACCAATCAACATGTTTACATGTTCAGCAAATGAATAAATATAAAGGAGGAAAATGGTGGGAGTCATCTAGTTGGGGTTTGACAGCAGAACATGGGAGCAAGCAATTTGAATGTAGTTGATAGTATAAACACTACAGTGTTGAGAGAAGTTAGTTCCTGAGATCAGAGTTTATTCTGAGCACAGTGTCTGGCATATACTAAGTGCATAATAAGTTCTTGTGAGTTGGTTGATGGGTTGTAAGAAGTGTCCACAGGATTAAAATTTAGATTGGTACGTTACTGAAACATGCCACAGGGTAAGAAATGTAGACAAAGGACAATCTAAGAATTTCTGTAACTATAGTGAAACACGTAGACTATAGGTTACCATAGCATAGATGAGTTTAAATTAGAAAAAAAATGAATACAAAAGAAGTGGTTTCAAGGTCTATTAGTCTCTGAGGCTAGACAATGTGGAAGATACATAACTAGAAAACAAGGAGGAATCAGTTATTTCTTTATTTTGGAGGAGTTGATGTCCTCGCTATAAAATGTCCAATTGTGTGTAGTCAAGCCTCACACACACACTAATACTTCAAGTTCTGTTACACAATATGACAAATTAATAACTCAAATTGCTTTTTCACCTTCCCTCTTTGACCTGCAGGTAGAATTACATGCTGGAATCACATCTGGTATATGGAAAATATCCTATTTGGTTGTCACAGGGCTTCCATGATTTCAGCCATTTGGTTAAGTGATGGCACATCTCTTTAATGATGGATGCTTCAATCCTTCATTGTGTTTCAAGAACCATTTCTGAAAATACTATCAGAGTTGTGTATGCTGCTGATAACAGGCACTTCCAACCAAGTACCATGAAATGTTCAATTTAGGCCTTTGGGATTAATTTTTGCTTTTCTCGTTTCTGGTCACTTTAGCCATTACTCCATAATTGACTTCATAAGAAATGCTTAATAAGCAAAAACTCTTTTTCTTTTGCCCCTTCCTGACCTGCATCTATTGGCAAAATAGTATCATGCTTTCAATGAGGCATATGCATGACTGGCTTTTAGAACACAAACCTATTAAGCATTCCTGCTGAACTGAAGGATCCCTTGATAGTAAATTGAAAACCAGTGAGTGCTAATGTTCAATCCTCTTTGCCTCCTCAGTGACTTGACTTCATTATCCCTGTTGTCAGCGTGGTGAGCAGGAGAAAGAGCATTAGGTTCAGAGATCCACAGCTGGCTTTGTTTTTTGACTACTGGTATGACCTTGGGTAGTTTATTCAATCTCTTATGCATCCTCAACTTCCTCATATAAGTAATTTGGCTAGATGATATTAGAGGACTCAGTCATCTCTAAATGTATGATCCTATAAAAAAATGTGGACTGTCCATAAAACAAAAATTTAGAAAAGTTTTATTGGTATTTTGTAGAATACCAAAATGATTTTGGAGGAGTGGGGAAGGTTATTCTTGGGGAGCTATGGAGTTGTTTGGTTTAGAATCTTTTTCCTCTCTTACATTATGAAATGGTAATGAATGAAATGAATGAAAAAGCATGTTTATAGCTGCTTGTTATGTGCTGCATACCACATTATGCATTGAGGATACAATTATGAAAGCAAGGCAGTCACTTTCCTTAAGGAGCTTATATTCTTTTGGGGGAGACAGTACATACTGTTGTCTTAGGAAAGAAATTCAAAAGATGATGAGAAAAAACACAGGGAAAGTGATTAACATGAGCTTTCCAGAAGAAGTGGAAATTCTACTTTTATTACAGTTCCCAGAGAAATAGAAGAAAGGAAGGAAGGACTAGTCATGTGGCTGGAGAGAAAACAACATGGTTCTAGGACAAGAACTCAGAGCTGAGCCATGTGACTGGTACTACCACTGTTAGACTAAGATACTTTTATGAACTGAAAAACAGTTATCAGGTATTACAAGAGTTTTGAACATTTATATTTCTATACAGAAATGCATGTATATGTGTGTATATTTTGCATGTATATGTGTGTGTATTAATTTTCTAATTCAGATATTATGTACAGGGTTTTTTTTAACCTACAATGGACTGTAATCAACTGGCCATAAATACATTACTGTGTTTGTAAATAATGAGCAAATTATCCAAACGCATTCCCAAGAAACTAAGAAAATGACATTTAGCCCCATTTTCTCTGACACTCCATATAGAGGAAGAGAATGAATGGTACTGCCATGAGTGATATTTACTACCTGGTACAACCATAGCTATCTAATCTGAGGCATTACTCCAAGCGTATTTTCAGTCATCTTGGGACCTATTCTTCAGGTCTGAAGAACTTGTCTACCAGCCACTCTGGAAAACTCTTTGAGATTCATAATAAGAATGAAATATTGCCTTTTGCCTCTGGGCTATAAGTTTGAGGAGAATTCTGAGCTCTGCCAGAGAACTAGAAGAATCTGAGCAGATAGTATATAGTAAAAGACTGATCCATTACAATAATAGGGCACTTTGCCATGTAGTCATAGCAGAGAGAATAAAAGCTGCCTCTCCAGCAACCATGCCACTGGACCTGAAACCATGCACTAGAAGTTTTAACCATTTTATCTCCAGAACTTCCACTATCCTGACCTTTTCTCCCACCTTGGTAACTGCCCACTATTTCAGACAGTCCAGTCATGCTTCTTAGGCTTCACTTCTTATTCCTCAGATATCTTCTCAGAGCCTCTCTAGCAGCCTTGTCACTGTATGATGTGCTGCTCCACTCCATTTCTGGTTCTAGGATCAAGCAAACTATAACATTATTCCTAGTAATTATGCAGTGTATAGGCCTGTTCCCCTATACACTCATCACATTACTGGTAACATTCCAAATCAAAGTGCCCCTCCCTGGCCTCTATTCCTATCTTTGCTTTGGCATATGTATCTCCAACACTTAACATTGTTCTTGGCTTATAGTATCTCCCTAATATGTGTTATTCTACCCTCCGTTCTTCCCTCTCCTCCCTCTCTTCCTTCCTTCCTTCCTTCTTTCCTTCCTTCCTTCCTTCCTTCCTTCCTTCCTTCCTTCCTTCCTTCCTTCCT
>CM053593.1:337259066-337275347 GCA_028646575.1 Pseudocheirus occidentalis | reverse complement strand
TGCCTCCCTATACCAGACTGACTGGAGTAGGTGACGCCCAACTCTCACGAGACTTGTCTTTAGAATAAAGAGCTTCTGTCTTTACCTTGAGAAACCTCTGAATTTATTTGGGTAAGGGTCTTTGGGGTCTTTATCCCACTGAGAAGGATCTATACTAAGTTGGAGGAATGCAACTGAAGAAAAAAATAGTCACCTTCAAGAAGCTTACATTCCTCTGAAAAAGGGGAAGGCTGTTGGAAGTGCATAACATTTGTGGAGGAAAAAGTGAATAGAATATACACAGCAATAAAAATAATTTCAATATGAAAAGGGAGCTGATAATTAGGAGACAAGTGAAGTGATATCCACTCTGTGTTTTGAAAGGAGCTAAGAATTCTACCGTGTAGAGGTGCAGAGGGAATACATACCAGGAAATGGGACCACTTCTGTGAAGGTAGAAGACGAAATGTAATGTATGGGGGGAAGAGCTAGTCGATTTCATTTAACTGAAATACAAAATACTTGAAAGGGAATAATATGCAATAAGACTGGTAAGGCAGGTGAAGCCAGATTATGGAAGGAGGTTAGCTGCTAGCCTAAAGATTATAAGGATGAGGAAAAGAGATGCACTTTATGTGTGACTTGTCTCAGATCATAAAGCTAATCAGTCAAGAGACAGTATTAGAACTCCTCCAACTCTACATTTTCTTCTCTCAAAAGTATTTAATGGACTATTATTTTGTTTATTCTAAATATAATATGAAATTTCAAAAATGTTTCATTTTTTTATAACTTCTCAAAATTTAAACTGCTTGCATGGTGCAAAATGGAGTCCGTAAGATTTCTTTTTTTGTACACACAAAATCTATTTCCTATATATATTATTTTTAACAATTAAGCTTTTTCTTTTTTTTTGTTTTTTGGAGGGCAGTTGGGGTTAAGTGACTTGCCCAAGGTCACACGGCTAGTTTTTTTGAATTAAGCTTTTTCTAATGGTAAGATTGCGAATCTTTATAAATAGCAACTTTAATATTAAATTGAAAATCATATGAATTTGTATTCATGTATGTGTATGTACACACATATATAATATCTGTATTGCTTTGGGGAAAATGTTCTCTGAAGAGAAAACAGTGGGTTTTCATAGTAAATCAAATCTTTGACAAACAAAACCAGTAATATACTCATTCTTCTCCTGAACTTCAGCAAATAAGGTACATTCCATTTGGGCATTAAGAAAATATTGATTCTAACCTGCAAATTGGCAAATAGAATTAGTTTTGGAAAGAAATGAGGAAGTACAAAATTCACTGGCTCATAGAGTTGAAAATTGTCAGAAAATAAAGCTTGTTTTCAAAAAATCAAACTAAAGAAACATTCAATTCTCTACTGACATTTTCTAGTCCATAGTTATAATTTTATCCAAATTAGACTGTCCTTTCCTCATGTCATCTTTAAATTCTTTTCTGGGTGTGCATTTCATATTAAAGTCTATTTTTATTTTTAAAAAACCTAAGTATGAAATTGTGATGAACCAGAAATAGATGGGTTTATACCCTTGATAGGGCATATATAGGGTATTTGTATTAATTATTTCTTAATTTTAAAAGTGTTGTTGTTAGGGTAAGAATTGGCAGACTATAAATTAATCTAGTTATCTAAAAGTTAAACTTCACCCAGTACCAAACCGAGGGCATGCTCACTCATCTGTAGTTAGCTCCATTGTGTAGCAATTGAAAAAATCAATTTTTCTAAATAGTTTTTCTATTTACTGGAATAGATGCTTTATCTTGATTTGAATGATATTG
Source organism: Pseudocheirus occidentalis (assembly GCA_028646575.1). Classification (NCBI taxonomy): domain Eukaryota; kingdom Metazoa; phylum Chordata; class Mammalia; order Diprotodontia; family Pseudocheiridae; genus Pseudocheirus; species Pseudocheirus occidentalis. The sequence goes on along the minus strand of CM053593.1, from coordinate 337,273,560 downwards.
ATTGTAGCTTAATGGCTAATGGTAGACTCCATTTTGCCAGCATAATCCTGCATGGCCAGAATGCATACTCAAATGAAATGCCCTGGAAGGTGATAAGGGCCATCATAGTTTCTATAAGAATTTTCTAAACCATTAAGTATGTTTGGTTTGAGTTTGAGAAGAGAACTGTAGGCCAGTTCTGTACAGGGTTTACCTCATTTTGAAATAAAAACAAATTATTCTGATTTATTCACTCTTTCAAATCAGTGCAATAATGAGGCATCACTTAACTATGTGATCTTGGTCATGAGGGAACTGGGAAGAGTAGAACAGCAAGTGGTAGTGGGAACTGAGTGAACCTCAGTGACTCTGATCTTGTGATTCAATTCCAGAGCTAGCTCAGTTCTCTTTCTCTTCAATTATGGATTTAGTTCAGTTTCTGTCTTGTGAAAAAACTTCATTCAATTGTAGGAATTGGGAGCAAACCTTATTGCATTGTTTGAACCTAGTTCTATGCGACTGGGAAGCTAGAAGGCTTCTGCTGTCTGTTTAGAGGCCCTTAACAAAGGACTTAGGTTATGCTGACCAGAAACCCAGTTCAATCCTGAGAACTGATGCAAGGAGTTTTCTCACAATGAAACATCTCAAGTAACTCACGTATCTTATCTGAAAACTGGTCCCATACTGAGCAGTGACTTATAGTTTTCGTGGTCCTTTGACTGCATACAAACACTCTGGGGAAGTGGCACACCTTTTTTTTTTTTCCTGATTTCAAGGAATTGCACCTAATCCCTCTCTCCCTCCCAACTTGGAAAGTCCCAATCTCTCTTCCAATTAGAAATCACATTAACTGCTTTTGTATCCTGATTGTTTTCTTTTAATTAATTAGTATCATTTGATCGATGGTTTTTAATGTCTAAAAATCTGTCTCCCTTTATATTTGCTGTCCATTCCTAAGCTGAGAAGGTCTGGTCCTGATTTATTAGGCAATTGGTGTGCATTGCTTAATAAATTGATATGCTCAGAAGCTCCACCCTTTGTTTCCTCAGTCATTTCATCTTTTGCCCAGCACAATCTGTCTAACTGGAGTGTAGACTGAATATGTACATGTCATGCAGGGCCAGATTGCTCTGCCCAGAAAAGATGAATACATATTAAAAACAACAAAAAGTTCCTATCTATAGTATGCACCTGAATCTTACTTACTCTTTCACCAGGTGGACCAGGTGGACCATCACTACCTGAAGTACCCTGAGGAAAAGGAAAATGAGAAAAAAATTAATTTAACAATACTCTATCCCCTGTCAGCTTCTGTCCTGAAACACCAGATCACTAAAGAATACCTGCCATCTTACCTTTGGGCCTGGTTTTCCTGTGGGACCCCTTGCACCTCTTGAACCTCGTGGCCCCTGAGGATTTGAAAATGAGACAGAAGAGACTGATCCAGCACCAAATATTTTGCAGAAGAGACAATTTTCCCTTTAAAAATTCTCTCAAAATATTGAATTCCAAATGCAAATGCATAAGCCATTATTTAACTAAAGGTACCTACCGTTGGACCACGTTGTCCGCGGGGACCTGGTTTACCAGCTACACCCTGCCAAACACAGTTCAAAAGGCTTCATTATACAGTATGTTACAGTGAATTACAGAGCTGGGGCTGAATGAGGCACTATAAAATCCCCTTAAGGCTAAGATGCCATTTTGCATCTATTTAGATCTTCTGCATTTAAATTTAAGTAAACAGACTTTTTTTTTTTGTCTTAAAACTGACCAACACTGGACAGTTCATGGAAGCAAGGTTGACTCATGGAAACCCTCTATTTACGTTATTGCAAGATATGCTTTTACCAAACACCTAAATACAAGGAGATTTGGGGAGAAGGGCAGTACAGAAAAACAAAGATTCAGAACTGCAAGCTAAAAACTTTTATGTAAAGTGACTTAAAAGGGGTTATGGGAAAAAAAAGGAGAGATGGAATTTGAATCAAGTCAAATTACAGACTTAGTCTATTTCCTATGAAAATTAAAGAATGAAGCATAAGTAAACAAAATAGAGACTAGAAAACCTAATAGGAATGTTATTCTTCTAAGGCAAGACCATCTAAATGAGGCACTTCAATAAATAGAAAAAAATATTACTGTAGAGTTCACCCAAATACTACAAGTATTTTTTTTAATGAGGAATCTCAAGTTGCCGTCATTTGAAAAAATTTCTGACAGATACATTTACTACATATCACTTTTTACCACATTGGGTACATATTATATATTTGTTTCTATTAAACCCCTATGTCTGTTAGAGGAAATAGTTATTATTCTTTTATCATGGAGATGAAAAGGAGTTGAACAATGTTTTGACTTCATTGGTTTGGTGCAGAAAAACAAAATGGAACTTCCCATCTTTTCTAAAGCAAGTCTAAAAGGGTTAAGAATAAAGTGAGTTGACGTAATGCTATCTCTCACAAACTTCTCTAAAGTACAGTGAGTTTTTGATTGCCAATTGAAATGAGTTGGAGTCTTATCAATAAGATATAGTACTCCAGTGTGACGTAAAGCCTTCCTAAACTGCTTTCATCTAAGGTTTCCAAGAAAGTCTTTCACTTCTGATAATTTCATCAGTTTTCTAAAAATCTGATCTGTCTAAATCAGAGGTGGTTTTAGAGATGGCAGAGCAATGACCTTCCTAACCTGTCTTACAGATATAATCTTTGCAGAATATTCTTAAGAGTTTTTCCTATCTGCTTTGATAGACAAAGCAGAATCTTGCAGCTTATTATTTTTAGTTCATTTGGGTAATTAGCACAAGTTTCCCCTCCTACTTGCTGCTTTCCAGATATGCATAAACAAATATCTGACAGGAAATCAACCAAAATTATATTTAAATATATGTGAAAGGATTCTTATATAACATACCCTGGCACCTTTTTCTCCATTGGCACCTGGGAAACCTGGAAAACCAGTGGAACCCTATAAAAGAAACACATGTTAAAAATCAATTGTAAATGCTTGGTGATAGTTTCAGCTATATAGTCTATCTTTAATTTAAAACAAAATAAGCATGAAAAAGGGTATTATGCTTAAATCAGATACTTTTTTCAAGACACAGTAGAGTTTTGGTTCATATATTTTAAAATAAGCTTACCATAAAACTTGAAATTCTGAATGCATTAAAACATCAAGAGATAAAATGAATTTTAGCTTTCACTTCAAAAGTAAAGAACTGATCAAATAATACATTTTCCCCTAAGGTGAAACCACTAATAAAAGGAAAAAATCTTTGAATGTGCCAAGATTTTTTGAGGTATTAATTCCACATTGTTCCTTTAAGCTCTGTGAATAGATTTTCCTCTCATTCTATATAAATTACTTGGTGGACACAAGAGAGGGATAAAATGAATAGCTTTTAAGAAATTTATAGTATTTACTTTCTTTACTTATGATCTTAGCAAAAGACTTTAACGAAAGATTTTTCAAACTTCGTTTGCTATTTTTCCTTTTGGTTCCCCTGGAAAGATTTTTGTCCTCCTATATCTTGTCAAATCATTAATGTAGAATATAATATTAATTTGGAATAATTCAATTAACAAGAATTTATTAAATGTTTACTATATGGAGTTCACATTCAAATGGTGCAGAAAACATGCAAAGAAACACATACATATAAGGCACACTGGAAGCAAAGAATCATGCATAGAGCATCTCAACACAGTTTTAAGGATTCAAGCTCTTGTAGGCAAGGAGATTTTCAGTTTTATCTTTGTAGTTCCAGGGCTTAACATAGTGTTGACACATTTTCATTTTAAAAAGTAATCATAGATAGATAAATTCAACTCAGCAAGCAATTATTAAAAGCCTATGGTATATGTATTTATACACACATATATGTGTGTATTTGTGTCTATATAGATACATGGAAATGCTAGTATATGTGGGGGGGAGAGACAGAGACAGCAGAGAGAGAGTGAAAGACAGACACATAGACAGAGAGAGAAGAGAGGATATATTTAAGAGATACTGTGAAGGTAGAAACCACAAATTTGGCAACAGATTTGTTATTAAGGGTGAGAATGAGAAGTTGAGAATGACACTAAGGCTGTGAACTTAGGGGAATGGAAAGATGGTGGTGTTGTAGACAGCAATGGTAAATTTAAAAAGAAATGAGGACTTGAGAAGAAAGATATGAGTTCTCTTTTAGAAGTACCGAGTTCAAGATCAAGATAACTATAGCCAGTTTGAGAAACTTAAAAGGTAGTTGGTGATGTGTGACTAGAGCTGAGGAAAGAGAGGACTGGATGTACATACCTGGACACAATCCACATAGACATTATAATTGAACCTATGGGAATGATACCACCAACAAGGAGGCAACAAGACAGCACAGAGTAGAGCCTTTAGAGTAGTACAGATGAAGACTCAATACAAAGGGATTGAGGCAGAGCAGTAAAATACATAGGAACAGTATTACAAAAATCTAGTGAAGAGATAGCATTCAGTAGAGGGTAAACAACAGTGTTAAAGAAGGCAACTAGGGAACGTGGTAGATAGAGTGTTGGGCCTGAAGTAAAGAAGGCCTGAGTTCAAATGTGACCTCATAAATTTTGGCTGTGGAACTTTAGGCAATTCACTTCATATCTCTATTCCTCAGTTTCCTCATCTGTAAAATGAAGATAATAACAACACTAAGCTCCTAGGGTGGTTATGAGGACCCAAAGAGGTAATGACTGTAAAGTACTGAGCAGAGTTCCTGCCTCTAGTAAGTGCTATATAAATATCAGTTATATTATTACTATTATTATTATTATTACTATTTATAGATAAAGAAGGATGAAAATCGAGAAAAGACCATTAAATATGGCAAGAAGGCAAATCAATAACTTTGGAGAAGATGATTTGAGTTTAATAATGGGATCACAGTTGAGATTCCAGAGGGCTGAGAAGTGAACAGGAGGAAATAAAGTAGAGGCAGCTAGTGACAATACACATCTCAAGGAGTCTAACTATGAAGGGGAAGAGATATAGAAGATGGCACCTAGGGAGTATGGTAGAATCAGGTGACTGTTTTCTTTTTGTTTTTGCTTTGTCTAAGGATATGAGAGACATAACTGTTACTGTAGGTAGTAGAGCGAGAGGTAGTAGATAAGAAGAAATTGAAGGTGAGATGGTGTGGATTACAGAGGGAACAATCTGTTGGGGAAGGGATCAAAGATGCATGCAGAAGGGTTTGGCTTTGGAAAGAAGAAGGGCCGTGTCTTCATGTGAGACCAGTGTGAAGGAGGAAATAGTGGAGGGAGGGGATGTCCAAGTGATATGAGATTGGGAGGAGGGGAGAAGAAGGCGATGTTGCTGAATAACCTCATATTTTTGGTGAACTATGAGGTGAGGTTCTCAGCTAAGAGGCTGAGGTGTGAGGGTGTGAGTGTGAGCCAAAGGATCCTTGAGAAAAGACAAGAAAGTTTTGAATAGCTATTGTGGGATAATGAATCTACTAGAGAAAATATAACATTTGCCTTGACAATTTTTTTCCCTCTCTTTGTATCCAGAGTGCTTGGCAAATGCCTGACACAGGACAATAGCTTAATGAATGCTAGCTGAATAACTGACTAATTGGTTGAAGTGCAGAGCCAGGTGAAATTAGATAATATATATCTGGAGTGGACCCAATCAGCATTGTTACATATTTCCCTCAACTCCATTCAACAAAGGAGGAAGATATTGAAAGTAATTCAGAGTTGGGGTTTGGCAAGACACAATCAATGATAGGGCATGGGGGAAAGGGAATCATGGGTGGAGAATAATGAACAGTACATACAAGTTAGTTCACCAATGGGTGAGTGAAGAGAGGAGAATGTAGCAGATGCACGGATAAAAGTGAAAGAACTGAGAGGTAGAAGGATAGAAAGTAATGGTGATGAGAAAGAACTTGGGGTGATAAGGCTAAGGAAAAGATGGAATGATAAAAGATTATGATCACATAAAGATTCTGAGCTCATGAATGGAGAAATAAAATACTTGTGAGTGAATGGCAAAATGATCTCTGTGTCTAGCTGGGTAGAGTGGAGGAATAGTATGTCATGGGAATAGAGCAGACTAAGGAACTGGGAGGTTTGGATATTTGAGGCAGTATCAATGTGTATATTTATGAGGGAAAGAGATAGGAAGGAAAGATAGTGAGCCAGACACAATATTAATTGAAGAAGGAAGGAGAATGTACCAGGATTAGAAAGATAACAATCAATCAATTTATTAAGTGCCTACTGTGTCAGGTCACTAGTATCTGGAGAAGCTACTGATGTTGCTAATGATGATAATAATAAAATAAGTATTTTTATGTAGCACCTACCATGTGCCTGACACTGTACTGAGAGCTTTACAAATATCTCTTTTGATCCTTACAACAACAATAGGAGGAAAGTGTTTTTACTATACTCATTTTACAGATGAGGAAACTGAGGGAAGCAGAGGTTAAGTGACTTGCCCCATGTCACATAGATAGTGTCTAAGGGATAGACTTGAACTAAGGTGTTCTTGAATGTAAGCCCAGTACTCCATTGTGTTTCCTAGATACTTCTATGTGATCTATTTGGATAGCATGAACGTTAAAGCTAACAGAGCTTGCTTAGTGAAGGTGGTAGAGCCTGAATATGAAGTAGCGATGCGGAAGAAAAGACATATGCATGCACACACAGACATTAGGCTAAGAACAGCATGTGGTCTAGAAATCACAGAAATGGTTAATTTAATAATAGATCAATACATTGACATACCAGTGACAATACTGTGTCCATTTGATGATAGATTTCAGAGTAAGAAGTAGAAAAGAAATGGAGGAAGAAATGTCATAGTGCATGGGTATGGATGGATTTTAATCTGAATTTTTGGAGGGACTATGCAAATTAATAAACTTACAAACACATATGTATATATGTACACATATATGTCAAAACTGCATATATCATATTTTGCTTTAAACATAAACTGATATATCCCTTATCTTCATATATCAAGTAGACCAGAGGCATAAAAGAAAGCTTATTCAGGTAGGATTTATATTTAATTTGAAAAAGGGAGGACAGAGGAAGGAGATACTCTATCCCCTAAAAAACAGTATAAATTGCCAAATTAAATGAGTAAGTAGTACTATTACCACAGGTCACTAAGTGGTTATGATGAAAAACTGGAAACAAGCTTCTTTGACTCCACATGCTTATGAAGAGGAGGTTTGGAGTAAAAGGGGGAAGTAAGGTAGTAAATACCATAAGAAAAAAATGCCTTCCAAGGTAAACCATTTTTGGACATATCTGAGTCAGCATAATTTCTAACATGGCTCATATTTTAAAAAAATCATGGATGTCATTACTAATATTTCCTGAAACAAACCAGCATCTTTTTTTCTCTTTCTTTCTTACTCTCCTTTGCATTAAAAATGTCCACATTTTGTCTGATTTCCTTTGGTGATATGTAACATATGTTACTTATGAAACTTTGGTCTTCTTTGCTAAAAATAAATCTATAAGGAAGATTGCTTTGATGTTTCTCTTAAAAATGTTTTTGTTTAGAAAATACAGATAGGCAAAAATATAAAACCCAAACAGCTATTTTCTTTACCTTTGGACCTTGTCTTCCTGGATATCCTGGTAATCCTGGAACTCCAAGTTTCCCCTGAATTTAAAAAGAAAGATAGAGAAAAATAATATCTAAATTGAATTAAATTAAAATATTGCACTGAAGATTTTAAGTACTTTAGTTAATAACATTTGCACATCTTCTTGATCTTTGTATGGATTTATTTGTTTAAGTCTATTATTCTAAGGCACTATCACCCTTGACTTTCAGCTCTCTGTTTTCTTTGGAAGAGAAGAGAAATAACTATTTTAAGAAGGTCTCAACATTCTAGCCAGGAACAAATTAGCATAGTATAAGTAAATGAGCCAGAGTATTTAGAATTCTCTGCTTGGGAAAATTAGTATGTGGTGTATACTAGTACAAGGAACATTTTGGACCATTAATCTATTCATCTATCATTCATATGTGTGTGTGTCTCATCTCTGCTTCCCAAAAGTCTTTAAACAACACCCTCTTTGTCAGTTCCACAGTTTATGCTATCCACCTATAAATTCAATGATCAAAAGTAGAGCCAGAAGATTTGCCTGATACCAATATGGGATAATTTCCATTTGTGTTAATGTGCATTGGATAAGCAGTAACCCAAGATAACCAGGAATGCCCTTTACAGATCAGATCCTGAGTCAGACACAATGCTTGTGTGATCTTGGGAAAGTCACTTAATCTCTTATGGCCTCCATTCATGATCTACAAAATCAGAAAATTGGACTTGCTGGCCTTTAAGATCTCTTCCTGTCCTCCATCCATTTTCTTATGGCCCTGTTTCCTCAATTTTAAAATTAAAGAATAAGATGAACATAAAGTCCCTGATCTAATATGCTCAGATTATCTAAAAATTAGAAATGGAGGACTTTGTTATCCCTCACTGATCTTCTCCCACATTGTACCTATTTTTATCTGTTTTATATATTTACATGGATACATTTGCCATCTCCCCTGACAAGACATAGGCTTCTTGAGACTAAGGATTATTTTGTTTTTTTCTTTGTATAGACAGTGCATAATATAGTATTTGGCACCTAGTACATAATTAATAAAATTCTATTGATTATTAGTGGTGTAGTTAAAAAAAAGTTACCAGAGGCTTCAAGTTAATAGAATATTTGAGTTTGAATACCAATTTGGACATTTACTTTTGTCCAAAAGAAGACTCAGTTTACCTCTCTGTAATGTAGATGTAATAATAATTGCTCTAGTTACCTCAGAGTTGTGAGAAAAACTTTTATTAATCTTATGGTTCTATAAAAATATGATTTTTAAAAACATTTTTATCTGTTTCCATAGCCTTCAGATTCTTGTCAGAAGGTTATGCTGAAATAATACTAGCTGAGATTTCTGGTCTTGGTTCTGGGTTACCTTCTCAGAGTTATTCTGAACAAAATAAAACATTCCTTACAAACATACTCACAGATATTATTCAACTTGGGCTTTCTTGGCCATCATACATTTGAAATGTTTAACAAAGGGTAACAATGCCTTTTTACTTAAACATCATTTTTTTCAATATGGAGGGACCAATTTCAATCTCTTCTCTATAGAGCAATAATAAAATCAAAAACTTAATCAATATATAGTGTTTTGTGTCAACAATATTTCAAAATACATGCTTCTCCTGAGAAGACTAATAATTTATTCTTATTTATGTTAATATCCTAAAGGATCTAATCAAAGTTATAAAACAGTGAGGGAATAAAATTAATTGGATATAATGAATGAGAGTTATGAGTGTGATTGCAATTTGTATATAGTTACCATATTTATCATATTACATATAAATATATACACACATACATATATATCTGTATGCGTGTATATGAATGCACATACACACAAAGGCAATTTTTTCATGTCAGGTTCAGTAAGCATTTGAGAAGTGATGTAATCAACACTTCTCAAGATTCAAGATTTTGTATAAATTTTTATTTGGGGATGATTCATTTGAAGTGCTTGGTAGTGGTAGTGGTGAGAGCAGCAAGTTTATTGCTACAGTAATATAAACATATGATAGTATTAATCTCATAGAGGAAAATTCTAAATATAATCTTCATTTGAGAAACAAGATTGCTTTTAAAGATTGTAGCCCAATTTTCATAGCCAGGGAAATGGGATGCCTTGTAGAAATTTTGAAATCTTGGGACACATTTTGATTATTTCAGTCTGATTCTATGTATGTATATCATATTCAATTATATAAATTCATTTTGTTGCATTAATAATATTTGATACAATAATAAATAGTATATCTAGGCACCAGACCTGGTTCTAGGGATATAAAGATGAAAAGTTTTAGAGCTCTTTCCCACAGCACATTTTGAATATAACAAAGGGGAAATGACAGGTTTACCAATAACCACGGTGAAATGTGAATATTATTAAGTGCAGAGGGAAAAAGAGACAAAGAATCCAAGAAGAAAGGATGACAGTTTACTAATAACTGAATTATATACAGTTAATATAATTGGAGAGTAACCTTTTAACCAACACTAAATTAATATTTAAATGGTTAGGTTTTTATCAATTCTGAATATTCATGAATTTTGCAACAATTTATACCTATTTATTTAGATGGTCATTCTATGCAATCAATCAAAAAGAATTGCATTCTGTTGATTCACAAAATAAGAAATGAAGAATTAAGTTTTGAAATATTTTGTGTATATATACATATATGTTGACATCAAAGAGAAAGCTAATTATTATATAATCTTTATGAACGATTTTGAATATATTTTAATGTCTCTTTCAATTAATATGCTTCCATAAATATTTTGCTTTCATAAGAGTTCTATAGATTTTTTTTAAATGGAAAACATATCTTAGCAATCATGTAGTTCAACTTCCAATTTTAACAGATGAGTAAACTGAGTCTCAGAGTAGGAGAGTAACTTTTCCAATTCCACAGATCATAATAGCTAGAATATTTAACTAGCTCTTAATGACTGCAAAGTGAATAAAAATATTCAGGTTTGAAAAACACTTCTGCATAATTAACTTATGTTTACCCGTTTTAAAATTGTTGCAAGTTTCAGAAATAGAGAAAATACTCATATTTCCAACTGTCATTTTTTTTTAACAAGCCTTTAACAACAGACGAATTTCCATAATTTGTGAAAGCACAGATGTAAACATACAGAGACCAAAGTGGGGTAAATGAATTTTTTTTACATCAAAGTCTTAGGATGAGTTATTTTACAGCTACAAATTTATCTTGTATTACCATTTAGTTCCCCTAGTTTCACCAACATAAATGGCTTTAAGGCAACAGCCCTAACTTTCTTTTCATAAAACGTCCTTTGATTTCTCACTGGCTGCATAGCTGGCAAGAGATCTTGAAGTTTTTGGAAGGCCCATTCAGGAAGAGATTCTACAAGGCAATTAAAGTTTAAAATAGCTATTTTTCAATGTTCTGAACTGACTTTTGAACTTTTTCCTATTATTCAATTCCATCAGTGGCACTGAGTAAAAAGTTTACTCAAGGCATATTTCAGTCCTTCAAGTAGTTAGTCAGTACTTCTGTGTAGATGTTCCCTCCACTAACACAGATTACAATTCCTCTATACCTTGTTAGACCACTTTCCTATGTTTCTATGAATGAACAACAACAACAAACTCATCATTTAATGATGAGCTTCCTAGGGCTTCTGGGAACTTAGTTACTTCAGTTCTTGGTTAATAGACATAGAATCTATTGTTGGATCTGTATACTCTAGGCCTATCTAGCTTGGGAGAATCTTCCAGAGTTTTGTTCTACTGGTTAAACCCAGTGTCATCTCCATGCATGAAGCAAAAGAAGAAGACTTTAGTGGAAAACAAAGACCACAAAAAGAAAACAACAACACTGCAAAAAACTAGCATCTTCCTACAGTAGAATGCCCACAATAAGTCATCTGACTATATGAGGATAATATGTAGCATAGGGAATGTGAAATCCCAGTATTAGGAGAATCGGAGATCAAATTCCATCTCAGAAATTAGCTGTTTGATCCTATGCAAGTTTATATGACTTCTCTGTGTCTCAGCTTCCTCATCATATAGGATGAGGATAATAATAGCACTTACCCAATAAGGTATATAATGTGCATATATAATAGATATATATGTATAAACACCTATATAACATATGTATGTATATATATATGTGTGTGTGTGTGTGTGTGTGTGTGTGTGTGTATATATAATGCATCAGAGCTATTGTTATCATCATTATAAAACAAGAAGAAATAGGGATTAGATAACTTGTTACATAGACTTCCAGAGTTAGGAAGACCTGAGTTCAAAACTAGTCTCAGACACTTATTAGCTGTGTAACCCTGGGTAAGTCAATTAGTCCTTTCTTCCTCAGTTCTTCATCTGTATAATGAGCTAGAGGAGGAAATGACAAACCCCTCGACTATCTTTGACAAGAAAACCCCAAATGGGCACCAGAAGAGTTGAACAGAAATGAAAAATACCTGAAAGACAACAAAGGGATAGGGATTGGACCTACAATTTATCAGTATATGAAGCACCCGATGTAAACTGGCATCAATTACAACATATTTTCATAAATTGTGGAGCTTTTTTCAGTATTTTGAAAACTATATTTCAATATAATTGCTTCCATTTTTAATGCTATGTATTTTATATTTAAATTTAATTTAAAACACTATTCTGAGAAGGTGCACAGACTTCATCAGACTGCTGGGGCGGGGCAGGGGAGTGGCTCATGATACAAATAAAGAGTTAGGAGCCCCTTTCTTACAGAACTCTCTGCAATTAGTGATTTGCCCAGGGTCACACAGTCACCCTGTGTCATAAGGTGGACCTGAATTTTGGTCTTCTTGGCACTAAAGCTGTCTCTCTCTACTCCACGACACTGCCTTTCCCATTGTACTGTATCTTCAGACAAACAGATTTTAGACTTCTAAAACAAAATGTAAGCTCTTATTCTAATCATATACATTCACATATGTGTGAATGTATAAAGATATATGCATATATAAATATATATATATCAAAAAGAAGAAATAAAAAAATCAGTACATTAAGCATCTATTTAGCAATTCCCTCCATCAATGCAAATTGAAATTATCTTTGATAAAGTTTAAAAAAAAAGGCCTAGAGAAGGAAGGCAATAAGTATTTGTTAAACATGTACTGTATGCCAGGTCCTGTGCTAAATACTTTACAAATCTTATGTCATTTGATCTTCAAAACAACCCTAGAAAGTAGGTACCATTATTATCCCTATTTTACATTTGAGTAAACTGAGGCAGTGGGTAAATGACTTGTCCATGGTGATATAACTACTAAATTTTTAAAGCTAAATTTAAACTCAAGTCTTCCTGACTCGAGGCCCAGCATTCATATCACTCTGTTACTCAGTTTGTCTAGGGAGTTACTTGAGGTACAAAGAGAAGACAAGATTTTTTTTTAATTTTTTTTTTTTTTTTTGCTTTTTGGAGAAGTGAAGGTAGGGCAATTGCGGTTAAGTGAGTTTCCCAAGATCACACAGGTAGTTTTGTGTTAAGTGTCTGAGGTTAGATTTAAACTCAGGTTCTCCTGACTCCAGGACTGGTGCTCTACTGACCTAGCCGCCCCAACAAGATTTCTCTGGCATATATTTGAGGAAAAGGGGTAGATCTTTTTTATCTTTGTATTTCTAGAACATAACACAGTACCCTGCATAGAGTAGGTTCTCAATGAATATTTGTTTAATTTAATCTGTGCAATACCCATACATGACATGATACCTAAGCTATCTGAAAGAAAAATGACATACATCTTAAGGTGCCCCCAATTTTGCTCAGGTTTACATAATATGGGTTACTATTTATGTTGCTGTGAAGTTGTTTTAGTCACCTCTGACTCTTCATGACTTCATCTGGGATTTTCGTGGCATAGTTACTACAGTAGTTAGCCATTTCCTTCTTCAACTCATTTTACAAATGAGGAAACAGATAAACAGGATTGAATGATCTGCCAGGGTCACACTGCCCGTAAGTGTTTTAGGCTGAATTTGAACTCAGGTCTTCCTAATTCCAGGTCCTTGTAATGTTAATGAAATCTGAAGATCTTCCATGCCCCTTTGTATTGGCAAGTAAGCAGGCACTTAGCACCTTATCTCAAGTTAACACCTTGTTTAAGCTACTTAATTAACACAGAAGTAGCTAACATCTTAATAGAAAAGGGCAGAACTGGGAGCGGCTATACTGTATATAAGGAGGAGAACTAGCAGGACAGTCAGATTTTTCTCTCAGTGACCACCTGGAGGCTGAAACTTTTACCAAGACCCTCCTAGGAACTTTTTGCTGAGTTCCTCCTTCTGTAACTTTTGCCGAGAACTTCCAAGAACCAGGCTGAGGAGCTACTGAATGAGAGAGGGATCCCTGTTTGAGGGAGCCTGTTCTAGGATGAAGGCTTGGGAACTTGGGTGTTCACTGCATTAACCACCTGTATCAACTTTGTGACTACTAAATGACTTTGGCTTTCTGGTTCTGGGACTCAATTTTATGGTATTTGAATAAAGACTTTGGTTCTGCCCTCCGTGTGGAGAGTTTGCTACATTTTGTAATTCTCAACTATACTAGCATATTCATAACCACCATGGGTATTGTGAATATTGCATTATTGTTACAGTCCTGCATGCCTAAATGCCCTATTTATGAAGAGCAATGGTTCTCAACCTGTGGGTCGCAACACCTTTAGGGGTCAAACAATCCTTTCACAGGGGTCACCTAAGACCATTGGAAAACACATATTTCTGATGGTCTTAGGAACTGAGACACCACTCCTCTATCCTTCTTCAGGCCGGTCAGCCCACATGCAGATATGCCCACATATGAGTATTAAAGGGTCGTGGCATTAGGAAGGTTGAGAACCATTGATGTAGAGTTTTACAAATCATCCTC
>CM053593.1:337231593-337242473 GCA_028646575.1 Pseudocheirus occidentalis | reverse complement strand
TGGAGGAGGGCATAAAAGGGAACAGATTGTGGAAGGGGTCTTACAGTGTGATCAATGTTATGGGCTGGGGGGTAGGGACAAAAAGGGGAGATAATTTGTAACTCAAAACCTTGTGGAAATGAATGATGTAACCAAGAAAATAAATTAAGATTAAAAAGAAAATAAATGAAATCCAATAGCACATAGATAATAATCATATGTGGTTTTTCTCAGTCAATATGCAACCCAAAGGGATCTTGAAGCATGGTTTAGTAACCCTTGCTTCAATTTGAATTTGACACCACTGAACAAAATAAAATGTAAATGTAAGAACATTTTCTTCTCATCCATACTTTTTAACACCAAATCAAAATTTTAAAAAGGGAATTATGTAGTTGTATACCAAACATGTAGCAATGAACCCTGCATCTCCAAGATAAAAATCCCGAAACATTACCCTAATTAAAAACACCATGGGTGGGGGGGAAGGATAGGGGGAAGAGCCAAGATGGTGGCATAGAAGCAGGAAAACTTCAGGAGCTCACCACATAACCACATCAAATACCTATAAAATATGACTCTAAAAAATCTTAGAGCTACAGAACCCATAAAGTGACATAGAGAAACAAATCTGCTAAAGGCAGCCCATCAGGTCTACAGGAAGAGTCAATTGTAGCTTTCTGGAAGCCAAGTCCAGCCCCTTGTGAGCCCTCAGTTTCATCCCCAAAGTGGCCCCAGCCAGCAGGTGCTAGAGCAGACTTCTGAAGGGTTGATCACTAGGAGCTGTTGTGGTTTCCAGAAATATCAATCCATAAATGCAAAAGACAAAGTAAAAGTTTGGTGGAACACTGTTGGACCTCAGGGTACTAAGAACACAGTCTAGCCTCTGCCCCTGGAGCAAGAAGTAGCATAGGTACCACAGCCTGTGCTCATGCAGAAACCTTCATATGGCTGCTTCAGAGCTCCTGGCCTACAGATTGTAGTGGGAACAAGCAGCCATCCAGAGGCTAATTGCTCTTGCTTTAACCTGCCTGGATCCGGATCTCAGTCTTGGGTGGGGGTCCTGAGTTGTGTGACCAGTGAGGCAGAGTTTGTGGGGCAGCAAAGAGGGAACTCGACTAATAGTGCTGGCACCTACAAAAACCCCAGGGATTTGAGACAAAACTCTCTTCTCTGGAAGCAGAGTTCTACTGTGGCAAAAAGCTCAAAAGTCAAGCAATTGAGTGGCAACATGAGCAAGCTAAGGAACCAAATGAAACATAGAAATCAAACCTCAGAATTCTTTTTGGGGGACAGAACAGATCAAAGCATGGAATGGGAGGAAGATAACACAGTCAGAACTCCTGCAGCAAAAGCTTCCAAGAAAAATTTAAGCTGGTTACAAGCCATAGAGGAGCTTAAGAAGGATTTTGAAAACCAAATGAGAAGTAAAGGAAAAATTGGGAAGACAAATGAGAATGGTGAAAGAAAACCATAAAAAGAGAGTCAACAACCTGACAGAAGAAAATAACACCTTAAAATAGATTGATTCAAATGCGAAAAGAGACCAAAAAAGCAAATGAGAAGAATTCCTTAAAAAGTCAATTTTGCCAGATGGAAAAAGAATCTCAAAAGCTTTCTGAAGAGAATAATTCCTTCAGAATTAGAGTGCATCAAATGGAAGCAAATTACCTTATGAGAAATCAGGGCACTATTAAACAGATGCAAACAAATGAAAAAAAGAAGGTGATGTGAAATATCTCCTTGAAAAGAACAATGACCTGGAAAATAGATCCAGGAGAGACAATTTATAAATTATTGGACTACCTGAAAGTCATGATCAAAAAAAAAAAGCTAGAGCACATGCTTCAAGAAATTCTCAATGAAAATTTCCCTGATATTGTAGAGTCAGAGGACAAAATATTACTTGAAAGAATTCACCCATCACCTCTTGAAAATGATCCCAAAAAGAAAACTCCTAGGAATGTTATAGCCATGTTTTACAGTCCCCATATCAGGGAGAGAATATTACAAGCTGCCAGGTAGAAACAATTTGAATACTGTGGAAACACAATCAGGATAACCCAAGATCTGGCAGCTTCTACATTAAGGGACCTAAAGGCCTGCAATAGGATATTCTGGAGATCAGGGTATCTAGGATTAAAAACAAGAATCACCTACCCAGCAAAACTAAGTAAAATGTTTCAGGGGAAAAAACGGCCATTCAATGAGGTGGAGGACTTCCAAGCATTCTTGCTGAAAAAACCAGAACTAAATAGAAATTTTGACATTCAAATACAAGAAGCATGAGAAAGTAAACATGGAAAAGAATTCCTAAGGAACTTATCAAAGTTGAACTATTTGTTTGCCAAAATGAAAAAATGACAATTGTAACTTATGAAACTTTTCTCAGTAGGATGATAGTTGAAGGGAATATAAATGTGTATACACACACAATATATAAATATAGTAATATGTTATATATACAATGTAAATATACTGATATGTTATATATAATGTAAATATAATAATATGTTATATATACAATATAAATATCAATACAATGTAAATCTTGTAGAAATGAATGATGTAAACTAAAAATAAAAAAAAGTTTAATAAAAAAGAGTTAATCATAATAAGCAAAAAAAAAGAAAGTAATTACTGCTTTCCTGGGAATAAACTTCATGTCTCTCGTTTTCATCTGGATGAAACCAATTTCATATAAAAATTAAAACAGACATGCATTTCCAGGTAGACAGTGCCTTAAGTAATAATTGTCATCCTGCAATGATGTATTTTTTCCACACATGACTACAAAAGGAACTTAGCTGTTGATGTACTGGGAATATTTTGGAAAGTATCTAAACTTAGTTTCCTTAGCTGTAAAGTGAAAAGTCTAAACTAGATTATCTCTCAGAACACCTCTCACTCTAACAGTTTATGATTCTATGGCCTTTTGTCATCTGATAACTTACAAGTAGATGCTATCACCATTTGCAGAGGTAGACATAGTAAAAATTCAATCCTGTCTCTAGAGTCTACCCAGTAGAAGGTATATCCCTTAGGTATTCAATTAAATTCAATAAAACCTTTATTAAATTGTTACTGTATTCCAAGCTATGTGGATGTAAATACAAAAATAAAACATCCCTGCCTTCACAGAACTTTCATTCTATTAGATGAAGCAAACAAATATTATATGCATAATTAAATATGAAGTGTATAAAAGTAATGTAAGGTCTTTTAAAAATACAGGTAACATAAATGAATCAACAAAAATATGTTCGAGTAGGCATATCTAATATATGTGAATCAAGCTAGTGAGTCTATCAGGTGGAAATAAAGAGGGAAAATAATTAGAATAACCGTAATTGCTCCTCTTGGTATAGTTATGTAAAGCCTATGAAAGGCTGCCTTATAGTAAGTAAAGTATGTTCTGCAATTATTAATATTCTCATTTGACAGAGGAAGAATTTGACTCAGATTAACTAAGTGACATACAAAAGGTCAGACAGTGATTGAACTAGATGACCTGCAAAGTCTCTTGAAACTAAAATTTATGATCCAATGGTCCTAAAGTTATTAGAACCATAAATCATACCCAGGTTTTCTCACTCCAGAACCTACATATTTTCCACAATCATCAAGCTTTTAAATAAAAAGTCTAGTAGACCTGTTTAAAGAAAAATAAGTATATTATTCTGTAGTTTAAGGGAAAGCATCACATCTCACAATACTATAGAACTGGATAAGTGATATGAATATATGTCCAAATGATCTGTCTCATATCTTAGAAAAATATCACTTCCACAACAAATTAAATACTTATTCCCAAGAAAACTCTGTATACTAAGATACCTGGAATCAGTAATATTGTATTATGCAGCAATGCTTAAAAGTTTTCTATTCCCAGTATACTTCATCTCAGTAATTGCATAATGTCTCTGGTACAGGAAAAGAAAATTGAGATCTTATCAGGAACATCCTCCAGTGACTAAAGGCACCAACTCTTCCTTGTAAGTATTTGTAAAATTACTTTTTACTAGCAATCTTTATCCATTTTTATATCTTCTCTGATTTTAAGGATGACTGAACTGAGTGTATTTGAGAGATAGGAAGATAGAAGGAGGGAGGGAGAGACAGGCAGACAGACAGAGACAGAGAGATGGAGAGAGAGACAGAGAAAAGGAGAAGAGAGGAGGCAGGGAGAGAGAAACAGAGAAATACAGAGAGAGAGAGAGAGAGAGAGAGAGAGAGAGAGAGAGAGAGAGAGAGAGAGAGAGAGAGAAAGAGAGAGAGAGAGAGAGAAAGTTTTGGGGTAGCTGTGGTTGGAACTGGAAGCAAAAAGAAGAAACTATATCTCTGCCTTGTAGGTACTTGTAAGGATTATCACTGATAATGTACCTAATGATACTAATATTAATAAGAAACACTAAATTTTAAAAAGTGTTTTGATCATCGGAGCCCTGAGGTAAGAAGTCCAAGCACATAATACTGTTTTACAGAACTAAGAATCACAGATTGAAAGAGACATATCTAGGCTCACACAGTTTCTGTGACTTGGAGCTAGCAATCCTGATGATAAGCCCTGTATTCTTCTTTCTGAAAAGTACTGCATTTCAAACTTCTATCGTTATTGCGCTGCTTATTACTTTGATTAAAAATGAGCTGCAATTTAAAACACTTGATGTAAGGTAAAGAGCACTGAATCTGTGATCAGAGGATAAGGGATGATGTCCTAATGCTGAGACCGGGTTCCCTTTCTTCCTAGTATGACCATAGATCAGGCAATTAACTTTTCTGAGCCTCAAGTTAATGATCTTCAAAATTATAATTCTCAAACCACCTACTTCTCATGTGTTACCTCTAGAGTTATAAATCTGTAGAGAACATCAAGAAAAACCCTTTCATTTTATAGATCAGGACACTGAGATCTAGAATAGTTAAGAAAATTATCTGAGATCACATAGAAAGTATTAGATGCAGAAACTGAACCTACCTTCTCAGACTTTGAAGTCAGGGATTTCTCCAGTATATGAAACTTTTTAAAAACTTATATAAACCTTCTGCTCTTCTTTTCAGTTTCTCTTTTTGTGCTGCCTACCCTATTAGAATGTAAGCTCCTTGAGGGTAGGGACAGTTTAATTACTTGTATTTCTATCTATAGCACTTAGAATTGTATCTGACACAAGGTAACTGTTTAATAAATGCTAAATCTAATAATCTATTTACCTATTATCTAAGTGAATTAATAATGATAATATGATGAAGTTGATTAAATAAGTTATTATTCAATGAAATTAGATAAATGAAGCTACTAGTACTACTATTATGAGAGGTGGTGTGATTTAGTTGATAGATTCTTGAAACCAAGAGATTTGGTTCATATCCCATTTGCAATACATGATGTTTTTGTAACCCTGGACAAATCAATTACATATTGATATTCTTTACATGATGCTCTTGAAACTTATCACCAAAAAAAAAAATTACAAAACAAAAACAAAACTCACGGAAAGGAAATTGTGAACACTTACTTAAGAAATCTATTGAGTAAGAAGTAAAAATGGACCAGCAAAAAAGAATCCCAAGTGTACTAAAAATGACCTTATAAAACATTCTTCACAAAATAAACCTTCATATATTTTATGTGTATAAAGTGTGTATAAACATATATGTACATATACAAACACGTACATATATTCGTACATACATGTATGAAAATATCTTTTAAACTGCGTTTGTCAATTATTTCCAAACCTATGATACAGTTCTATACACAACAAATATGTACTGTCTATATGTACAATCAAATGGAGAATGAGATAACATGTGAAGTCCACATGGAAAATTATTTTCTAAAATATACGACCAACCTAATAACCTCAACAGCTACTGAAATAAAATGTGTTATCTCTTTTTTGGAGAAAATTTAAGCTCATGTTGTTTCTTTCTAGTTTTAAATTCATTATCAACTCTTACATAGAGTTAATTATCACTCCAAATGAAAGAGAAATTAGATTCAACAATTCTTAGCAATAATTTCACAAACATCGACTGAAGACATGTTATATTGCTCCATCAAAGTAGAAGTTTTACAAGTCTCAAATGAGACAATGTATGAAAAGCACCTTGCAAAAATCAAAGTTCTATAAGAATGCCTATTGTTTTTGTGGTTGTGTTTGTGGTGGTTGTTGTTCTTTTTTTAATCATTGTCATTATTTTAAGGTCATCAGGATTCCAGTCTAGTGAAGACTTCATTCCCTCAGCCCTACATACTTTTTGAACTTATAGAGTTCTTTATAGAAGTTATAGAGAACTTTATAGGGCAACACAAGTATTTACTGTTAACAGACTAAGAACCAGGATCTTCAAGGGGAAAACAAAAGTACATATACATGTACATCTGTACACACACAATTTAAAACTTAATCTGAATTACCATATTCTTAAATCTAGACAATCAACAAAAAAATTCTCATTTGTAGGGATTATCAATTCATGTAATGAAAATGCTGGCACTGAAAATTTCACAATTGACTCTTGAAATTTGGTTTGAGCTGGCTCCACTATACTTATGACTATAAACCACATTAAATAGATTCTTCACATTATAAACTCTTTCTCAATTGATTTTAAAACATTATTTATATTTAATAAATAAAGAATTCTTGACCTACACCAAGCAAGGATAGAAACTGAAGGATTTGGTCATCCATCTGGAGCAATTAAAGAAAGTAATACCCATGGATTTTTGAGGGTCCACAAAACAAGCATATCTGGACAGTTAGGTGGCATGTGAATAGAGTGCCAGGACTGGAGTCAGAAAGACTCATATTCTTGATTATAAATTTGGCGTTGAGTACTAGTACTAACTGTCACTAGAGTGACTCGGGATAGGTGACTTAAATGACATTTGTCTCTATTTCCTCATTTATAAAATGAGCTGGCAAAGGAAATAGCAAAGGACTCCAGGATCTTTACCAAGAAAACCCCAGAATGGGGTCATGGAGAATCAGATGTGACTAAACAACAAATAGGCACATAATGAATAAAGATATCAAAGGTATGGCTCTGCATGGATTCATTATTATTGCTGTTTGTCCTTGGTTCTTGAAGAAGATCAAGGATATTTCAAGTATGATGGCTTTACTTGCACATGATCAGATTTAAATGAAGCAGATGAACACAAAGTCATCAGCCTCAGATTCATCAAGTGACTAATTGAAATTCTGATTTCAAAGCTGTATGGAAGAATACACTGATGTCCACACTATACAGTATTTAATGGACATTTTCAGGACTATAAAATGCACTGAATCTGATCTCTAAAATCACTTCGCAAAAAATATAAAACTAAAGAAAAGCAAGACTGATACAGTAAGACATCTATAGAAAGATGGATTCTTTTTTTTCCTAACAGGAGAAAAAGACTGATAGACATTCTTAGAGGAAGCACTAAAGATGTTTAAAAAAACTTTCAAAAATACTTTGAGAAGAAGCAAACAGTCCTTAACTGAAAGGAATGGAAGGAGATGTATTTCTGTTTCTTCTTTAGAATGATGAGATAGATTTTTATAATTACACACTATTTAGTATTATTTTGTTGTTTTTCTTTCCAGGTTCATTGTTGTAGGCTTTGATTGTTGCTTTCTTGGTACTTCTCACTAAACTATATCACTTCTTATAAGCCTTCCTTTGAAAATTTTTTTTATTCATTGTTTCTTACATGTCAATGTTATTTATGAATTGTAATATGTTTAGCCATTCAACAATCAATGGCTTCTAATACTTTGCTTTACAAAAATGTTGCTATAAATATCTTGCATACATGGAAATTTTCTTTCACTGAGTGGTTGTTACACAGACAGACTATTACTTTCAACTCCTATAAGAAAAGATTTTGCAGAATACAACCCATGACACTCTCTTGCAATTCTGAAAGCACCTGCAGTTATCTATGACTCTTCTCATTTTCCCCTTTCAGAGACTATGGCAAAACTCTCTCTCTCTCTTTGTCTCTCTGTCTCTGTCTCTGTCTCTATCTCTGTCTTTCTCTCTCTCTGTCTTTCTCTCTCTCTCTCTCTCTCACTCTCTTTCTCTCTCTCATTTTATAAGAATGTGCAAGGTTAATAAAGGATCATCCGTAAAAATTTACACAAACAGAAGGATGGTCAACGCATGATAATTGACTTGTTGACACAGTACTAAGATGCATTAAGTTTGGATGTACCCAAGTTTTCCTATTTATAACTATACCATATTGACTTAACATGTTAATTGATTCCTTCATATTATGCTGATACCCAGTAATCCCAAGAACATGCTATTCTTGTTAGCAAAGGTGATCTTGGGTATTATCCATCTGCAAACTAATTTAAATATCTCATAATTCAACAATGTGAAAACAGACTCAAACACTCAAAGGAATATATGATCTGTTTGAATTAGAGGCTTCCTCCACTACATTTAATCATGTATAACTTGTCTATTAATAAAGAAAATTTGCCAGAGAGTGTTCTCCTAACATGTGGGAGGATCTCCTCAATTTCTACAGATGTTGTCAGTATGCTAGTAGAGAATTTGGCTCTCCATTTGTCAATTCTTCTTCTTGTCACATAACCAATTCATCTTTCTTTTTTGTCTTTAAAATTTTTTGTTTACTTTTAGTTTACAAGATTCAGTTCCACAATACCTTGAGTTTCAAATTTTCTCCCCCTCCCTTTTCTGTCCCCCAAGCCCTGCCATGGCAGCATGCAGTCAAGTATAGGACCTGCAAATACTTTCACATTAGACACTAGTCAGGTTGTAAAGGATTGTAACCCACAGAAAGAACAATGGAAAAGAGGAAACAAAACCAAACAAGTAAAAGAAAGAGAGCAGGTAGCTTGCTTCAGTCTGCACTCAAAATTTGTCCTTTCTAGTTCTTTCTCTGAATGTAGTCATCTCTTTTAATTATAAGTAGTTGGGAGTTGTCATATAACTTTTCATTGTTGAGAAGAGACCGTTATATCAAAGTTGGTCATCACACATATGTTGTGTCTTTAATTGTGGACAGATTTCTCCTGGTCCTGCTCTTCTGACTTAGCATTAGTTTATATAAATATCTCCAGGTAAATATGAAGTCTATCTGCTTCTCTTTTCTTATGCCACAATAGGATCCCATTACATTCATATAACACAACTTGTTTAGCCATTCCCCAATTGATGGGCATCCCTTTAATTTCCATTTCTTTGCCACCACAAAAAGAGCTGCTATAAATATTTTTGTACATACAAAAGTGTGTCTTCCTCCAACTTCTATGATCTCTTTGGGATACAACCCTAGAAGTTGTATTACTGGGTCAAAGGGTATGAAATTATTTATAATCCTTTTGGCATAGTTCCAGATTGCTCTCCAGAATGGTTGAATCAGTTCACAAGTCCACCAACAATGCATTAGTATTCCAATTTTTCCACCTCCTCTCCACCATTTAACATTTTCCTGTTTTGTCATCTTAACGAATCTGACCGATGTAAGAGTTGTTTTGATTTGCACTTCTCTAGTCAATAGAGATATGGAGAATTTTTTCATATGTTTATAGATATGTTTGATTTCTTCCTCTGAAAACTGCCTGTGAATATCTTCTGACCATTTATCAGTTTGGGAATAACTTGTATTCTTATACATTTGACTCAGTTCTCTATATATTTTAGAAATAAGGACTTTATGAAATTTTCCAATTTCCCACTTCCCTCTTTTTAAATTAATTATTTTATTTATTTTCTTGTTTACATCATTCATTTCCATGAGATTTTGAGTTACAAATTGTCTCCCCATCTTTCCCCTACCCACAACCCCAAAACAGGAAGCCCACTGTAAAGCACCTCCCCCAATCTGCTCTCTTTTATGTCCTCCTCCAATGGCCCTCTAACTTTCTGGCATGGCAAGGTGGGTCTCCGGACCCCAGTGCCTGTATATCTTAATTCCCAGTTGCATGTAGTTGATAATAATAATAATAATAATAATAATAATAATAGTAATTATTATTATTATTATTATTATATTTAACATTTGATTGTATAAATTTAAATTCTAGATTCTTTTGGCTCCTCCCTCATCACCCACACCTATTGGAAGGACAAGAAATTCAATACAGGCTGTACATGTGTAATTACACAAGACATCTCCACAGTGGACATGTTGTGAGAGGCTGATTATATGTCCCTTCTTCCTATCCCATTCCCTCCCCCCTTGTTCTATTCTCTACCCTGTCCTTGTCCCTTTACTGAAGTGTCTGCTTCTGACCCTCCCCTATCCTCCATCATCCCACCTCTAATCCCTCTCCCCCCACTCTCCTGTGTGGCAAGATACTCACTTTAGAGTTTATGTCATTCCTTCCCTAAGCCAAATTCAATGAGAGTAAATGAAAGTAAAGTTGTAACAGTTATCCCTTGCCTCTTCTATATGGGATGATTAATCCCATTTTGTCTCTCCCTTTCTCCTCTCATTCTAGTCCTTTCCCAACTCAGAATTTCACCTTTTAAAGTATCATCCCTTCCTATTCAATTGCTCCTCTACCCTCTGTGTACGCATAAACACACATGCTCAGATATGTATTTGTATGCATATATACTCTCCTATAGAGGTATATGTGCAGGTATACATATACATGTATATATGTGTATATGTGTGTGTGTGTACATTTATTTTTCCTTCACCCATCCTCATACTAAGAAAAGTTTCATAAGTTACTATGATAATTTTTCCATATTTGCATGTGAATAGTTCAACTTTGATAAGTTCCTTATAATTTCTTTCCCAAGATTACCTTCCCATGCTTCTTGTGTTTGAATGTCAAATTTTCTGTTCAGTTCTGGTTTTTTCAGCAAGAATGCTTGAAAGTCCTCCACCTCACTGAATGACCATATTTTCCCCTGGA
>CM053593.1:337207192-337222365 GCA_028646575.1 Pseudocheirus occidentalis | reverse complement strand
CTGCTTCCTGGGGGGGGGGGGTTTGCGGGAAAGCTCTGTCCCAAATTGCTGGTGCCTTCACAGCTGCTGGAGCTATTAATGGGGTGCTGCAGCCCCCCAGCTTTGGCTCACTGAAAGCTCACCCCAGGACCACCACTCAAGACCATGATCCAGATCCAGGCCACTCAATGCAAGAGCCCTTGGCCCTGATCTAATTGCCTCAGCCCCCCTGCTATCTGCAGGCCAGGGGCTCTGAAGCAGCCCAGTGGAGGCTGCTGCTGCTCTCAGCCATTCCTGCTACCACATCTGCCTCCCGCTGCTTCCTTGCCCTGGGAGTAGTTTGGCCAGACCACTCTTCTCACCCAAATTTAGCAAAATCCACTGATCTTTCTCTTAGCCTTTTTTTCTTCTGGCCTGATAAATGTGGTAACTGTGCCTGTAGTGCAGCAGATCTGCTCTGCTATAGACTCGGCTCCACCTGATGCCCTGGGGCCTGGCCAGGCTAGGGTTTTGGGCTGGGCCGGCCACGGCTCCCAGACTGCTGTGATGGAGCCCCACCTGCTAAGCTGCCTGTAGGAACAGATGTGTTTTCTGTATTTTGGAGAGTTTTGGAGATCAAAAATTTGTTTAGAATCCCATTTTATGGGTTTTTAGGGTGGTTGTGTGTGAGCTGCAGGGCTTTGCTGCTTCTGCGCCACCATCTTGCCTCCACCCCAGTTTTCATAATTTATTGAATTCTTAGCCTAGTATCTTGATGCTTATAGTTTATCAAACCAAAAATTACTAAAATTTGTTTCCTTCTGTATCTTGTGTTTTTAATCTGCCTAATCTGTTTCACTTACCTATTTTTCTATTTTTAAATTTTATTTTGTTTTTATGTAGTGTTTTTCAATTTTTTTCTTTTTTTAACCTTTAAACTTTTTTTTAATTTTTAGTTTACATCTTTCATTTCCGCAAGAGTCTGAGTTACAAATTTCCTCTCTGTTTTTCTCCTACCCACCTCCCCAAAACAGTGGTCCCACTTCATACCCCATTCCCCATTTTGCTTTCTCCCATATCCTACCCTATCACCTCTCTGACTTTCAGGTAGAGCAAGTTGGATCTCCCTACCCCAGTACCTATATATCTTATTTCATAGTTGCATGTAAATATTAATAATGATAATATATGTGTATTTAACATTTGATTTTAGAACTTTAAATTCTAGATTCTTTCCCTTCCTTCCTCATCACCCATCCCCATTGGAAAAACAAGGACTTCAATACAGGCTGTTTACACAAAACATCTCCACAGTGGACATATTGCATAAGACTGACTATGTTTCACTCCTTTCTATTCTGCACCCAACTTGTTCTCTTTTCTACTTCGTCCCAGTCTCTTTACAGAAGTGGGTGCTGCTAACAACACTCCCCCCCCCCCAACCTGGTCTCCCATCCATCATGCCCCCTCTCATCCCCCTTACCTCTGCTCTCCTGTAGGCCAAGATGTCCAATTAAGAGTGTCATTCTTTCTCTAAGTCAAATTAAATGGGAGTAAGGTTAACCCATTCCCTTTTGCCTTCCTGTTCTTCCTCTCCATTGTAATAGTTATCCCTTGCCTCTTCTATAAGAGAAGATTAACCCCATTATGTCTTTCCCTGTCTCCTTTCATACTATTCCTCTCCTACCTCTAAATTTCACCTTTTGAAATATTAAGCCAGCCTATTCAATTGATCCTGTCCCCTCTATGTGCACACACACATACACACACACTCACATATGTATTCCTATACATATATGCCCTCCTATATAGAAATATGTGAATGTATACATACATGTATGCATTTACATGTGTAAATTTACACACATATATACATATATGTATATGTGTATGTATGTATGTATATATTCCCTTCAACTATTCTCATACTGAGAAACGTTTTGTAAGTTACAATTATCATTTTTTCCATGTTGGCATGTAAATAGTTCAACTTTGATAAGTTCTTATGAATTCTTTTCCATGTTTACTTTCTCATGCTTCTTGTATTTGAATGTCAACATTTCTATTCAGTTTTAGTTTTTTCATCAAGAATGCTTGGAAGTTCTCTGCCTCACTGAATGACCATTTTTCCCCCTGGAACATTATACTCATTTTTGATGGGTAGGTGAGTCTTGGTTTTAATCCTAGCTCCCTTGATCTCCAGAATATCATATTCCAGGCCCTTCAGTCCCTTAATATAGAAGCTGCTAGATCCTGGGTTATCCTGATGATGTTTCCACAGTGTTCAAATTGTTTCTTCTTGGCAGCTTGTAATATTTCTCCTTGATCTGGGAAATCCAGAACGTGGCTATAACCTTCCTAGGAGTTTGTTTTAGGGTTCTATTTCAAGAGGTGATTGGTGAATTCTTTCAAGTTCTATTTTCGTTCTGGTTCTAAAATTGTCTTTGAGAATTTCTTGAAGGATGATTTCTAGATTCTGTTTTTGGTCATCACTTTCAGGTAGACCGATAATTTTTAAATTGCATCTCCTGGATCTATTTTCCAAGTCACTTTTTTTTTCAAGGAGATATTTCACATTGCCTTCCTTTTTTTTCATTTGTTTGGATCAGTTTAATAGTACCCTGATTCCTCATAAAGTCATTTGCTTCCATACAGCTCCACTCTAATTCTGAAGGAATTATTCTGTTCAGAAAGCTTTTGAGGTTCTTTTTCCATTTGGCAAATTTTGACTTTTTAAGGCATTCTTCTCCTCATTGGCTTTTTGGGCCTCTTTTGCCATTTGAGTTAGTCTGTTTTTAAGGTGTCATTTTCTTCAATCAGGTTGTTGACTCTCTTTTCATGATTTTCTTGCATCATTCTCATTTTTCTTCCCGATTGTTCCTCAACTTCTCTTATTTGGTTTTCAAAATCCTTCTTAAGCTGCTCTATGGCTTGTAACCCGTCTACATTTTTCTTGGAAGCTTTTGGTGTGGGAGTTCTGACTGTGGTGTCTTCCTCCCATTCCATGCTTTGATCCTTTTTGTCCCCCAAAAAGGAATCTAAAGTTGTATTGCTGGGCATGCTTTGCTTCCTTTGACAGCTCTTGTTGCCAATCAATTACTTGGCTTTTGGGCTTAGTAGAACTCTGCTTCCAGATGGAATAACTTTGTCCCAAACTGATGGGGTTTTCACAGCTGCTGGAGCTATTAGGAGGCTGCAGACCCTACCAGGTTTGGCTCACTGAAAATGCACCTTAGGGCCACCACCCTAGACCACCCTCTGGATCAAGGCAGCTCAATGCAAGAACACTTAGCCTCTGAATTATTGCTTGGATCCCCTGCAATCTGCAGGCCAAGAGCTCTTAAGCAGCCACAGCTGCAGGGCTGCTGCTTCTGCTGTTTTCTTGCCCTGGAGTCTGACAGCCAGACCTGCTTTTCTCCCCTTGATTTAGCCGAGTTCCATTGACCTTTCACTTAGTCCTTGTTTCTTATGGGTTGACAATTCTGGAAATAACCACCACTGCCAATGATCTACTCTCCTAATAGCTCCAAGCACTGCTTGTCAGGGCTGCCCCAGGGCAAAGCCATGGTTTCAGGCCAGGCTGGTTTTGGCTCCTAATGTGCTGTGATGAGCCCTTTCTGTCCTACCTTCTGGTCTGCCTTGCATGGGGACTTTGTTTCTCTGTACTTTTGTGAGTTCTGGAGCCCTACAATTTTTTAGAGTCATGTTTTATAGGTATTTGAGATAGGTATGGGAGGAGACGTGGAATTTTTCTGCTTCTCCACCACCATCCTGCCTCTGCTCCATTTGATCCAGGTTTCTAAAAGAAGAGTAATGGAAATCAAATGAACTCTGAAGTTTCACTTCATACCCAATAAATTTATAAAGATGAGTAAAAAAGGAAGAATCAGTGCTGGAGGGTATATACATACAGTGGTGATGGTTTAGAAATATTAATAACAATAATTTGTCTTGCTTTGTCACATAACAATTCTGGTCTTTTTTCATTACTTGCTGCAATTAAACACTTATATTTCATCTGAAAGACACTTTGATGGCCTCTGTGGTCAGTAGGACAAAAGGCAGATCCTCTGGCATTTAAAATACTTCACTGTTTGGCTCCCCTATTTTTTTTTTACTGATAAGAGTTCCTTTTGATAATTAGTGTTTTATACTATAGTCAGAGATTTGGTACTTTTTGGCCCACTTTCTTCCCACTTTTTTGCTCATTATTTTCCTTGACTTTCTTGAGCTTTTTTTCCTTCAGATGAATTTTGATATGATTTTTCCCTAGATCTATGAAGCAACAATTTGTTATTTTAATTGTAGAAGTTCATAATCCCTTAATTTACATAGTGTTATCAATGTTTTATTGTATTGGTTCTGCTCTTCCTGAAGACTGTCTATTTCTCCAGATATGTAGGTCTGTCTTTATTACTGCAAAGATTGAATTGTTCTTTCAACAAGCTTTTCACAAGCACCTGTTGTGCCCTAGACACTCTGCCAGGCATAAACTGCAATTTAACAAACTTTTGAAAATAAGTCTGAACAAAACTGATTGACTAGCTGAGGAAAGAGAATTAATAAGGAGATAAGCTAGTAATATAGAGTGGTGAGTATTTTGTTTGACACCAAATATATGAAAAATCCTAATTGCATGCTATATCATATACACAATGTGCTTAATGAATGTATAGCTATGTAAGAGAAGATGGAGCATGGGCAGGATGCAAAGGCATAGATATACATATGTGAATTTATACACACATATGCACACAAATGTGTACACACATATAGATACATAAACATGTATATGGATAGGCATGCATATATGTAAATATACATACATAGATACATCTTTATGTGTGTATATAGAGAGACACATATCTCCTTGTTTATGTATGAGTATGCATGTATTTTTGAATTGATGTATATTTGAATACTATTCCTTCTCTGATATTTATTGTTTGTGTGAACCTGGACAAGTTAATTAACTTCTCAATAACTGTAGAAGACCATAAGTTGCAACATAAGTGACAACAAGCAATGGAAAGATAATTTCCTCATTAAGAACACCAATAAAATCATTAGTTTTATCTTACATAATTGTGTGTATGTGTTCTTGTATGTTTGCTTTTGGCATGAATGCATTAAAGGAAGAATAGCAAAATAAAATAATTCATCACTAATGGATAAGTCTCTGAGCTCCTTCTAGAGTTTAGTGACACAAAACCTAGGAAAGGAGTTTTTAATTCTTGTTCATCCAATGTGATTGGTCCCTTTAATTCTGTTAATTAATGATATTCGTATATTATATACAAAACATTCCTATTAAAAACACTAGAAATCAAAGGAATAAATGGTGCCTTTAAAAATGATAAGTAGTATCTACCTAAAACAAGATCAAGCATTGTAATTAGAATAAACTGTAAGCCTTCCCAACAAGATAGCAGAAGCAAGGCTATACATAATTACCATTATTTTTCAATATTGTATTGGAAATGCTAGTTAAAGCAGTAAGGCAAGAAATTGAAGGAATAAAAATGGGTAATGAGAAAACAAAATTATTATAATTTGGAGAGAATATTATGGTATACTTAGAGAACCTTAGATAATCAACACAAAAACCAATATATAAAATTATTGGTTGGTTAAACAGGAGGTGAGCAGTGCAATCCTCTAAAGACTGTTCAGATACTCAGGTGGCTGCTGAATCCCACTGCTTTTGCCAAGGTAGAATACAATCTTATATCCCGGGCCACCTGTGTACAAACAAGGTTGTAACTTCACCTCCCAGTGTATCCACATCTGTAGCTTTTTCACTGGCTTGCCACCATAGGACCTTGAGATATGTTAAAAATGGTAAAAAGGTATCAGGGATGTCTTTTGATTCAGGACTAAATTGAATTTAATGAGGCAGAGTTGCTAAAATCCATTGGCCTTACTCTCCTCCAGAGTCATCATGGTCCAGTGGCAGGACAGAGTCAAGATGACTGGTGATGGCTCAAGATGCAGTGGATTACCTTGACATTTTTGATATCTAACCAAGCTCTAAGTGCTCCATGTCCCTTGCTTCAGCTGCTTTCATGGCTGCTGGAACAAATTATTCTCATCTGTCCATTCCACCAGGGGAAGTCTTCACAAGCTTGGTATAGACACCTCCCTAACTCACTGATGGATATGAGCCCCCTCAATTACCTGCTTTAGCCAGTCTGCTGAAATATGGGATGTGACCACTGTGCATGCTATAGCAACTTGGAGTCCTAGGTTAGAATTGGGTATAACAAGTGGACACAAAAGATGGAAAGCAGCCCTGAAAGGGGCTTAGCAGTATGCATGCTGGAGGGACTAATCTTCCCTGATCTTACTCTATGTCCTAGTTTATAAAATGCAGGATATAAAATAAACTCATAAGCATTTCAATATGCTACCAAAAAATTCCAGTAAGTAAAAAAATAGAATGATTTAAAATAAATCCATTTAAAATAAATTCTATTTAAATTTTAATCTCCATTTAAAATAATTCTAGGCCATATTAAATACTTGGGAGTCTACCTGCCAAGACAAACCTAAGAACTATACAAATACAATTACAAAACAATTTTACCTCAGATAAAGACAGATTTAATGAACTGGAGAAATATTAATTGCTCATGAAAAGGTCAAACCTATACAATAATTTTTAAAAATATACCTAAGTCATTTACTTATTCAGTGTCATACCAATCACACTAACAAGGAATTATTTTATGGTGCAAGAAAAAAAGTAACAAAATTCATCTGGAAAAACAAAGAATCATGAATATCAAGGGAATCAGTAAATAAAAATTTCAAGGAAGGCAACCTAGCAGTACTAGATTTCAAACTATATTAGTCATCAAAAGTACTCATCAAAGCATTTTGATAGTGGCCAAGACATAGAGTAATACATTGGTGCAATAGATTGAGTCCATTATACATAGTAATAAATAACCATAGTAACATAATGTTTTATAAACTCAAATAACCATATTTTACTTCTCACCATTGGACAAAAATCATTGGGGAAACTGGAAACCAGTTTGCTAGAAGCTAGGCATAGACCTACTGTATATCAAGATAAGATCAAAATGTGACAAATGATTTAGACCTAAAGGGCGATATCACAAGTAAATACAGGGAACATGTATATGTCAGGGGAAATGTATATGTCAGATTTATGGATAAAGGAAAAATTTATGACCAAGCACAAAACAGAGAGGATTATAGGAAATAAAATACGTAATTTTGATTACATGACTTTCAAAAGTTTTTATACAAACAAATTTAATGAAACAAAAATTAGAAGGAAAGCAGAAAATTTGGGGTCTTTTTTCTCAAAGTTTCTTTGATAAAGACCTCATTTCTCAAATATATAGGGAACTGAATCAAATTGATGAAAAAATAATATTCCCTGATTGATAAAATTGATTAAAAATTAAGTCTATGGTTGATGAATGATCAAAGTATATGAACAGGTAGTATTCAAAAGAAATCAAAGTTATAAATAGTCTCAATAAAAATGCTCTAAATCACTATTGTTAGATACAAATTAAAACTTTTCAGACATATCACCTAACACCTATCAAATTGGCTAACATGATAAAAAAAGGAAAATGATCAATGCTGGTAGTGCTGTGGAACAACTAGGACACTAATGTACTGTTGATAGAGTGGTAGACTAGTTTAAATATTCTGGAGATTAATTTGGAACTATGCTCAAAGAGTTATGAAACTCTGAGTACCCTTTGACTCAGCAATACGGGTATTAGGTACAGAGAAAAGAAGTTAATTAAGTAAACAGAGAAAAGAAAAGGGGAGAAAGACTCATTTGTAATATATATATATATATATACACATACATAGTAGCTACTTTTTGTGGTGGAAAAGAATTGAAAAATCAAGGTGATGTCCATTTATTGGGGGATGGCTAAATGAGTTGTAGTATATGATTGTAACAAAATACTAATGTGCTCTTAAGAATGATGAGCAGGATGGTTTCAGAAAAAGCTGGGAAGACATTAAATAATGCAGCAAAGTAAGTAGAACTATGGGAACCTTTTATACAACAGTAGTAAGCATTGTAAAGATGACTAATTGTGAAAGATTTAGCTACTCAAATGAAGAAAATTATCCAAGACAATTTCAAAGGAACCATGGTATAAAAGGATATTTGCCCCCAGAGAGTTCTTAAGAATTCTGAATGCAGATTGAAGTATATATTTTCTGTTTTCTTGTCTTGATATTTTTTGTTCTGTGAAATGATTTGTATGACTGTGTATAATCAATATGAAATTTCTTGCCTTTTTAAACAGAGAGTGAAACAAGAGAAAAGGAGAGAATTGGAATTCAAAATTTTACATGAAACTGGAAAATATCTAATGAAGTAAATAAAATGTGTTGAAAGAAAAAAATGAAAGAAAAAAGAAAAGATCCATGATAACTAGATGGTCTTGTTTCTGCAAAGTCTTATGCTTCTTGCCTGATCACTAGTTTGTGTGACTGCCAAGCAAGCTTGAATCTGAATAAGACAGTCATTACAGCCCTTAATCTGTATAATCACTGTACTTAGGTCTTCTCCCAAACTGAGTATTATTCTTACTCAGCTGTAGCCACAAGAAAACAAATTCCTGGCATTTTGCTTTCAAGCTATTAAGTCAAAGAAATGGAGATATCCCAGGTCCTTTTTACTTTCTGGGGTAATTTTATCTTACAGTGGATACGTGATGTGGAAAAAGAAACATAAATGGCTGGTGTGCTATGACTTTTTCCTCCCTCTATGTGTTTATTCTGTATTACTACTTATGGGCACAAGTAATGCTCCCTACACCATTATGGAAATTTTTTGGAGGAAACGAGGTATCTGCAACCTTTAAGTTGTCTTTAACTCAGCCTGTCTGGAAAAGGGGATTGCTTAAAAATCCCTTAAGGAGTCACAATTTTTCTTGTAATCAGTGAATTACACAGAGTTGGTGATCAATAAGACGCTTTGATTGGTTGATTTTTAAATATGTACAAGTAATCAGGCCTCTTTTAAAACACATGCACAATCATTTCTTGGTATCTCAAATTAAGATTATTCTAATTTGCATTGCTCTGAGAGACAGCATTTTCTGGTTGCATAATTCCACCCAGCAAATATTTATTGAGCTTGTGCTAGGTTACATGTTCATTACTACGGAGCCAAAGACAAAACAAAAAAAGTGCCAAACCTCCTAGAACTTACATCCTTACAGGTCTTAGGGAAATAAAATGAATACAGAGAAAGAATCCACCATAGGCATATAGGTTTCATAGTGGAGAGACCTGGACCTGGAGCCAGGAATATTGAAGTTCAAATCCATCCCCAGATACTTACTAGCTATGTGACCTTGAGCAAACCACTTAATCTCTCTCTCTCTCTCTCTCTCTCTCTCTCTCTCTCTCTCTCTCTCTCTCTCTCTCTCTCTCAGTTTCCTCATCTGTAAAATGGAGAATATGGTAGCACCTAGCTCCCAGGGTGGGTGTGAAAATCAAATGAGAAAGTTTGTTAAGCAATTTGAAAATCTTAAAGTAAGACTTACATCCTTGTTAGCATCTTTCACCCAAACCTCACCTTTCAAGTGACTTAAAATTCTTGAAGGGTATGCCAGGAGAGTTCATGAAGATGCTAAGCTGGATAGATAGATGGCATACTGCAATCCACAGATGTCATATAAATATCTGCTCAAATAAATTTAGAGAGGCTCATCTCTGACTGGCTTACTAATAAAATTTTCTCAACACCATTTTTTAATGGAAGTGAAAAAGTTTTACATGTATCTACTTAATACCTTATGAAATAAATAAAACATATTTAAATAAAGAACCCCAAGTATGCAGAAATGGTGATCTGCATGACTAAAGAGACTATGGTTCCCCAACATTTTGAATCAATGAATCATTTTAAATTAGTATCAGTATAATTAATAAATGTACTTAACACAGAGTTGAAAGGGTGCTCATTGGTCAACTAGTACAAAATTTACTAAAAAATCATCTCTTCCAGACTTCAATTGAAGATTCTAATAGGGCTGAATTAACTACCTCTTAAGGTACCTCATTCAACTTTTGAATAGCTCAAGTGTTTCAAGTATTTTCCTTAAATTAATGAAAAATCTGGCTTTCTATGATTTCCTCCCTTAATTGATTGATTTGTAATGGAGTAAATGGAGTGTTTACTATACTGTGCAATCAGAACCTTAAAGCATATTTTTTTAAAACTTTGTTTTTCTTGTTTGTTTGGGGATTTTTGGTCCGTGTTTTCTTTCAAAACATGTTTTGCATGACTGTACATATAAATTCTATATCAAATTGTTTACCTTCTCAAGGAGGGTGAAGGAGGAGAGAAAAAATTTGGAATTCAAAATTTTAAAAAATGAATGTCAAAAATAGTTTTTACACATAACTTGCAAAAAAATTCATAAAAATAAATACTTCAAGTGCTAAGAGAAAAGAGTTGAACTGGTTCAAAACATGATTCAAACAGGGGGATGCTTGAGGGAAAAACCAGTTGATATGGTGGTAGACCAGACTAGATAATGAGAGAGAAAGTATGACTGGGGTTGATGATGGTATTAAAGTTGTGTGAAGATTATATTTTCCCTAGGCAATGAGTTGGTTTCAGGGTGGTCATAAACTACACTAGCTTGGTCACTTCCTCTATTTTGTTGCTGTTGCAAGTTTGTTCTTGAGGGCATATTCCAGTATTGGTCCATTCCACAGTCTGACTGAACAGCATGAGGCTCTAAATAAGGATTGGAATAAGTGGGAACAACAGTTGCTTGGTGATGATGGCCATTTGGGAATTCAGCTTTCTTTTGTTGTTTCTGTAAATGAAAGAAGTAATCCCAGGATTGGTTGTCCATTTTAATTGCATGAGTAGTAGTATTTGTCCAAGAGCCTTGCTGCAATGTAATTGTGGGCTGGACAATGGAGGGCTGGACAAAGCCTTGTGTCCCACTACAGTTCATTACTAATGGGTCATATATCTTTGATAACTGAAATTCCTGGGCTGAAACATTCTGCTGTTTTTTCCTCTTCATTCTGGTGTTCTGGAATGATTTTCTCACCTAATTGTAGGTCAGCAGCAGTCTTGTAGATACGTGTCTCATCTGCTCAGAATCAAGATATATATTCCAATTGAAATAAGTGTGCAGTTCCTGAAGGTGTGCTGGGCTGTACACTGTCCTCTTCCTGACTTTATTTTCCTTAGTGGAATCATCGTTCAAGGATTTGGACTTGGGATCCACTGTTGAGTTTTCCATGAGTCTGTCAGTATCACTAAATTCCAATGGCCCTGACTTTGAAAGAGAGGTCCATAGTTATATAATCTTCTTTAACCTGCTCTGAGATAGAGCCAGGAAGTGAGCTGAGCTGAGAGAAGTCAAACTAAAGAGGAAAGGGCAAATGACATCATGTCTCATTTTTTTAAATAAGCCCTCACATCTTCTGAAGTTTCCTAGTACTGTTGAGGGAATCCTTATCTTTTCCAGTTATCCAGCTTTGCAACCTAGGTGTCATGCCTAATTCCTCACTTTTTCCCCAGACTTGCAAATCCAATCAGTTGCCAAGGTCTGGTGTTCTACCTTCATAACACCTCTCATAAAGGTCCATTTTTTCCTTTGGCATTATTGAAATAGCTTGTCAGTCTCCCTGCTCCCCCTGCTTCTATATTTCCCCATGCCAATTTACCCCCCAATTAGATATTAAATTGATCTTCCAAAACATCAGGTCTGACTATGCCACCCTTCTACTCAATAAATTT
Organism: Pseudocheirus occidentalis; assembly: GCA_028646575.1. Taxonomy (NCBI): domain Eukaryota; kingdom Metazoa; phylum Chordata; class Mammalia; order Diprotodontia; family Pseudocheiridae; genus Pseudocheirus; species Pseudocheirus occidentalis. The sequence goes on along the minus strand of CM053593.1, from coordinate 337,210,625 downwards.
CAATGGTGCCCTATTACTTTGAGGGCCAAATATAAAGTAATCTATTTGGTGTTCATTGTTGTTCTTGACCTGACTACCTTCTCCCTTTCCAGTCTTTGTACAATTTGACTCTCTCACGAACTCTGTGATGCTGTGATACTGACTTCCTCGTTGCTCTTTGGACAAGACATTTCATATCCTAACAATAGGCATTTTTACTGGTTATTTTTTATGCTTGGAATTCTTACCCTTCTCATGCTTGTCTCCTGGCTTCCCAGGAGTCTTTTAAGTCACAACTCAAATCCACCTTTTACAAGAAACTTTTCCTAACCTGACAATGCATTCCTTTTATTGATTATTTCCAATTGAAGTTCTATAATCAAATATATATATATATATATATATATATGTGTGTGTGTGTGTGTGTGTGTGTGTGTGTGTGTGTGTGTGTTTCTGTGTGTGTATGTATATATAGTACGTGTCTATGTGTCTATATATAGTATATGTGTAAATATATACATATATAGTATGTGTGTATATAGTATAGCATGTATACATACAGTATAGTATAGTATATAGTATATGTATAGTGTATATACACTATATACTATATAGCATATATAGTATATAGTATATACAGTATGTATATATAGTATAGTATAGTTAGTATATGCATAGTATATAGAATACGTATGTGTGTGTGTGCGTGTGTGTGTGTATTAAAAAGGAATGAAATATTATTTGCACCTCTGGTGTCTTTGTACTCTGGGGTTTTCTAAACTTTTTTCTAAAGATTGGCATAATTTTGATAAAATGGCTGGAAGGGTAGTTTGCTTCTTTGAGTTTTCTAAGTAAAGGAAGGTCAGAACTATTTCTCTAAGTAAATCTTTCTGAATTTTATACCAATATTTTCACGTGCTAAAAATAGTTCCAAAATAAGTGTTTGAATGTGAATATTTTAAAACATAGATTGACATTCTAGAAATAGCCTTGTACTGCTGGCTCATATTCTCTTGGGAAAACCTTCATAGAACCAGAGAATGAGATACTTCTTTTTTCTCAGTAGAGTTACATAGAAGAAATGTGAAATGAGAATCTGACTCATTATGATTATGGAATAAAATAAATTATGATAATACTTTTCACTGGCTCAGTGCTTGTCAATTCAATTCAATTAAAAAAACAAGTAATAAGATAGAAATAGAGGCAGGGGTAAGAGTCAAGATGGCAGCATAGAAGCAACAAGGTTCCTCAGTTCCCACATAGTTACCTCAAAAACCCATAAAATATGAATCTAAGCAAATTTTAGGGTTCTCAAACTCACAAAAATAAAGAAAAACACATCTCTTGCTGAATGTAGCTCAGTACACATGGCTCATTGCAGCATACTGGGAGCCTGAAACCTCAGCTTGGCCCCTGGGTGGCCAGGACAAGCAGAAGCTAGAGACTTCAATAGAGTGGATCAGTAGCAGCTGTGGCAGTTTCCAGAATTATCAAGCCATAAGAAATAAGGACTAAATGAAAGGTCAATGGAACTTAGCTAAATCTGGGGGAGAAAAGTTCTCCCACCAAACTGCCTCCAGGACAAAGAAGCAGCAGAAATTGCCATCTTGCAGATGCTTCCATGTGGCTGCTTCAGAGCTCCTGGCCTGTGGACTGCATGGAAGCCAAAAGATTGTTCAGAGGCTACGTGCTCTTCTGTTGAGTGGCCTGGATCCAGATTGTCGTCTTGGGTGGTGGTACTGGGGTGCATTTACAGTGAGTCAAAGCTGGTGGTAGCTGAAGCAGCCTCCTAATAGCTCCAGCAGCTGCAAAACTCCAGGGATTTGGGACAGAGCTTTCCCACCTGGAAACAGAGTTCCACAGAGCTAAAAAATCAAACAATTAACTGGCAATATGAGCAGGCAAAAGAATCAAAGTAAGAACAGCAACCAACCTCTAGAAACCTTTTTGGGGGACAAAAAGGAACAAAGCATGGAATGGGAGGAAGACAACACAGTCAGGACTAGCGCACCAAAAGCTTCCAGGAAACTTGAAGACTGTCTATAAGCCATAGATCAGCTTAAGAAGGATTTTGAAAACCAAATAAGAGAGGTGGAAAAAAATTAGAAGATAAATGAGAATGATGCAAGAAAATCATAAAAAGAGAGTCAATAACCTGGCTGAAGAAAATAAGACCGTCAAGAACAAATTAGCTCAAATGGCAAAAGAGGTCCAAAAATCCAATTAGGAGAAGAATGCTTTAAAAAGTCAAATTTGCCAAATGGAAAAAGAATCTGAAAACCTCACTGAAGAGAATAATTCAGAATTAGAGTGGAGAAAAAGGAAGAAAATGACATTATGAGAAATCAAGATACTATTAAAAAGACACAAAGAAATGAAAAAATAGAAAGCAATGTGAAATATCTCCTTGAAAAAAACACCAACCTGGAAAATAAATCCAGGAGAGATAATTTAAAAAATTATTGGAGTACCTTGTATACATCATTCATTTACATGAGATTTTTGAGTTGCAAATTTTCTCCTCATGTTTCCCCTACTCCAAACCCCACTGTTAAGTCCCTCCCCTGATCTGCTCTTTTTATGTCCTCCTCCAATATCCCTCTAAATTTATGGTAGGGCATGGAGGGTCTCCCTACCCCAGTCCCTGTACATCTTAATTCCTAGTTGCATATTTCACAGAGCTTTAAATTCTAGATTATTTTGGTTCCTCCCATGTCACCCACCCCCACTGGAAGGACAAGCAATTCAATAGAGTCTGTGCATGTGTAATTACACAGGACATCTTTACAGTAGACATATTGTGACAGTCTGATCATATGTCTCTCCTTCCTATCCTGCCCCACCTTGTTCTGTTCTCTACCCTGTCCCTGTCCCTTTACTGAAGTGTGTGCTGCCAGCAGCCCTCCCCCACACACTGCTCTCCCCTCCATCATCCAGCCTCTCATCCCCATGCCCCCTACTCTCCTGTGTGGCATGATACCCAGTTTAGAGTTTATGTCATTCCTTCCCTATGCCAAATTCAATTAGAGTAAATGAAAGTAAAGTTGTAGCAGTTATCCCTTGCCTCTTCTATATGGTATGATTAACCACACTTTTGTCTCTCCATCTCCTCTCATTCAATTCCTCTCCCAACTCAGAATTTTACCTTTTAAAGTATCATCTCTTCCTATTCAATTGATCCTGAACCCTCTATGTACACATATACACACATGCTCAGATATGTATTCATATATACCCTCCTTTATAGACACGTATGTGTGTGTATATATATATATATATATATATATATATATATATATATATATATATACACCTCATTGAATGACCATATAGTCCCCTGGAACATTATACTCAGTTTTGTGGGTAGGTGATTCTTGGTTTTAATCCCAGCTCCCATGATCTTCAAAATATCATATTCCAGGCCCTTTTATCCTTCAGTGTAGAAGCCGCC
>CM053593.1:337179165-337206692 GCA_028646575.1 Pseudocheirus occidentalis | reverse complement strand
TCTATCTATCTATCTATCTATCTATCTATCTATCTATCTATCTATCTATCTATCTATCGACAGAATATGTATTTGATTTTTGGAGGGGAGAAGGCAGGGAAATTGGGGTTAAGTGACTTGCCTAAGGTCCCATGACTAGTGAATGTTAAATGTGTGAGGTTGGATTTGAACTCAGGTCCTCCTGACTCCTGTCACCTAGCCACCTGTCAATATGTATTTTTAAGAATGTACTATGAGCCAGGCATTGTACTAAGCACTGAAGATACAAAGAAATGTTTTAAAAATGCGTTATCTCAAGGAACTCACTCTCTGGGTGAGGTGGTAACATAGAATTAACTATGTACAAACAAGGAACATACAGAGATTATCTCAGAGGTAAGGCATTGGGAAAGACTTTTTTTTAGAAGATGAGAGATGAGACTAGCTAGAATTCAAAGTTGAGAAAGAAAGTGTGTGTGTGTGTGTGTGTGTGTGTGTGTGTGAGGGGGGGGGAGGGAGAGGGAGAGAGACTGAGAGAGACAGAGAGAGACAGAGAGAAATCATATGGATGGGGGCAGCTAGTGACAGTGCATGGAATCAGAATATGGAGTATCTTACATGAGGAACTGCAAAGAGGCAAGTTTCATTGGATTGTAGAATAGGTAGGTGAGAGCAAGGTGTAAAAAGGCATAAAATTCAAGAAGGAAATAGGTTATGAAGAGTTTTAAAAGACAAAAAAGCTAGGTGGCACAATGGGTAGGTCTTAAATTGTTATGACTCAGCTTATTGAGTTCAAATCTTGCCTTACCCCATCACTAGCTGCAAGGATCCCCCAAGATAACATTTATAAAGCACTTGCTGGCCTCTTAATTCCAGGTTTAAAAGTTTTCTCACTATGCTACACATTTCTTCCTTCCTTTTTCTTTCTTCCTTTTAGGAAATCATATACTTTTGTATTTTGAAACAAGAGCTGCTGCAAAGTTCTAAGCCAAATTAGAAGGTAAGCCTTTATCAAAAGTAGCCAGTGATTAGGAAAATGAAGCATTATGTTATTGATGAGATATAAGCACTTTGGAAGTAGTCATTATTTTCACACAGGCTACTTAATAGTTGTTCATTTCAATCCTGACCTATTTAATACCTGAATAAACTTACATTAATGCCCAGTATGTTTTAAGGAACTAGATTAAAATGCTCTAATTCATTTCACTTACAAATGAAATTTTATGTGAACTCATGCCTCTAGGGCTCAAAGTGCATGAGTGTCTTGCTGACTAGTGCTGCTCAGCCCTGCTTATGCTTTACTCAATTTTAACACCAGAAAATTAGTTTAATTTATCAAAGGGTACGATTCAAAAATGCAATAGAATCTGATGTTTCAAAGGGAATTTTTTTGTGATCAGCATAACACTAATGGACATTATGTTTTAAGTGTGAAATAATTTAAAGTAGAATATGTAGAATGATTATCATGGAACTATATGTGTGATGATAGGCACATATACGTATTTATGAGGTCTACTACAAACTCCTCATCCAGACAAAGCACCAGGGGAAATGAGAACCTCTCTGAACTAGTCTTCTCCATTAAATACATATTGGCAGGGGCTCTGAATTATTCCCAGATATTTCATACATTTTCAAAGGTAACTGGTATCTATTTTACTCAGACAAAAATGTTAAAACTTCAAGAAATTGGAAACAAAAAGTAGATAACATACTGGAAATCATTTCATTTAACTTTAGAGACTTTAGATGCCTAAAATAAATAAGGAGACATTTTAAAACACATTACTATCTTTCATCAGTGTATATAATTATCGAAACATCAGTCGGGCCCCTGCTCAGAAGCTAGGATTTTTATGTCTCTAGCTATATAATAAAGAAGCAATGACTCATAAAATTGTGTGCATAAATAAATATTCCCTGATTAACACAATTTAGATGCTTGGTGTTTTTGGAAAGAAGATAGTTTCTTTTTAAAATTTTTGAACTTGCATTATCTAATCCCATATTTCTCTAAGTGATGATCCTGAAGTTTAAGGATTCATAACTGAAACTATATTCAAATAGTGAACCCTATCAGGTAACAGGCCTATGCAATCATTTTAATGGTAACATAATAAAGAATATGGAAGATTAGGTATTTTCTCCAAATTTCACAGCATTTCAAACTTCTTCAAAATAAGAATTATGTACCTGAGACAATACAATTTCAGCTGTTTCTAAGTTCTAAATATCAAGGACTCTCATGTGGTAATAACCTGATGACTAACCCCAGGAAGGCTAATGTCTAATTCCCAAGATACTCACTTAGCACTCTAGACAATACATTCTGGTAGGCCTTACAAGCTGATCTAAAGGCTTGTAATGAAGTCAATTCTCCCCGTCCCCTCTTCTCCCACAAAGTTACAGAAAACCAAAAGTCTGGCTGGAAATGCAGTGTGGCAACATTCTAAGGTATAGAAATATTAAGTAATAGAATGGAAGGGAGAACAGAGGGAATTTAGAGAAGATATTAGCATATATTGTGGATATAGCAGGTTTGAAACAAAGGATACTCAAATCCATCTGGGGCCACATATGTCCCCATAGGAGTCACTTAGGTCAACCAACCAATAAGTAAACATTTATTAAAAACCTACCATGTGCCAAGTACTGTGTTAAGATAGTCTTTTCCCTCAATGATCTTACAATCTAATGGAGGAGACCTCCAAACAAATATATACAAAGAAAGTTATATATAGAATAAGTTGAAGAAAAAAAAAAGAGGCCAGGTATTGAAATTAAGAGAGGTTAGGGAAGGCTTCTTGTAGAAGTGAGGATTTTGATTGATACTTAAAGGGAGACCCATAGTCAGAGACAAAAGAGGGAAGATATCCTGGGAATGTGAGATAGCTATAGAAAACGGGTAGATCTGAGAGATTCTGTGTTTTATTCAGGCAGAGAGAGGTGTGTTGTCAATAAATGATGGTAAAATAAGGGAATTTCAGAGTTCCTGAAAAAATAAATGGAACATTTGTGTGTGGTGACAAGTTTAAGGGTATGACCATTTTTCTGTGTGACTGAGATTGGTAGGTGGGCTCTCCGTCCTTGGCCCGGCAGACCTTTTCCCTGCTTCCGCTATCTGGCCTGTCGGCTGCCGCCGCCATGCTGGCCCCCGCCCTGCTCCGCCACTGTGGCCTTCACCTTCTGCGCCAATCCCGGGTCCCGACCCCGGCGGCCCTTCTGGCCCGCGCCTACGCCGAGGCAGCCCCGGCCGCCGCCGCCGCTGCCCCCGGCCAGATGTCCTTCACCTTCGCCTCCCCGACTCGGGTGTATTTCAACGAGGCCAACGTGAAGCAGGTGGATGTCCCAACCCAGAGTGGGGCATTTGGGATCCTGGCTGTCCACGTCCCCACCCTGCAGGTGCTGAAGCCCGGCGTGGTGACCGAACACGCCGAGGATGGCACCACGACCAAGTATTTTGTGAGCAGTGGTTCTGTCACAGTGAATGCCGATTCCTTGGTGCAGCTGCTGGCAGAGGAAGCTGTGGCTCTGGACATGCTGGACCTGGCGGCCTCCAAACCCAACCTGGAAAAGGCGCACTCAGACTTATCTGGGCCATCAGATGAGGCAGCCCGGGCTGAAGTTCAGAACCGGATAGAAGGCAATAAAGCTATGGTGAAGGCGCTGGAATCATGAGCTGGGGAGCAGAACCCTTGCAGTCGTGCAGAGATGGTGTGACCCTTCTGCTCCATGGCAGTCACCCCCAGCTGAGGAGACCAGGAAATACCCAGGAAGGAAGAGAATGCCTAGCCCCCAATTCCCCTTCCTGCCTACCCCCCTACTCTCCACCCCCAGATTAAAATCCACAAAGGTTCTGGACTTTAAAAAAAAAAAGAGAGAGACATTGATAGGTGGGTGGGTGAGTAGGCAAAGATGGATTTCAGTGAAATGTGAATTGCGCCAAAGTGGGGGGAATCTGAACCATTTTTGAGGCTCAGACCCTGGAGAAACTACCCTTAAAAAGGGAGAGCCCCTGAAAATGAGCAATAGAGGGAAACATAGAAAAAAAGTGAAGTTACCCAAAAAGTTAGGAGAAAGAAAACTCAGTTAGAGACTTTGTTAAAATAAAAAAAAAAGATAAACCAAAAGGTAAGCTATTATTAAGAAAAGGGAGGATAGCTTCCAAATCACTGTAATGAGTCCAGCATATACAAATAAATATTACAAGACAAAGGAAAATGAATCAACATCTTATGAGCTGGAAAACTGTGGATTCTTAGTGGAGTATGGAACCATAGCAAGATATTCCTGAACGATTTAAGAGAGAAATAAAAATTGTGAAAGCAGAATGCATGGCCTATTCAGCAGGAGCAATTAGCAGAATAACTTAAAAGAAGAAAAAAAAAGCACATATCTACAGGGAGAACTATCACAAAAGAAACAGAGAGAACAACAGATTAAGACTGTGAAAACATAAAAGTAAAGGACAATCTGGGGGGTGGAAAGTGGTGAAATTTAACTTTACATAAAAGATCTATATACAATGAAGATAAATTGATCTCAAAGGTAGGATACATGCAGACAACTTGAAAATTATATCTTCTGGGACAAAGAACTTGAGCACTAGAATGCAAAAATAAAATAATATGAGAAAACTAACTAGAATTTTGGAATATAAACACAGAATACCAGTCAAAAGAATTCACAGATTGCCTACTCCTTCAAAAAAAAAAAATCTTACATCACAAACTCCAAGACACAAAATATTTAAATGCAGCAATTTCAATGACAAACAATACACTTTGTAAAGAACCAGAAGAGACTTTTAAATTAGAATAAAAGGAAATTCATCTAATCAAAGTATTTTGTATCTACCAAAAACTATCAAAAGGAATAGAATAATGACTTGTGAAAAATAAAAGAGGTCAAAACACAAAGTGACATACCCTGGAAACCCAAACCTAGTCATTAATAAAAATATGGAAATTCAATAGGTAGAATCATGAGATATTCCGACCAATAAACTCAGATATGAAAAATTATTTTCTTTACAGACAACCCAGAGAACAGAAATACAAGATAAATAAATGAAACGACAGCCAAAGATGAAGCAAGTAATGAGAAGAGAGGAAGTAAAGGCACTGAGTAGAGATAGCTTTTGAAAGCCACTCACTCATGAACATGAGGTACAGATATACAACAAGGGTCAGTGGAGATGGTTGCATCGAGTAAGACTTGTTTTGTTTTTCCATGGAAGAGAGAGACATGGTTATATTTGTAGACAGTAGAGGAGAAACTAATAGATACAGAGAGATGGAAGATTAGTGAGAAACTAGGGATGATAGCAGGGAAAATGTCTTAGATTACACAGAATCAGAATAGGAGCCAGTGCACATTTTGAAGGTTTTTCCAGGCTACTTCTTCAAGTAAGATAGGGCTGAAGAAGGAGATAGTGAAGGAGAATATTTGAAAGATGGGAGGAGGGAAGAAGAAATAACTGTCAGCAAATTTCCTCAATTTCTTTCAATGAAACATGACAATGAAAATAGTAATAACAATAATGGTGATGATAATGATGTTGATGATAACTGGCATTTACATAGTCTCTACCATGTGCCAAGCTTTTTACAATATTATCTCATCTGGTCATCATAATAGCCCTGAAAGATAAGTTAATTTATTATTTGTTTGTTTTTAATGCCATTTAAAATGTGGAAACTGAGGCAAATAGAAATTATGTGATATTCCCAGGATCACAAGCTAATAAGCATCCTACACTAGGTGTGAACTTTGATCTTTCTCACTCTAGACCCACTCCTGCATCATATGTGTCATATACCTGCCCAGGAGGCAAAGTTTTCAGCTTTCAGGATGGGAGGAAAGGATGGAAATGTGTAGAATAGCTTCTGTGTTGAATGAGACAATCATTCAATTAGGAGGGTACAAATGGATTGCCTTGTAGCTGTTAGAATCCAGTTGAAATTGAAAAAAAATAAATGTTTTGTGGACTCAATCAGCATGGTTTCCATGATTTTCTCTAACTCTATTCAACATTATGTAAATAGAAGTGAAGATGATGGATTTGGGGAATGGAGTAATAATACTCAAGAGAGACTGAAGTAGCAACAGGGAACAAGGAGTAATCACATTCCTCAACCACGACCATGGGATTGGATTGTATGAGTGAAAGCACAACCAGTGTGGGCAAAGGTGTTAGCTTCTAGTTAACCACAAGGATAAATTTAGGTATGATTACATGTCACTAAATACAAAATTAGCTTCCTTGGGGTGCAGTCAATGAGTAAATCATCATGGTATTGAAATGAAGAATAAATAATATTTGTCTTTTTATTCCCTACACCTTGCACAATGCCCTGAACTTTGTTAGTGCTTAATTTATGCCTGATATATTGAGTTTAAATGAGGACATGATTCATAATTGAGAAGGGATTAGTTAAATAAGGTGGCCTTTTGGGAATTTCATGACTTTAAATTCTGTGATTCTAGACTTTGCTACATAAAAGATCACTTTAGGGAATATAAATGGACAGTTCCATTTACTCAAGCTACTCAGCAGTTTACCAATTGGCTAAAGTGCTTTCCCTAATTTGCTGCCTTCTCTACCTCCTTCTTGCTATGCATGAGTTGACTAAAGTTATCTATGTCATCAAGGGTATTTTCCAATGCTTTAAGAATGTTACTGGATATATATATATATATAATAGATGTATGTTACTTCTAACAAAATGGACAGGAATATTTATCTTGCTGAGAGAACAATTTGCATTTTGTCCTGTCTCCACCATATTGCACTGATTTTAATTTTCTTTGCACTTAATTTATTCCACACAGAGAATCCATTTAGTTACAGTTCTAAAAGAAGTTTCATTTAATGATTTTTTTTCATATTGGGCTGTTTTCAATTAAAGGACTTACTTAAGGAATTATTCCAAAGTAGAGAAAATTATGGGTCTCAGCTTAAACCATGCTCAGTTTGAAAAAGCAGCAGAAATGTGCCAAAAGATCCTTTTCTTGTTTTCAACCTAATGTTTAGAGAATGAAAGAAATATTCTCCAGGCCAGGCAATGACGATTTTATATGATTTAAGAGCACAACACCTACTATTTAGAATGACTATGGTTTGCAGCACATTTCACATCAACTGTGAAATATAAAGCCAGAGATATATATCATTATGTATTGTGGCACACAGATTACCTCCAAACAGAGCAGGTATTAATTCAGACATCTGACATTGTTTGACACCTACACAACATGACCTTGCTTATGATTTTCTTACCTCTTTGTAGTCATTCACATGCAAAAAAATATGGGTGATTCCTTTTTCTCTGCATTTTCTCAGAAATTCCTGATGAATATTTGAGAATAATACTAACATTTTCCTCTGGTTCATATTCCAAATAAGTAAAGTGGCATTTAAATTCTAATCTCTTTTATATGAATGTTTCCAAAATAACACGAATTTTTTGTTTGTAAGAATTTGATTTATCTTCATAGACTTTATATGTGACAAAATGAGTTAGTTACCTGTGGTTTTAGGGCAGCCTATTACTTGTAATAAAACCTGAAAACTGCTGACATAAATCAGATTCCTTCAGGCTTCATATTCCCTCAGTTTCTTGGAGGGTACAATCTTGCCCAAAGTAATTTGATTAAAATAAATCTCTTCTGACATGCTGGCCTCAGAAGTGTTCTGTTTTTTAAGTGATAAGTTACTTGAATAAAGATATATAAAGTATGACTAAAAAAAATCTTTGCAATACATTTGAGATGAAAAGGAAAGTGATCATTCTCTCCCAAATTCAGTTAGGTAGTCATAAAAAGTCCAGAATATAATCACAAATTATAAGATTGTTCATGAAGAGAACCAAAATGTCATCACTTTGTGAGAGTCAAGTGGCAATCCATTCAACTCTGACTGATCAGACCACGACGAGCTCAGAATGTTCTACCACAGGTGGGGCACAAATAGTTTGTGTGAACATTTGAGGGGGATTGTCTAATTTTGAGAATCTCATGTTTCTTTTGAGATACTTCAATTCTACTTTGCTCATAGAGCATAACTTTCTCTGATGAGGGCATGTGATGTTGGGCAGTCCTGTGCCAGTGCTTCCCATGTTACACTTTCAATTCCAAAGTTTTTAAGACAGACCTTGAGGGTTTCTCTGCATGACTTGTTCCAACTAACTTGTAAGTGCTTCCCCTGTGTGAGTTCTCCATAAAATGATATTTTACACAAGCTTATATGTCCCTTGATTTGTCCTTTCTGCAGTAGAGTTTGAATGCTAAGTTTCTCCAAGTCTGGTATCTTATCTTGCCAAGTGATCTTTAGAATCTTCCTAAGGCAATTCAAATGGAAGCAATTCAGTTTCCTGGAATGGCACTTGTACACTCTCCAGGTTTCACAGGAATACAATGAAGATAGCACAATGGCTCTGTAGAACTTCAGTTTGGTAGTCAATTTAATATTCTCAGATCCCACACTTTTCTTCAGAGACTACACAACACTGAGCTAGGTCTGGCAATACATGTGTCAACCTTATTATCAATGTGTACATCCCTGGTAAGTGAACTTATCCACAGCATACAAAATTTCTCCATTTGCTATAATGGATTATTCCACATATAGGTGGTGTGATGCCAGGTGAGAGAGTACCTGTGTTTTCCCGGTGTTAACTGTTAGGCCAAAATTACCATAAGCAACAGAGAATTAATCTATACTTTCATCTCAGCTTCAGAGGCTACATTGAGTGAAAAATCATCTGCAAACAGAAAATCATACACCACTTTCTCCAGTTTGGTCTTGGCTTGTAGTTTTTTCAAGTTAAAACATTACCATCAGTGTGGTAACTGACTTTGATGCCATGTGTGTCCTCACTGAAAGCTTTTGATAACATGACTGAAAACACCATGCTAAAAAGCATGGGAGCAAGTGGACAACCTTGTTTCACTTTGTTGATGACTGGAAAAGTGTGAGAGCATCATCCATTAACCAGAATGTGGACAAGAATGGTATCATGAAATAGATGTCCAATACTGATGAACTTTTCCAAGCAACCAAAGTTTGACATGATTTTCCATAAGCCCTCACAATTGACTGTACCAAAGGCCTTGGTCAGATCTACAAATGTTGTATGCAGATTTCTATTCCACTCCTGGCATTTCTCCAGCAGGTGTTGGGAATCAAACACCGTATAAACTGTTCTGTTGCCCTTTATGAAACCACACTGACTGCCAGGTAGATGACCATCTTCAAGCTGAAAGATCAGCCTATGAGCCTGGAAGGAATCTTGGCAGCAATGACCAAGAGTGAGCCACCCTCCCATAATTGTCAAAGGACAATATATTTCCTTTACCTTCATAGATATTCACAATGGAAGCATCCTTGAGGTCCTGGGGGATAACCTCTTGCCATAGAATGCGGAAAATTTTGGTCAATTTTTGTAAATAGCACTTTGTAAATATCCACTAAAATAGAATGAACATCAGGCACTTTGCCACATAAAAGCAGCTTAATGTCATTCAAAATCTCTTCTTCAGTTTGAACTCCAGTTAGTGAGGGATTGACTTCAACTTGAGGTAAACAGTCAATGGCTTTCAACATTAATTGATGATATTCTATTGAGAACACTCTGGGAGTGTTCAGCCCACTCTCTAAGATTATGTCACATCACTAATCAATGTGGTTCCATCAGCACTGAGTGGCTGAGATACCCCATAAGTCTTTGATGCATAAATAGCCTTCAGGGTATCATTAAAGTGTTTTGGATTGTTACTATCACCATAAAACTTGAATTTCATCTGGCTTCTTACTGAGTCCAGAATCCTGCATCTCTCTAAACTTCAATGGTGTTTACATTTTTTTTTTTGCTTTTTTTGGAGGGCAATTGGGGTTAAGTGACTTGCCCAAGGCCACACAGCTAATTTTTTTTGTGTTAAGTGTCTGAGGCGATTTGAACTCAGGTACTCTTGACTCCAGGGCTGGTGCTCTATTCACTGAGTCACCTAGCTGCCCCTAATTGTGTTTACTGTTGATTAAATTAAATGCTGTCTTCTTCAAGATGGCTGAGCTATTCTACTGGTAAACCCTGTGGAGTCCTTGTTTTTCCTTTAGCAGTTTCTGAATTTCCCCATCATTTCGCAGTTTTGATGTCTGTGAGTGTTTCGAACCAGATTAGCAAATGCAGTGCTATACACCAAATCTCTGAAAGCTCTCCTTTCTTTTTTGCTTCATTGTTGCCAACTATGTGTTGGCTCAACTTTTTCTCCAGAGCAGTGCTCCAATCTGTTGGTATTAATTTTTCTGGTAGCCATTTTGTCTTGGGTCTGGCACTTTTACTGAATGCAAATATTTAGCTTTGAAAAGATAAAGTCTATGAGCAGTCCAGCACTTTGCACTGAACATTGCCTACCTTACTCTCACACGCTGTCTCTTCTCCTTACAATAATGTAGTCTAGTAATTGTAAATGTTTGTTACAAACCCTAAAAAATACTTGAAATATATTTGTAATGGAGTGGAAAGTGATCATTCTCTCCCTAACTCAGTTGATGAAGTCATAAAAGGCCCAGAATATAATCACAAGTTGTGATATGATGAAAAATGAATAAAGATGCCTTTTTTTCTACAGCCCTTCTTAACAATTTTGTGAAAGGATTTCTTTAATCACCTTGAGAGAACTGCATATTTCTGGTCACTGGGTTAAAGCAATTGACACCACAGTAGAAATATATATTAGTCAGCTAATCAATCATAACAAGCACCTACTACTTGACATAAACTGTGCTAGGTTCTAAAGATAGAAGAAAGGCAAAAAAAATCCTTGCTCTCAAGGAGCTTACAATCTAATGGGGAAATACCATGCAAGGATATATACACAAAGCAAGCTCTATATAGGATAAATAGGAAACAATCATCAAAGGGAAAGGAGTAGAATTAAGAGGGCATGAGGAAGGCTTCCAGTAAAACATAGGTTTTATTTGGGATTGATACAAAGCCAGAGACATCATCAGGTTAAGCAGAGAAGAAAGAGGTTGTAGGCATGGGGACAGTGAGAGAAAATCCCTAGAGTTGAATGATAGAATTTTGTTATGGAACAGCCAAGAAGCAAGTGTCACTGGAATGAAGAGTACCTGTCAGGGAGCAAGTTGTAAAAAGACTGGGAAGGTAGGAGAAGGCTAGGCTATGGAGGACTTTGAATGCTAAACAAAACATTTTATATAATTCTGGAGGCAAGTAGGCTAAGATAATTAATTGTGCCTTTTGGCCTATATAAGAAATCATTTTCCAGTAGTTGGAAAATGATTTCTAGTTTTCAGTGTGGAAGCATTTTAAGCTTGGAAGTAGCAATTGGCAAATTAGATGCCTTCAAGGAGGAAAAGGGTCTAAATCTGTTCTCCATACCCTCCTCCATCAGTAATATGACTTTGAAAAAGAGCTTCTTGACCAACAGGAATCCCTGCAGTCAGAGAGACACTTACTCCAGACAGATATGAATACAGATAGGAAATCATTTAAAGGAGAAAGTAGATTCAAGATGTATACCTATGAGTGAAAGACAGAGAGAAATACAGAGATGATTTGGGAGAATAGATACTGGGAAATCCAACACACAGAGACACTGCACTCATTAGGAATATTTTGTGAGCTCTACAGAAAGAAAAGACTTCCAGATTATGTAATACCAGTTATGAATTTCCTTTGTCTTGTGTAGTTTGTATGTACCTCACTGCCCTTATGCTCTAAGTTCAAGCACTTTTTTTTCCCTTGGATGCTACATATACTTGTGGGAGCGCAACTCACTTTGTTGGAGGTGTAGCAGGAATGTTTTATACCTATTATTCTAACGTGATCTTTGTAAATGCCTTTTGCTAAGAACTAACTAAGACTACTGACTAATTATTTGTGGAAAGCATGATGATGAAATCTTGTGAGTATTAGGATGAGCCACTATAGATTTGCACCTAGGACCTGAAATGTAGTTGACTCCAAAAGATACAACCAGCAGACTTGAAAATGTCAGTTGGGAGAATATTACAGAAGGCATGAAGTAAATGTAATTTAGCAAATATAGATACATAATTGGCTTGTAGAATCTATATAGTTTTTTTCACATCACCCTGGATGAATTGAATAAGATCCAATGTATTAATAATAAATATGTCTGTACTCAAGCTTCATGGAAGAAACAGAAATAACAGAGCTATTGGGCTGGGAAGACTGATTCAAAGAAGTTAATGAAAAAGTAGGTTTGACATACTAAATAGGAATCAAAAGTTCAATGTGACAGTAACCTCATACTCAAATTCTCTGTCTCTCTCTGTCTCTCTGTCTGTTCCTGTCTCTGTCTCTCTCTGTCTCTGCCTCTGTCTACCTCTCTGCGTCTCTGTCTCTGTCTCTCTCTTTCGTTTTTCGAAGGGGGAATGCAAGGCAGTTGGGGTTAAGTGCCTTTCCCAAGGTCACAGGGCTAGTAAGTGGTAAGTGTCTGAGGCCACATTTGAATTCAGGTCCTCTTGACTCCAGGGCAAGTGCTCTCTTCACTGGGACACCTAGCCACCCCTAATAATCTAATTCTCCAAAAGAGACAAGTGATTTCATTTATCTCATTTGCCCTTTAACAACACACAAACCAACTAATCCACTTCTACTCACCCCGTATGACTGTTATTCATGTTTTCCTCCAAGTTTATCAGAGGCTGTCCACCTAATTTACCATATTCCTTCCTTCTTTTCTTCTGATATCTTTTTTTTATTTTTATTTTTTTGAGGGGGGAAGGCAGGGCAACTGGGGTTAAGTGACTTGCACAAGGTCATAGGGCTGGTAAGTGTTAAGTGTCTGAGGCCACATTTGAACTCATGTCCTCCTGACTCCAGGACTAGTGCTTTATTCACTGTGCCACCTAGCGGCCCTTCTAACATTTTAAGGGGAAAATTAATGCACTGAGATTTCTGGCTCCTATCATGTACTTTCATCAAGCGACCAGAATATCTTCCTTTTTGATCATGTATTTCCCTGATGATTTTTTAGTCTTTGGATACAGTAATAGGATAAAAGAGGTAAAGAATCAAGGAAGACTTGTTTACAGATCTTTCTAGTAACAAAACATGCAGACAATCTAAAACTGAATATAAAATGTATCTATATCTATATAGCTATTTACTCACACATATGTACATACATACATACATACATTGTTATTATGGTTATTGAGTCATTTCTGCCCTGTCCAACTCTCCATAATCTGATTTGGGGTTTTCTTGGCAAAGATATTAAAATGATTTGCCATTTCCTTCTCCAACTCACTTTATAGCCGAGAAAATGAGGCAAACTAGGCTAAGCAAGTGGACCAGGATCACACACCTTGTAAGAGTCTGAGACCATATTTGAATTTAGGTCCTTATGACCCCAAGGCCAGCACTCTGCCAACTGAACCACCTAGCATCACTCCCCACCCCTCCAACCCAACTCCTACACAAAAATAGACATTTTTCTCAACTCTTTGATATCATTTGGCCATTAATATTACAGACTATTTATCTTCATTGTGGTTGAAATAATATAAAATATCTAATTACTATAAAATAATATATCTAATTACTATAAAATTTTAAATTTACATTTTATAGTAATTAGATATATTATTTTCCTGGTTTTCTTTATTTGATTCTGCATCAATTCATATTAAATTGCTCTATAATTCCCTGGATTTTTTTCCAGATTTATCATTTCTTCTAGTACAATAAATATTAAATTGCATTTAGAGGCCACAATTTTTTTCACACTCATTAAATGATGGGGATCAACTTAATTTCCAGTTGTTTGCAACCACAAATGTTCCTACTGTGGATATTTTGGTGTATGGGACCTCTGCTTGGGGTATATGTTAAGTGAATCACTGACTTGGAAGCCAGAACACCTGAGTTCAACTCCTACCTCAGGCATTATCTATGTGAAGCTGAGCAAATAATTTTCCTTTTCTCAGCATTTGTTTCTTCATCTATTAAATGTATATAAGAGTAGTACCTACTTCAAAGGGTTATTAAAAGGATTGCATATGATAATACATATGAAGGGCTTTATAAACCTTAAGGTACTGTTATCTATGATATAATGATGATCATTTTAGTTACATTCTTGGCAAAATTGCAAATTGCTTCCCAGGACAGTTAGAATAATTCATATCAATACCAATAATGTATAATTGTGGCTAGCCTTTTGCAAATCCACCAGCATTGATTACTCCCATATCTTCTGCCATTTTTGCCAATACATTGGTAGTGTTGAATTGATTTACATTTCTCTTATTATTACTGATTTGAAGCAACCATAATGTGGTTATTAGTAGTTCAAAAAAAATTCTTCTTTTGAAAACTGTTTGTTTATATCTTTTAACCATTTATTCACTGGGGAATTTATATGCTTACACACGAGGAAGAGAGGGGGGAGAAGGAAAAAAGGTGGAAGGGGAGGGGGAGGGGAAAGAAAGGGACAGGGACAGGGGAGGTAGAGGGAGAGAGAGCGGGAGAGGGAGAAAGAGAAAAAGAGAGAGAGAGAGGGAGGGAAGGAAGGAGGGAGAGACATTATTATATTGTATATCTAGACAGCAATATTTTTCAAGAATCAAGATCTAAGAGAACAATAAAAGCATGTTTAGTACAGTAGAATTCAGAAAAAGAGAAGCAAAGTCTTACAGCCATAGCAGTTAAAACTTAATTGCTATTGTAGAGGGAAGAGAAAAACAGACACCAACAGAGAACAATCTCAGTGGGTAGCCCCTATTAACCCCAACACCCAGTCAAGGACAGAATATAAAGGGGTGGGTGTGGAGCTGTGCAATAACTTTAACACTTTGGTCAATGGCCCAGCACCCCTCAAGGCTTAAACATACATAGCATTTTAAATAAAGAATTGACTGGATCAATAGAAGACTGTACTGTAATTCATAAGAGAGTACAATTGAGATCAATGAAATGAAGGCATTTTCTAAATTGGCTAATAAAGAATGAGGACCAAAGTCATAGATAACTGACTCTATGGCAATCTAGCAAGAGGCTGCAGAGGAGTGAGATAATGCCCAATCTCTAGATTTTAAAATGTGTTGTATATGAACATTGGAGGGCTGGAGCTATACCAGTTTTCTCCAGTTTATAGGAATGAAATATCTAATAGGATCTCTGATTTTTTCTCATATACATTGATAGATTAACAAACAATGTGTACATAGGTGACATGGCTGATTTCATTATAGAATCATAAGGTTATGAGGTATATGGTCTTCATGTCAATGCTATGATTTTTAGAAATCAAGTCAGAAGTATGTTCTATATTTAATGCCCATTGCCATTCTACTCTCCCATTCTAGAAGGGTGAGGCATGTAATGCCATGCAAAAGCAGATTCCCAAAAGAATGCTACTATGAACAGCTTTTAAGGTTCAGAATACACAGTAATAGTGAACACTGTTTATTCCATTGCAAATTAAGGCAAACATTCACAATATAATATTCACAACATTACATCTTATCACAGAAAAATCACGATATGGTATTCATAACAGCTTAACATTAGAATGGCCATACAGTTTTCACTACAGTGACCACAATATTTAGAACAAGGAACAAAAGAATAATCATCTGGTTTCCCTAAGGGGGAAACCCTTCTCACTTAATCATTCATTCAATCAATTCACAATATATCAATCTTCTATGCATGGGGCAACCATTTACTTAATCAGTCACTCATATAGCAGTCAGCCACTACGTTAGATTCCCAATTACTAAATATCATTACTCACTAATACAGTCATTAGAAAACCACACAAACTCTCCACCCCTTGGTGTCCAGCAAATGTCAGTTTAATTCAAGAGGAGGCCTTTTCTTCATCTTGACTCTGGGTGGCCTCTATGATTCCTTGGATCCCCTTCCATAGTCCCAACTCCATCCTGAATCAGCCAAACAGTCACCTGGATTCAGAAGGAGACAGCTGCCAGGTTCTTGTCCAGTCCTCAGAGGTAAACAGCTTCCAGGTCCTTGTCCAGTACTCAGGGCATTCCCTAGTACACACTGAAATTCACAGGGCCCAGCATATCTCAAATCCTTCACCACTTCTGTCACCTGGAATTCAAGGATCAGCCAGGCCATGAACAAACAAAGTCTTATCCTGGTCATGCTTCTTCAGTCATCCAGCAGTTCAGCTGGCCCTAGGACTCAGAAAGAATATCAGCCTTCTGGATGGTCTTCACCAGATTGTGGTCTCAGGAAAACTCCATCTCTTTTCTCAATCAGCTTCCAGATGCTGGAAGAGAAACTCTCTCTCTCTCTCTCTCTCTCTCTCTCTCTCTCTCTCTCTCTCTCTCTTTCTCTCTCCATCTCTCTCTCTCTCAAGAAAACTCCAACTCAGTTCCAGCATCCCACCTCCCAGATGCTGAGACAATCCTGCTTCCTCCAGCTGGAAAATTCCAATTCTGTCCCTCTGTCTCTAGAATTCTTCTTTATATACACACTGGCCTCCTGTCTCAGTCTCTCCCCTTCTTCTGTTATGGTCAAATGAAATTTCGAGTTTTAACAAAGTGACCACAGAGTCTAATTAAAAGTTTTAAGGAGCTTTAATTTAGTCAGCTAACTGACTATACCCGAGTCAATTAAAGGAACAGCCCTGAATTACAGAAGGACAGAATCTTTTATGCCATATCCCTTGATTGTTAATGTTTGTTAATTGATTACAGATAAAAACCAGATTCAGGGATCTGTTCTTTGTAATCAGGGGAGTGTATACACCTTATTGATT
Organism: Pseudocheirus occidentalis; assembly: GCA_028646575.1. NCBI lineage: Eukaryota > Metazoa > Chordata > Mammalia > Diprotodontia > Pseudocheiridae > Pseudocheirus > Pseudocheirus occidentalis. The sequence continues at coordinate 337,189,919 of CM053593.1, read as the reverse complement.
AATGAGGAGTGAGGTATGGGAACTAGGGATTTGTAATTACCTCAGTGTTGATCAATCAAGATCTGGACATGGGAACCCAGAGGTTGCAATTGCCTCTGTATTTACGGATGAGGAGTTATGTACAATAATGAATAAGGGGTTTGGCATGAGAATGTAACTTCAGGTACATAGCTAAAGAAAAAACAAGATGTATTACTTGAGTGCATTCTTCTGCCTAGCACTGGTCATTCTCTATCTTGGGTTCAGTCCAAATGTACTAGGCTTGCTGATTTTCTGGGCTTGCTAGTTCCTGGTTCAGCTTGGGTATTCAGGGCTTATTGGATTTCTAATTTTACAGAATATCTGACCATTTCACTGAAATTTCTACTTAACTAGTTCCTGACCACTTCATTTCCACCAACAGGGGAGTTCACACCTTCTCAACAGTGGACAGGGCTCACACCTTCCAGACAGGGCTCACACCTTCCATACTTAGCCCTAAGTTACTAAATGTTAAGTATCTGCTAAACTGGTTGCTGTTACAAAGGGTTGAGCATAAATGGGTATTTGTGAAAAAAATTTCATTTGACTTATGTTATATACACAAGTAGATCTTCAAAGATATTAAAGAATCTAGCAGAGGAAAAATACTTTTCAGCTCCAATTCTGTGACTATTTTATGTCAAAATTGTTGTACTTTGGTCTAGAATGAGCCATGTGACATATGAGATTTCCTGGGGAATTCTCTAGGGGAGGCATAGCTGCTAAAACTCACAATATTGAATTCTATTAGAAACATCATAGTCATGCATTTAACAAATGATAGGACATTCTTCAACATAGCTACCCTGCATGTTCATTTTGGGAGTGGAAATAAGAATGTTAGTGACCATTTAACTTGGTCTTCTACTCTCACAGGTGTTTGAATGCCCAACAATTAAAAACCTAAGGAGAAAATATAAATATTTTTATCAGTTTTGTCAAGATCTTTCACATGGAAAATGGATGAGACTTGTTCTATTTGACACTAAGAGAAATGACATGGAGAAACTGGCAAAAATTGTAGAAAGCTCCATCAAAATTGATATAATTAAAAAATATTCCTAGCAGTTGGAGCTGTCAATATTTTTGTATGTATATATGAGAAGAGAAGAACTCTGAATTAGTTAGGAGATTGAAATTTCAATTCAACATTCTGCACTGCTCCAAGAGGGTTCCATAAGGCTTTGTTCTTGGTTCCCATTGTAACTTTAAAGGGAAACTTTCACAATGTTTGGAGCCATAGATGTCTTGCTGATGAAGGAGGAGGATATCCTCAAATTCTATGTGGCAAGAACCCTTTTGGGTGGTGCCAATTTGGACTTCCAGATGGAACCGTATATCTACAAAAGAAAGATTGATGGCATTTGCATCATTAATTTGAAGACAAACTTGGGAAAAACCTTCTGCTGGCAGCTTGTGTCATTGTTGCCGTTAAAAATCCAGCCCAACAGTAGTGTCATCTCATCCTGGAACACTGGCCAGCGAGCTGTTCTGAAATTTTCTGCTACCACTTGTGTCACACCTATTACTGGATGTTTCACACTGAGCACCTTCACTAACCAGATTTCTGCAGCTTTCAGGGAGTCTAGCCTTTTCGTGGTCACTGATCTTCAGGCAAATCACCAGCTTCTGACTGAAGCATCATATGTTAACCTCCCAGTCATTTCACTGTGCAACACAGACTCCCACTTTGTTATGTGGACATTGTCATTCCATGTAACTACAAGGGAACTCACTCCATGAGCCTGACGTGGTGGATGCTGGCCTGTAAAGTCCTATGTATGTGTGGTACCATCTCCTGGGAATGCCCATGGGAGGTTATGCCTGGTCTTTATTTCTATAGGGATCCAGAGGAGATTGAAAAGGAAGAGAAGGCCACAATTGAGAATGCAGTGTCAACGGAGGAATTCCAGGGTGAATGGACTACACCTGCCCCAGAATCCACTGATACTCAACCAGAGGTAGTTGATTGGTCCAAGGGAGTACAAGTGCCATCTGTGCCCATTCAACAGTTCCCTACCAAAAATTGTAGTGCTCAGCTAGCTACTGAGGACTGATCTGTGGCTCCATGGGTGTTCAGGCTACTGTGTGGGTAGGAACTACCCACAGAGTTATCTTAAAACACAGATGCTTTAATAGTCTTGGAAAATTCTGATGAAAAATGAACTTTGGTTTATTACAAAAAAAAGAGAAGACATTTCAATTGAAATGGAGCATGATCTATTACTTTCCTACTTGGATTCAGAATTCTTTGTCCATATATATTTTAGGAGTAGAAGATAAGGTAAAGTTGAAAAAAATAATTAAGCCAAGGTAATTGAGTATCATTTTTTTGTTGCTGTTGCTGCAAATTCTGTGACATTTTGTGAAATGTAGACTATCTTGATGGCAATGTCTATTCCTATTTGTTTGTTATTGTTTTTCATTTATTTCAGTTATGTCCACTTCTTTGTGACTTCATTTGGGGTCTTCCTTGAAAACATACAGGAGTGGTTTGCATTTTCTTCTCCAGTTCATTTTACAGATGAGGAAATTGAGGCAGATGGGGTCAAATGACTTGCCCAGGGTCCTACAAGTATCAAGGGTCTGAAGCTGAATTAGAACTCAGGTCTTCCTGATTCCAGTCTTTACTCTCTATCCATTGGTCCTTTCAAAGAATACAAAACCATTCCTTTTTTTTTTAACCAAATTTGCATTAGTGATTGTTAGCAAAAGAATCTGAGCATCTTGGCATCATATGAAATTTTCTCACCAAATGCCCTGAGTTATACGAAGTAGGTATTTGAATGCCATGTAATTTGAATTAAAATACAAAATTCACTGTTTCCCTGATTTGATAAAGATTGCAGCAGCAGTTAAAATAACAAAAACAATAGTGGATTTTACTCTCTTTTTACCCCATAAAAAATAACAAATTAGCATTCTTAAAACAGATTTGACCATATTACTGCTCTGTTCAAGAAGCCTTAGTGTCTCCTTACTGAGTCTAGAATAGAATATAAATTGCTCTATTCAGCATTTAAAGCTATACGTGGTCTCACTTTCCAGGCTTAGTATATATTACTACACTGCACAAACCTGATGTATTAGCCAAATAGGCATACTTGCTCTTGCCTGAATATGGCATTTTGTTTTTCTTTTCTATTCCTTTGGAAAATTTTGCCCTTTGTCTGGAATCCATTCCCTCCTCTCTACTTATTGTAACACCTAGCTTCCTTCAAGAAAGCTCAATGCCAATTCCTACTTGAGAGCTAGCCTGATTTTCCCAGTAGCTAATATATTTCCTTTGCCAAATATTATGATATTTTAGATTTATTACATTTTACTATATCACTTATCTATTATATTATAGAGATGCATACCTAATATTTTTAATGCATTTTTATATCAAATACAATATAACAGACTTCAGGGAAAAGAGTAGTTTCATTGTTGTCTTTATGTCCCCAACACATAGAACAGAGTCCTGCAGAAGGAAGGTATTGAATATGTTTGATGAATAAAAAATTAATAAATAATATAAACCTTTTGACATTCTGGATAGAGTGCTGGATTTGGAAGATCTGTGTTCAGTTGAGTTGGTTTTGGTGAAGGGAGTTCTCATAAAAAGAGTTCCTTTTTCATGTGAAATCACAAATATATATTTGTCAAATCATAACCATGGGAACTCATTATTTTTTCACCTAAAGTTTTCCACCCCATTTTACATTAGAGAAAACTGATACTGGGGAGGCTGTCAACCACAAAGTTGATAATTGGCAAAGCTGAGAGATTTAAGATCTCCTGAGTCTGAACCTGCTACGCTTTCAATCATTGTTCCAATTTTGCAAGAAACTACAGCTTCTTTCATGGAGTCGTATTATTTTTTCAAGATCACAGAAGATGGAAAAAACTCTAATAATTTTGTGGTATCTTCCCATAGTCCTAAGACATGATTTTTAGTTGAATCGACATATTTTGATTCAAGTAAGTCAGACCTGGAATTGTAATGAAGAAAATGCCCACCTTGATGGGCGTTTAAAACTATAATTCATTTAGACTTTGTTGATCAGACAAGAGCCCTGAAGAAGGGATTGACATTTGATTGCAGGGATGGTGACAGCACAAAAATTGTTTTCTTCTGTATACCTGTTACTATTTAGAAGATGTGCAGAAAAGGCTATTTATAAGAATTGCAATCATCAGAGAACCTGGTGTGGAAAGCAGGCTTCAAACTGTCATCAAGTGCCACTAGACACATCTCTAAAGGGTGCCAAGACAGAGCTGATTGCTATTTGGAGGAAGTATCTCTACAAACATCTTTTTTATCTGAGATCTCCAAACAAAACTATTTAATTTTTCCTCCATTCTCAGTATCTGTCATATTAAAATGCCATGTATTTGTACTGCACAGTTAAGTTACAACTAAGGGACATGAGGGAGTTTGCATTGAAATGGAAGAAAAGAATCCATCTGAATTTTTCTTTTTAATGTTTGAATTACTGACCTTTCACAAATGACCTCAGAATAGTTTAGCTCAGTCTAGTGAGACATGATAAGAGTGATAAAAAATGGTGATCTTGTGGGTAGAATAATGGAGATCTGAAGTATGTTACAAAGGCCATACTTCCAAAGCCACTGATGACTTGAATTTATCTATGCCTTTTCATTGTTGGGTTTGGGAAGTGGATGCCCCAAAGGAAAGGAATGTAGAATAAAGTTATGCTGTACCTAGCATCTCTAATTGGTTCAACAAGAACATGATAAGAGATAAAAGCACTATTACAGGAAACCAAGAGGGTTAACAGCACTAAGCTGCCACTAACAAGAATCATCACCTTCTCATTTTACATGGGAAGGCCATCGATGTTACATGAGAATCATTCAATATTTTTAAGGTGGAATATGATTATGACATGCTCCTCAGATATCACATTATTTGCAAGAAGAAAGCAAGGTTGTTTAGAGGAAGAATTGTTTAATACTTTTTCTTTGTATGCCCATCATCTAAAACATTGCCTTGATTATAGTAGATATTATACAGAACAACAAACGCTAATTGAATTGTATTCAATGGATATCAATATGCAGTTCAGTTGAATTGTGGTATTGAAGTGATTCCACTTTCTTGAAGACTATGCAAGCTTCAGCAGGTTCTACCAAACATGAGAAATTAAGATATTTAGCCTAAACAAGAGGAGACTTATGGGTGAAATTATCAATGACTTAAAGTATTTAAAGAGTTGCTCCATGGTATCAGGATTAAATTTGTTCTGTTTGATTCCAGAGTGAATAATTAGGACCAATGGCTGGAAATTTTTTTAAAGCCAAATTTTGGTTTAATTGTGGCAGTACATTCTTATTGTTACATCAAGTTAGAATGGTCTAAATCAGGAGGAAATGGGTTCCTCCTTCTCTGGTGGCCTTCAAGCAAAAGTAGAATATCTACTTGTTAATTATCAAAGAGCATCCTTTAACTTCCTACTATCTGCCAGGCACTGTACTAGGCACTGGAGAGGCAAAGATTTTTGAAATGATTATTATTCCAAAGGAGATTATATTCTACTGGGGGACACATGCTCACATATGTGTATGTTCATTATAAATATTACAGAGAAGATTTTTGTTCAGGTGTGGGTAGGGCATTCATCACTCAGGTGCAATTAAACTCTGAAATTCAGCGATTCTGGGAAAAAGTCAAAGGAGCAACTATACATTTGTCCTATGTCCAACATAACTAAATTTAGAGAGACTCATCACCCAAAGGCTGGAAATAATATTGGTTTTGTTATAGCAATTCATAAAACTCTCTAACCCACTGCACTGCTGTGGTTCATATTAAAACCAACAAAATCAATCATCTTTTAAGCAGTTGAAAAGTAAATATTATTAAAAATTATTAAAATAAAATTAGGGCAACAATATGGAGAATATTCTTGTATAATAAGCAGGCAAAAGTGAGGGTAAATTTGTATTTTTTCAGAATTCAAGTTTTTATTACTACAAATTCTCATTGTTACATTTATGAATATATGGTATATAATTTCCATGTTATATAAATGGAAATCTTATTAACAAAATAATGGATTTATTATTTTTATATTATACTCCAATTAAATTACAAGAATTGTAGATTTTTACTGTCAGCATTATGTCAATAAAAATAGTGTGTGTGTAGAGTTCCATAAAGTTTATGAAGTCCTTCTTCACAGTAACCTTGTGAGATGAGCAGTATAAAAAATTGTATCTCTATTTTACAAATTAATATAGTGATGATAAAGTTACAGTGACAACAAAATTGCTCATTGTAAGCAAAGCTGTTACTAGGAAGGGGCAGTGGGGCTTTGTACCAGGATTCTGGTTTATAGGGCCCTAACAGCATGTCTATTCCATCAGGAGAAAGAAACAACTGAAACAGCAATCTTCACTTATTTAGAAAAAAAGCAATTTTAAATAAGAAATTAAAATATGACTTCCTCATACTGTCAATTCAAAAGATGAAGTCCTCCTAAACCCAAGATCCCCATACTTTTACCTAACAGTATTCTTAGCAGTGGCTATGGAGTTCATCATTTAATCTATAGACAATGGTGAAATACTGAAATCTTTGGGCTCCATTTCCTTTTACTGTAAAACGAGGGAATTAGATGACCTATAAGGTGAGTTATGAATCTGAGATTCTATGAAAGAATTTCTTAACACTTAGGATAAGGAGTTTATACAGTATGGGAATATCAGCCATTATTACGCCTTCAAATTTGAATTTTTGTTAGTAGTGGGTGGGTAAAAAGGTAGATGCAACATAGAGGCTCAAATCTTTAGGTGATATTGATAGGAAAATGTGATACTGCCTTTCCAGTTCACGACTCCCATAGAATTAGAAGCTTAAAGTTACTAAGTTATTCACTAGACTGATTCTGTTAAGCTAAAAGGGACTTATATTGAAAATAGTTTCTATTGATTTTTCTGATATAAATGATCTTGAACCTGTACTGGAAAATGGCTTAATTATTGATTCTATCTGGTAAGAACAGTTTCTAGATTCCATCATGAGTTCATGTTGCCAATACCACACTGATCAATAGACCAAAACAATCATATTTGTTTGAGCATCTTATGATAACTTGCCACCCACCTATTTTCCAGGAAGACTACAGAGACTGATTAAATATTTACTTTCTGGTTTTATCCATCATTTGGCAAAGTAGTGAATAGCTTTATGGAGAGCATTTTCCATGAATGTTTTCGTCAGCATAGGGATACCCCAGAGTGGGAAGTGGAATTGAGAAAAACAACTCATTTGTAACTTACACACATAGCCTTCTTTCTGAGTTACTAAGAACTTAAATGACTTTCCCATGTTTATGCCACTCCTGTCAGGGGCATGAATGGAACTTGGGACTTCTTTACTTTAAGGCTTGACATCAATTCACTATGTCACACATTATTAGGTATCCTTAGTACAAAATATTTCAACAAACATTTGTAAAGCATAGTACATGTGTATTCTGCATTGAAGCTACAAAGATGAAGATACAAAAATGCAAACAATGACCACAATGTGCACACAATTTGGTGGTGTTAGGAGAGAAGGCCTTCAGTCTCATAAGTATAATTTGAGCTAGAGTTTAATAGAATCAGTGAGAGAGAGAGAGAGAGAGAGAGAGAGAGAGAGAGAGAATCATGAATAGGCCTATAGAAATAGCCAATAAAGAAAAGGTTTTGTTTAAGTTGAGATGATCAGAAAAGGCTTCACAGAGGAGGTAATATTTCTTAAACCAAAAAGGAAGAGACATTTCAAAAGACAGTATTACAAAAGGATTTCCTTCTAGACACTGAGGATGACCTGTGTAAATTCACCTAGGTGGACAGATGATATCATGGAACAGCTAATAATCTGACGTTTATTTGGAAAAATCTATGAAAATTAAGAATACACATTTATGTGAATGCATATATGTATGTATTTACATGTGGATTTGTCTGTATATATTCATTGTCATTCTGATGACAATTAACATGGCTGGAAAACAGTGATTACAGAAGATGCAATAGTGGGAGAAGATATGTTCTAATTAAAACATTATTTCCTTACTCTCAGAATTATTTTACATTTCATTGTGACCACAGGACAAAAAAGTGGTGTGAAAGAACTGGAAATAAAATTTTGATTATGGGTAATTCACAAAATTTTTTTAAATGGTTCAGGGATAAATGGAAATTAAGTGTGTGTGTATGTGTGTGTGTGAGAGAGAGAGAGAAAGACAAAGAGAGAGAGAGAGAGAGAGAGAGAAAGAGAGAGAGAGAGACAGAGTTAGAGACAGAGAGATGGAGGGAGGGGGAGAAAGGGAGACAGAGGGATTATTCTAGTCTTATTCAATTATCCATTCCTCTGAATCAATGTAGCTACAAGTATTTATTAAACACCTACTATGTGTCAGGCACTCTGACAGTAGGTTGGGAGGGAGGTAACAAGGGACATAAGAAATGTTTCTCTTTTGAGAGCTGAAGAAACTGAGGCAATACACTACTAAATAGGGAATGAGTTCTCAGCAAAAACTACTATTTATACACTTTGAGCTTTGAATTTCTATACAGTCATAATCTTTACTTGTATTACAATAACTTAGACTGATCTAAGGCTACAACATTTAAAAATCACTTGTCTTGCAGTTGCCCTGTATGGTGTCAACAGAACAAATATCATTTTCATTCTACAGATAAGGAAAATGAGCCTCCCAAAGATTTAGTAACTTGTCCGTGGTCAAGGATTAGAGGCAATATTGCTTGCATAAGAGCCAAGATTTGAACTCTGGCCTCTATGTTAGTTTAAATACACGAAAACTACCTTCACCAAAGACTCATGAGATCTCAACTGAAACCTAGTGTAGAGTGAAGTTATTTCATCAGGATTTCAGTGAAATGCCCTTTGTTACATATTTCTACACACAGTTGTTACCCTTTAATAAAAAATGACACCTTAATGAGAAATCATCTTGATACAGAGAAGAACTGAGTTAGAAGCCACCACCTTCAATTTATTTGTTTGGCAGGAGGGTGAGAAGGAAGCAATCTCATTTCTTGAAAAATGGGTCCCTGGAGGTTGCACAGTCTGTCTTTCCTCATGAAACTCATTGAGCCATACAGTTCCCATTGACCTCTAATGGAACTCTAGCCTCATATTGACTTACTTCCTTATAGTAGAAAGACAGGAATAGGGGGAAATGCCCAACTGTACAACCTGTAACTTTGCAGAGAAGTACAGCTTAAAATATATTTTTTATTTATAATGCTTTGTTGTGTTTTTTTTCATTCAAAATTCCCAGGTTTGGAATTGATTGACACCATGGCATGCTGAACAATGCTAGAAGTGGATTACAAGCTGGGTTCTAATCCTAACAGGAATTCACTCATTCACTCTCTGTATGACTTTTATGCAAAAACAAAAACAAAAAAAATCCAATGTTATAAGTTGGAAAGGTGATAAATTTAGAGTATGAGGACATGAGTCCAAATCCCAGCACAGCTACATCTGTGATCTCATAAAAGTAACATCCCTCCATGGACCTAAGTTTTGGCACCTTTAAGAGTACAGAATTGAAATAAATAACTGTACAAGACTCCTTATACCTCTAAACCTATAATCTTGTTGCAAGTGTGAGATCCCATTCCTATCCCAATTAATCAGAAAAAGCCTAGAGTTCAACTGAATCAAAATATAAACTATGTAGAGCAAGACCTTAATTAATCTGAGAGAAATAAAGAGTCTTAATCATTGGATAAAGATGATGTCAAATGGAATATTTTGTGATTGGCTGAAACAGTGAGACACACCTTTGGGCTGCACAAACAAACAACAAACTTTCTTACATCCATTTACTTTAGCTTTCTAATCCAGGTATAAGAAATTAATTGGAGGTAATTAATTACCCGAGAGAGGAGAAAGATTCTCTCCCCCTTTCTCTCCCCACTTTCATCAGTTATACAAAACAACTGCAGTACTTGCTTGAGACCAGAATGTCTTGTCAATGACTGAAAGATCTTACAAACAGACCTGGAATTAAATAATCATTATAACATCCCCAAGGACCATTACTTCTTGTAGTAGAGACAGGATTCTATTCTTTGGGTTTAGCAGAGGGCTACATTACTAGGGACACCATGTGGATTAAACAAAGGGAGAAAAAGGTTCCTCAAATCCAGTATCCTTGTTATATGTGTTCTTTGCCCATGTGCCTCACTAACTTTGTGCTTTAAGTTCGTGACCTCTTTGCCCAAAGACTATGAATGTGTGAAGGGAGAATGAGTTTCTAGTTTGAGGAGATGACATTGTTTTTGAAATATCTGTCCTTGTTATACCTGTGTTTTCTAAAACTAATTTAGTTTATCTCATAATCAATGATAAGCATACTTGTGTGGGGAAAAATGAAAACCCAGCACCTCAGGGTTACCCTCTAAAAATCTGAGGGGATTTTACCTCTCTGGGGAGAAATAACTTGAGTGAAAATAAAAGAAGTTTGGGGGAATTAGACTAAGATCTTATGTCACCTTGCTTCTCTAAGTTTTAATTGCTCCTACACCTGGATTCTCTGGGTACCCTTCATGAAGTTTCAGTGGTGATTAGGATTTGCCATTGGCTTCAGCTCCTGCTGATTATATTCCCCAATTTTTTTTTTAAATTTTAATTTATTTTCTTGGTTACATCATTCATTTCCACAAGGTTTTGAGTTACAAATTTTCTCCCCTTTTTTTGT
>CM053593.1:337149007-337178665 GCA_028646575.1 Pseudocheirus occidentalis | reverse complement strand
GTCTGAGAGGGATCCCTGCTTGAGGGATCCTGTTCTATTTGTGAAGGCTTGGGAATGTGGGTGTCCACTGCGTTAACTATGTGTATCAACTTTGTGACCACTATAATGAATTTGGCTTTCTGGTTTTGGGACTTGTCCTTCTGGTTTTGGGACTCAGTGTTATGGTTTCTGAATAAAGACCTTGGTTCTGCCTTCCATGTGGAGAGTTTGCTACATTTTGTGATCCAAAACTATACCAGCATATTCATAACCATCATGGGTGTTGTGAATATCTCATTACTGATACAACATTCAAAGAGGATGTCTTTGATGTGTATAAAGATTATTTTCATGAAGCTTTTGTATAGATAAGAAAAGAGGCATAAAGGTATCTAATTTGGATTTTGTTCTTGTGTCCATTCCTAGTCCTGATGAAATCACTTTATACATATTATGACCTTATTGAATGCATATACTTACAGGTTGAAACAAATTTTATATGTTAAAGTGTAACTAATTTAATTTTATCATGTTCTTTGAAGGCACATACAAAGCCTAATATCAATTGTTTTCTTTGGAAAAGTTTTCTAAAATATATGCTAAAGATCTATGCAATGGCCTAGACTTTGAGATCTCATTCTTTTCTACTGAACCACATTTGCCTGCATAATTTTTCGTTATGTTCTCCTATGTTTACCTTTACACTGAAGTGACTGAGTATCAAAGTATGCATTGATCTAATTCAGAAAGTTTTAATGAGTTCTGTGTGGAATTGTTTTACCATACTAATCTTGTATAAATGGTGTATCTAAACTACAGTTATTGTCATGAAGACATTTTTGCAAATTTTTGTCCTGAGCATGAAAATACAAGATGGTCAAATATCCCATGAAATGACATTGAAACACATTTATTTATTTGTTTCTCTAAGGAGAATGTATGTTGACTTTCTTTAATGTTAATCTATCTTCAAGTTTAATTTATGTTGAAATTTTTAAGATTGATATAATTTAGTTCATTTAGAAGCCTATCTATCACTTTCTGTATCTTTAGTTGAGCATATATTGATATGCATAGTATTGACATCTAAGTTAATGTTTTAGATTATCTTAAAATTTATTCTTAGTACTGTCTATCAGAGCTTAAACTCTATTGGTATAACCTTTAAGAACCCAAAGTCCCCTCCTCATCATAATAAGGCAGAAAATTATAACTTTCTGAGTTTAGTTAGTGAGATAAAGACTCAGTAATAATACAGTGTGAATTTGGAACTTACTCTGTTGCTTTTAATAAAAGATGACATCTTAATAAAATGTTCCCATAAAGTAACAGAGGACTGAATAATGAGCTATGATCTTTACTTTATTGACATAATAAAGAGGTAGTCTGATTATGAAGAATCAGGATTCTGATACATTCACTTCAATGCAAAGATAGCATAATTTACCCAATATCAAAATTTCCTGGAAAAAAGTTTCTCTTAGAAATTATCAGGTATCCTGGTACCAGAAAATGTGTTTACAAGAATTATAAAGATAGTATTTCTGCTATTGTGGAAGCAATATTAAAAACATATTATATAGGATAGTCTATATATTGTTTTACCTAGAATATATTTCATTTAGCAATAATGCTTTGTATGTTGGCAGCCTGTGGCTATGCATAGAACCAAAATATAATATTTCACTTCATGCAATATTTTACCACATGGCACATCTTTGTGAAATGGCTGGATCATAAAAGAGATTACTGACTTCCCATAATGTGGAATGTCAAGTTATTCTCATGTTTCTTTAGGCATCCATCAACACAAAAATAGTGAGAGAATTATAATGGTAAAGTTGAAAGACAGAAAAAATTGGAACATGTGAAGCATCTACTATAAAAAATAAATGACTTGGAAAACAGGATATCTCAAGAATCTTTGTACTCAATACTCCCTCACCTCCCATGCAAATCAGTAGCATTTCTACATGGCAATAATAAAATCCAGGAAAAAGTAACAGAAAGAAATTCCATTTAAAATCCCTATAAAATGCATAAAGCATCTATGAATAAATCTACAAAGGCCAAATTGAGGTTTGAATAAATACAATTACAAAACTCTTTCCTTAAGGAATAAGGTAAGTCTTATTTACAAAGGTTAGAGGGTAACAAGAGCAGAAAAAGAGGGCAAGTACACAAGGATCTCAGTAGGAGGCTGGGTGGCCATTGCTACATACTGAAACTTTTTGTTGTTGTTCACTCCTTTCAAGTGTGTCTGACTCTTTGCAACCCTATTGAGGTTTGCTTGGCAAAAACACTGGAGTAGTTTTCCATTTCCTTCTCCAGCTCATTTTACAGATGAGAAACTGAGCCAAAGAGGGTTAGGTGACTTGTCCAGGGTCACACAGCTAGTATTGTCTGAGGTCAGATTTGAATTCAACAATATGAGTTCTCCAGATTCAGAGCCCCGTGTTCTATCTACTACAGCAGGGATTAAAGAGAGTGCCTCAAAGAAACAATGAGAAGAGACTAATTGTTTTGGAGAGTCCCACAAAAGAGCCTTAGTCAACCTAAACCACAAAGCTGTAGACTAGCTGAGTGGCACATCCCAATTCTCAGGTATTAGATTGCTCCTCCATCAGGAAATATCCAATTAGTGGGCTTTTTTTTTTCTTACACCCAGAAGCACCATAGTTGAAGTACTGGCTTCAAGGGTACTTAGAACAATTTTAGCTCCTTTATTACTAATTTTTCACTGCTGTCAAGAAAGTTCTCTTGGTTGCAAATGTCAAGAATGATGCAAAGCACTTGTACCTTTATCACCAACACGTATGTCAGAATTGAATTTGATGTGCAGCAAACCTTCCCTATGATCAACTTCAGAGTTCTTATACTAAAAACTCCCAGTCCTCCCTTCCTCTTACTATCTCATGGAATGTACTGTTCCTTACCTTGTTAACTTTCCTGTTTTTTTCTGATTGAGATATCATAAAAAATGAAACCTTGGAGACGCAGTGAGAAGAATTTGAAATCTACGAATTTGATTCTTGTCTGAGGAAGGTAGAGTTTGTGGAACAGAATATAGTTTAGAAATACGATATTACAAATAGAGGATTCCACTGAGTCAGAGAGAGTGAGGAGAGGATTTGGCAAACAAAGTAGGTGTTTTTCTATTGGAAAATGGTTAGAAATTTTGTATTATAGACATTTAATGGAATATTACTGACCTATAAAAATGCTGTATTTGATGAATACAGAGAAGCACAGAACTATCAACATAATCTGATGCAGTGTGTCATAAGCAGAGAAAAAGAAAACACACAATTGTAAGATAAATAACGCAAATGGAAAGATATATTTAAAAACCCAAAGATAATATTACAAAATAATAAATAAAATTCAAAATTCAAAAGAAGAGATATGAGAAGACACTGCCACCTCACTCTTTTTCGAAGGTGGGAAGAGTCTACAAGTATTGTACACTATACATGTTTTCAGGCTTTTTTGATATGTTGATCAGTTTTGATGTTGTTTCTTTTATTACTTTTCTTTGCATTAAACTAATATATGTCAAATGGGGTGGTTCTCTCTGAAGGGGGATGGAGGGTAATCTATGGTGTTTTAAAAAATCCAAAATGAATAAGTAAAAACATTTTGAAAAGAGGGGGAAGTGGGGTTACAAAGCCAGTAAGCAAAGGTTTCCAAAAGCAATAAAACTTAATTTTTAATTAGTGATAATACTGATAAGAAATTACAAAGACAGAAAGGATAAGATTCAGTGATCTGTGTCTGAATGAGGGTAGAAGAGGAGGTGGGGAGTATGAAGGTAAGACAATTACAGCTACAGATAACATGTTTCTTTAAGTGTCCCCATCCCATGAGTGTAGATCTTTTTTATTTCCGTATGGCTTCCCAAGAAACCATAATAATATGTCCAGAGACTACCAGAGAGGTGTTTCCAAGGAAGAAGAGAGTTTAGCCTTGTCTCAGTATCAAATCCTAATTTTGTTGCCTTTTGGGGAAAAACTAGTTTCACCCTATTTTGTCCAGGTGTGGTGAAGGGTAGAGAATATTAATCAAATTGGTCCTATCAAATATATAAAGCATTTTCTTGGTAAATCTTTAAGCCCTATACAAATATTAGCTATTATTAATAGTTTAAAACAGCAAGAAATCAAAAAATGTCCAAAGGGAAATAAAAAATTATAGGGAGTAAGGAAGAAAAGATTACAATAATAATAAAATAAAGCTTAATGATTGATTTCCGGTCCATCAACATCATATGCCACCCCCACATCCACCCCCAGGATAACCTTATGATGTTATCTTTTTCATCAAAGAAAATGATATTCACCACCATCTCAACACCTTTGCTTCCTTCACCCCCCCAACTGGAGGATTAGAAGATAAAACAGTAAACACCCAAAGCTCTATTTTACAAATGACTCTGAATTTTCTACAAACATCATTCCCTTGAAGACACACGTTCCCTTCACTTTTCATCTTTCTTTTGTATATTATCTTTCCCAGTTAGATTGTAATCTCCTTGAAGTCCATCAATATGAGTGAGAGAAGTAATATAATATAGGTATGTAAGGGCAGCCTCGGATTCAGGAAAATGTGAATTTAAATCCATCCTTTACTAGACACTGGCTATGTGACCCTGCATAATTCTTTACTTAACCTCTAAGTGGAGTAGACACTGGCTATGTGACCCTGGGTAGTTCCCTTACTGAACCTCTCAGTGACCTAAACAACTGTGTAAGACTACAAACTGTAGATTACTCAATGGTTTGCATTCCTGTAAGGTGTTCACATACCACTTGTCAACAGTGATCAACTAGAAGTAGAGATAGAGACAAAAATGTGGAGATACAGAGACAGCAGTACATAAAAAGAGAAAGATTCTAGATCTTACAACAATGAAAATCTTATAGACTAGCACATAAGTGACTCATCCGATTTGCTTTGCTACAGTCATTCCCTCATGTCAACACAAACAAAAACTATTTCCTCTGATTTCCTGTTTCACAATCTATTTCTTCTCCAATCCTAAGTGAGATCATTTTTGTGTACCATGGAAAATAAAATGAAATAGAAGTCCAGACTCATTACGAAGAATAGTTTGGGGGTATCATCTAAAATTATTTCTCAGTTACACTGAATAATACAAAGGATGCCCTATACCTCTGTGTTAGTTAATGTATGTCCATTGGTGACCAAGTTGATTTTATCTATTGTTGAGTAAACATTACGAATATCATTCACCAAAAGTTATTAAGTTAAAAATAAGTCTAACGTAAACATATTTAGAAGGTTGTCATCAATAATTCCATTCATAATTCCGTGGCTTTCCAAGAATACACAATAAAATTATCAAATAATTTCAGTTACCAGTAATTAAAAATACTTTAGTGATTCTCAGCACTAGAAAAGGAAGAATTCATAAAAAGTTATGGTTCACTCTCTTAACAATCTATTAAAAATGAATTTCCCTTCTGTCTTAGTCTTTTTCAATTCTTGACTATTTCTTATGTCATTTTTGATAGTTTCAACTTAAACCATGCCCAGGGCTTCAGGCTTAATTGGCTCACAGCAAGGCTTTTCTTTGCAATTACCCTTCCTAGACTCAATAAGTAATAAATCTGATTTCATGTAGCACAGCATCAGGAATAGTTTGAATAGTATCAGACTAAAACTCTACATTGGTTCTGAGTTCCACAAATGCTAGGCTATCAGCAAAAGATGCAGTTCCTCAGTTAGAAGTCTATGTACGAAAACATAATTGATAGTGTGATTTCTTACCTTTTATTTGGTATTAGAAATGTGTATGTTCATATATGTATGTGTGGATACAGACATATAGACACATGTATTTACATTTTCTATTGTATCCTGCATACTTAGTTCAATGCTTTGTACATATTAAGTATTTAACAAATACTTCAGTTATGCACACACGTATGTATATACATATACATACATACATACGAGACAGAGAGAGAGAGAGAGAGAGAGAGAGAGAGAGAGAGAGAGAGAGAGAGAGAGAGAGAGAGAACCCTATTATGGGTTAAGAACTGTACTAAGCACTGGGAATACAAAGAAAGACAAAAGATAGCTCCTGCCCTCCAAAAGGTTACTATATCTTCTATTTAGAGCAAACTGTGGTTTTATAGGAGTAGGTATCTTTCAGTAAGAAATTCATCTCAACGCAGTCACTTTCTCTACAAGTTCAAGTTTGTAGAGTTGTCTAGAGCACTAATAGGGTAAGTGATATGCTCAAAGTAAATTTTCTCTAATCCATTAGCCAGAAACAAGATTTGTATTTAGGAATTCCTGACTTTGAAGTCAGTTCTCTATTCTCTATTCTATGCCACATCTCATCAACAAGAATAACAAATTGTATAGCACTTATTTGTTATAAAACACTTTACTTTCATTTAATCTTCACAACAACTATTTGAATATTTGCTATCACACAAGTGCAATTTATAGTTGAAGAAACTGAAGCCAAGGAGTAGAAGTACATTGGCCAAAGTCATGTGACAAGTTATGTCAAGTCTCAATTCAGGAAGAATGAATAGATTTTGTGCAAATGAGCACTGTTGTTCTAGTCCTGTAGATATTTATGACAATTTATTTACCAGGACATATGGTGGAAAGATCTTTGAATTTGGAGTCAGAAGAATTTTTGGTTCAAATTCTGTTACTATACATATTATTTATGTAGCTGAGAACCAGTCACATCCTTAGTTCTTTGGTTCTCCTTTTTGCAACTTATTATCTATATCATATTGGAAAATTCAATTTACCTCTCTTAGTTTCATTTTCTACACCTCTAAATTGAGATATTAGATAACAGGACCACTAAGACCCCATATAAATCCAAATCTACAACCTAGAATCTTGTTAAATGAAGTAGATGGTGGGTTACTGTGACAAACAAATGGTATATATTTGTAAATTTAAACATCCTACACATGCCAGCTATTATCAGTTATTGAAACAAACCTCTTTTGCTTCAATGTTAAGTCAAAACTTTTTAAAATTTAATGTAATCAAAATTATCTGTTGTATATCATGTAATGCTCTTTATCTCTTCTTTGGTCATAAATTCTTCTCTTTTCCTTAGATATAACAGGTAAACTATTCCATGCTCTTCTAACATGCTTATTGTATCATGATTTATGTCTAATTCGTACCCATATTGACCTTATCATGGCATAGAGTGTGATATGTTGAACTAAGTTCTACAAAACTGTTTTCCAATTTTCTCAGCATTTTTACCCTATATCCCCATATTTCTCCTTGTTCTCTTTCTTCTCCTCTTCCTCTTCCTCTTCTTCTTCTTTCTTCTCTGTATCTTTCTCTCTGTCTCTGTATCTCTCTGTCTCTCTTCACCTTGTCCCTCCTCAAAAAAATCTTGCTTCTGACCACCAGAGAGAGAACAATTTGAGTTCAGGTCTTCCTGAGAAGGACTCAGTCTAATCAGTCAATAAGCATTTATTAGCTGCTGACCCTGTGCCCAGGAACTATGCTAAGCACTGGAGATAGAAAAGAGGAAGAAGGCAGTTCCTTCTCTCAAGAAGCTCAAAATCTAATGGAGGAGTGAACAAGAGAACAAATGTGTACAAACAAGGTGTATACAGGAAAAGTAGGAAATAAACAACAGAGGAAAAACAATGAAATTAAGAGAGATTGGAAAAGATGTCTTGTAGAAGGTGGTATTTTTTTTGAGACTTGCCAGAAACTAAGGAATCCAGGAGTTAGAGGTCAAGAAGAGCATTTCATGCATGAGGGATAGACAGAGAGATGTCTAGAGACAAAAGAAGGATTAGTTTGTTCATTGAACAGCAAGGTGACTAAGAACACTAAATGAAACAATACATGTCATAGATTAAGGTATAAAAAGACTTGAAAGGTATTGTCATGTGTTAAATTTAACAAAAAGGTAAACTGAGGTAATTCTCCAAGCAAGATAAAAGTTTATTAATTGGAAACCAAACCTATTAATAAAAGATAGGTCAAATGACATTTCCTCTGACCAAAAGACCCTGAATTGGAGATGTACCTTATTTTAATAAGCATATAACAAAAATTACAATTGACCAGCACAATAAAGGTGAGGGATAATTATTGTTTACATCAAAGAAAGTGGGTCTAGCCTTCTTATGGTATGAAGACCACTTCTCTATGTCTCTAAGGAATGCTTTGTGAATTTAGGTTTGCCAGCCATATCCTAGGTCACTGATAAGACCCCAGATATATAAATGGACTGGCACCAGAGGTATTGCATAAGATCATCTTTTTTTTTAAGATTACACATCAATTGGTCCAGCTTCTCAAAGATACAAACTATGTGGTAAATTCTGAGATAACGTTTGATTAGAGTATTAAGAATAGAGTTTTCCTTAAACTAACAATGACTGTGGGAAATCTTAAGCCTTTGGTATCTAACTTCAGAGAGAGACAGACAGAGGGAGAGGAAGAGAGACAGAAGGACAGAGACAGAGACAGACAGAGAGTGAGTGGGGGGAACTGGACTTTTGCATATGTGAGCTTCTTCAGAGACAGAAGAGACTTTATATTTGTTACATAGAACAAAGAATATGGCTACAGAATAAAGTCACTTATAGGGTAAAATCAAATATAAAATAGTGGATCAAGAATTAATTCTCTCAAATGGATAGGGACTATTAGGTCATGAAGAATTGGGGATGTCAATCAGAGGATTTTGTATTTTATACAATCAGTGATAGGAAGTCATTGGAACTTTTTAAGTAGAGAGATACATGGTCAGATCTAAATTTTAGGCAAATAACTGAATGGGGGATGGGTTAGAACTGGGAGAGATTTTAAACAGGTAGATTAATCAATAAACTTTTGCAATAATCCAAGAATAAGGTGACGAAGGCCTACACAAGAGGGGTGAGAATATCAAGAGAAAGAAGGAGGAAGTGTTACAAGAATTAAATCAAAAAGCCTTGGATATGGGAGATGAGAGAAAGTGAGGTGTCAAGAATGATACTTAAATTGTTAGCCTGAGGGATTCAAAGAACAACGTTGTCATCTACAGTAATAAGTAAGTTAGGGGAGGAAAATTTTGTGGGGGAACTCCAAGTTCAGTTTTGGACAAGTTGAGTTTAAGATGTCATTGGGCATACAGCTTGAGTTATCTGAAAGGTATTTGTAGATGTAAGTTTGAAAGTCCTCATGAAATTAAGGGCATGTTCTGTAAATTTGAAAATCATCAACAAAATGATGTTAATTACATCCACAAGAATGGAGGAGATTGACAAATGACGTAGTATAGAAGAAGGGGGCCCAGAACAGAACCTTGTGAGACACCAAGAACTAGAGGTTATTACTTAGATAAGGATCCAGCAAAGGAGACTCAGAAGGAGAAATTTGAGAAGCAGGAGAACCAGGAAAGAGTCATGTTCTAAAATCCTACCAAGAAAAATGTCAAGGAGAACAAAGTGATTAAAAATTTCAGAGGCTCCAGATCTAGCAAGAAGAATGAGGATTGAGCAAAAGGCACTGGATTTACAGTAATAGAGTAAGGAATCCAAATGAATTAAGCAGAATGACTAAACAAAGTTAAAGAAAAAAGATGGGTTGACTTGGGAAGTCAAAGTAAATAAGAAAGGGTAAGTAAAAGAGATTGGTAAAATAAAAGAGATTTGAGGGGAAAGATAATTATAATTGGAAGTGTAGAAGTTGTAAAATGATACTAAGAGGTTATGAATATGCATCAAGTTTATAAAATGTTGAAAGGTAGCAATACATTATGATTAATTGTTAAACACTAGATATTTGGCTAGATAAATTGTTAATAAATACTAGAGGTTTGAGATAAAAGCCTGAAAATGTTAAAAAGTATCAATAGATGAAATGTTTTCAATGAATTTATTAAGTATGAGATGTTTTTTTTCTAGTACAACCAATTCACTAATATGTATATTGAAAATTAATGATAGCCTTCCTCTAAGAAGAGAAGCCAATGCAGCCATCTGTAAGGCCTATTACTGGTGCTGTGGTGAAGAGTGTGCTATGTTCCAGGTCTGATCACCACTGAGAGAAATGATTATTAATTATAAATTATTTGAGAAAACTCAGATTTCATTCTTTTTCTTTTTTCCTCATTTCAGGATCTGTCTCTGACAGTTGAGTCAACCAGTCTATCCAGACCCCACTCAGGTGGGGCAGCAATTTTGTTCCACTCAGGTTAAGTTGGAGATAAATTATTTGAAGACATAGTGAAAAGCTAGGGTTAACTTAAGAAGTAAATGACATAATCAAAGGCCAGGTTCAGTCCTTCATTGTAAAATTCATTCTCTTATTGTTAACCAATAATTGAGATCCTAAAGAACACTTACTCTTCAAAAAGGCATATAGACTATAAGCTGGGTACTATGGTTGTTTTTGATCTAAGAAAGTGACAAGCAAATGACTATAGTTTTGTTACAATTTTGGCATTCTTAATAAAATTATTAAGTTTCCCAGAAATCATATCTCTCAAACCTTTTTAAACAGCACACCACTCTGGTGAGACAGATGTAGATTTTCTAACTTGTCTTTGGCTTAAAAATGACTTCTTCTGATGTTTTGTTTGTTCTTCCCCTCTAGGATTTGATGTGAATCATTGTTTTAGAGTTGTTTGGAAGGAAATTTGAGAGAGTTTAGCTGCTTGCTTCTTTATTCGCCAGCTTGGCTCCCTTCTTCCCTTCCACTCCTCAACAGAAAGTGTTCCTCCCTGCCCTCAAATTTTGACCCAGAAGGGGGTATAATAAATAGAATCACCCATTACCCCTCACTGCATCTTCCCTTTTGGCTTAAGTGCTCTTCTGTGTCCTTGAACGATATAACCCAGAAACGAATACAGGCAATAGAATTGCCAAACAAAATTTGATTCTATATCCACTGTTAGAACAGGGGTACCCTATAATCTCTTTCTGACCAGTTGCTTATATTCTTTACTGTTGATAACAGGAACTCCTGAAGATGATGCTGCTTATGGCTCTAACACCTAGTCCTGCCACTGGTTTCTTCCCTTTGGGTTCTGAGTCAGTCTCCTCCCCCATGTCATAAATCTTTCTTTCTGACCTCCTATCTAATTTTGGACTGGAAGAATGTGTCAGTCTAACCATCTGTTGATTCTGCCATTCCAGAATTCAATTTGAGGTGTTATCTTAATGTTTTCTGGAGGGGAGTGTTGGGAGACCTTGATTTTCTTTATTCTGGTCATCTTGACTCTGCCCCCTGCAAATATATCTTTAACAGTTTTCTCTAGACTTTTATTATTCCATCCCTGATCTGTCATTTTTCTATTTTAATCTCTGACCCAGAATTTAAAAATCTCTCTCTCTCTCTCTCTCTCTCTCTCTCTCTCTCTCTCTCTCTCTCTCTCTCTCTCTCTCTCTCTCTCTCTCTTTCCCTCCCTTGCTCTCCCCTTTGTGTGTGTGTGTGTGTGTGTGTGTGTGTCTGTCTGTCTGTCTGTCTGTCTGTCTCTGTCAGGAAAACTGAGTATAATCCTTCAGTGCAAAAAAAAGATTATTTAATGAAATAAAGAACTTTCAAACATTGCTAATGAAACTAACAAACTGAACTGAATAGGAAATTTGACTTTAAACATAAGATTCAAGAGAAGCATTGAAAAATAAACAGGAAGGGGAAATAACAAAAGAATCAATAATGATAAAAGGTTTATATACCTATATAGGAATATAATGCACATAAAGTCTAAGAACTTTATCATTATTAGAACACTTCAAGGAGTATGCATAGAAGAGAATATGGGTATGAGATGACTATCATTGGATAATTTAAAAAAATAAAATTAAGGAGTGAAAAAGAGGGGTGAACTGGGATAAGGGGGAAGTGAGGAGACAAATGATGAAAGCTATCTCACATTAAAAGAAATGTGAAAGGGAAGACTTTTTCAGTGGAGGGGAAAATGTAGGAGAGTGGCAGGCAACGCTTTAACCTTACTCTCATTGTAATTTACTCAAATTGGGAATACTATACACAATCAGCTGGGTATGGAAATCTGTCTTTCCCTGCAGAAAGATGAAAGAAAGAGTAGGTGGTGTGATCAAAGGGAGAGTAGATTAAGAGAGGTAGTGTTCTTGTTGAGTCACTTCATTTGTGTCGAACTCTCTGTGACCCTATTTGGGTTTTCTTGGCAAAGATATTGAATTGTTTTGCCATTTCCTTTTCTACATCATCATACTGATGAGGAAACTGAGGTAAAGAGGGTTAAGTGATTTGCAAAGAATCACAAAGCTATTAAGTGTCTGAGGATGGATTTGAACTCAGGTTTTTTTTTCTTTTTAACATCAGTCCAGTATTCTATTCACTGGCCACCTAGCTGCTCTTAACAACAATAATTAGATAACATTTCAAAATCTGTGTAATACAGCCAAAAGAGTGTGTAGGCAAAAAATTACATCTTTAAAAATGTATATCAATAACAAAGAGAAAGAACAGATCAATGAATTACACATGCAATTAAAAAATATTAAAAAACAAATTTAAAACCTCTAATTAAATATCAAAATATAAATCTTAAAAATTACAGGGGAGAAGAATAAAACTGAAATAAAAAAACATTAAGATAAGAAAACTAGGAGTTGCTTTTTATAAAAAATAGATAATCATTGGTTAATTTGATTTTAGAAAGAAAGAAGAAAAGCAAATTACTAATAAAAAACAAAACCCAAAAGGGTGAATTTTACAACAATGAAGATGAAATGTGATTATTATGAGGTATTTTTTACTAAATTATGTGCCAGAATATCTTAAAATCTAAGTGAAGTGAATAAATATTTACAAAAATATAAACTTCCCATAATAACAGAAGAGGAAATGGCATACTTAAACAACGTCTTAGAAAAAATATTGAACAAGACATTAATTAGCTCCTCAAGAAAAAAATTCCCAGGACCAGATAGATGGATTCACAAGTGACTTTTCCAATCATTTAATTAACTATTAAGACCAATACTATATAAACTGGTAGGTAAATAAAGTAGGTAAATAAGAAGTCCCACCAAATTATTTTATGCCATACATATGGTTTGATACATAAATAATGGAGTGCAAAAATGGATAAAAAAATTATAGACCAATTTCCTTAATCAGTATCAATGCAAATAATTTAAATAAAATACTAACAGGGAGATTCCAGCAATACATCACCGAGACCATATTCTATGACCATGTAGGATCTATACCATATCTATACCATATATATCTAGGCCTGGTTCAATATTCACAAATCTATCAGTACAACTGACATAAATTACAATAACAACAAAAATAAAAATTATCATCTCAATGATTCACAAAAAAGCCTTTGACAAAATACAACACATATTCCCATTAAAAAAAACATTAGTAAGCATATGAAGGAATGGAGCCTTCCTTAAAATGATAAGTAGCATCTATCTAAAAGCATGAGTAAGCATTATGTTATAGGGATAAACTTGAAGCCTTTTGATTAAGATCAAGAATAAGGCAAAGATGTCCATTGTCAATACTATTATTCAACATTATATTAGAAATGCTAGCTATACCAAAAGGACAAGAAAAACAGAATTGAAGAAATGAAAATTGGCAATGACCTAACAAAAGCATCATTCTTTGCAGATGATGTAATATGATATGATATGATTATATTTAAAGAATCCTAGAGAATCAACTAAGACACAATTTGAAGCAATAACTTCAGCAAGGCTATGGGATGTATTATAAATCCACATAAATCATTAGCATTTCTAGATAATGCCAGCAAAATCAGGAAGAAAGAGAAAGAGAAATACCAATCAAAATAACTGCAGACAAAGCAAAACACTCAAGAGTCGGCCTGCCAAAACAAAACCAGGAACATAACTATAAAATACTTTTTACATAAATAAAGTTAGAACTAAACAAATGGAAAAAATATTAATTGCTCATGAGTATGCCAAGACAATATAATAAAAATAGTAATTCTCTCTCAACTAATATACTTATTTAGTGCCATACCAATCACATTTCCAAAGAATTATTTTATACAAGTAGAAAAAATAGTAAAAGAATAACAGGCCAAAATATCAGGGGAATCAATTATTAAAATGGGAAGGAAGGTGTCCAGTACTTCCACATTTGAAACTATATTACAAAGTAGTCATCATTACAGCAATCTGGTACTAAGATATATGATGCTATATCAGTGGAATAGATATGTGATATTAGTAAATGACCACTGTAATTTATTTCTTGAGACACCAAAGATGGAAGCTTTTGAGGTAAGAACTTAACACTTGGCAAAACTTGTTGGGAAAAATGGAAAGCAGTTTCACAGATACTAGGTATAGACAGATATCTCACATCATAAGTCAATATAAGGTCAAAAATGGATAAATGATCTAGAAATAGAGGGTGATATCATAAGTAAATTAGAAAAACATGAAAAATGTACCTATCAGATCAATGGATAAAATGCTCTAAATGGATAAATGCTCTAAATCTCTAAAATGGATAAATGCTCTAAATCTCTACTGATTAGAGGAGTGCAAATTAAAACATTTCTGAGATACTACTTCACACTTTTCAGATTGTCTAATATGACACAAAAAGAAAATAACAAATACTAGAGAGGATGTGGAAAAATCAGGACAAGAATGAAGCACCATTGTTGAAGTTGCAAAATAGTCCAACCATTATGAAGAATAATTTGTAACTATGCTCAAAGAGTCATAAAACTGTATATAACCTTAGACCCAGCAATACTAGTACTTGGTCTGCATTCCTAAAAGATCAAAGAAAACAGAAAAGGATCTATGTACATAAAAATTTTTATAACAGCTCTTTTTGTGGTGACAAAGAATTAAAAATTGAGGGGATGTCCATCAACTGTGTAATGGCTGAAGAACTTCTGGTAGATGATTGTGATAAAATATCATTTTGCTACATGAAATTATAAACAATATGGTTTAAAAAAGAACCTCAGAAGACTCATTTCTACTCATGCAAAATGAAGTGAGCAGAGCCAGAATATTGTACAAAATAATGTCAGAATTGCAATGATGCTCCTCTGTGAATGTCTTAGATATTTTTAGTAATAAAATGATCCAAGACAATTTTAAAGGAATTATGATAAAATTGCTATCTACCTCCAGAAAAAGAAGTGACTGACTATAGGTAGATTGAAGCATTCTTTTCAGTATGTTTATTTTTTCCTGTTTTATTTTGTTTGTTTTCTTGTGTAACACAACTATGTAATAATAATGAAATTTGAAAATCCCTTTGTATTGCTAAGCTAAGATGTGCTTAGCACCTAGGTTCAAATTAAGTCTCTGTTAAAGAACCAGAAGGTATGATCTCCTGTTGCTGATGTAACAGAAAGGGGCTAAACAGGAAGGAGCTATACCATATTTAAGGAAGAGCACAACCTGGACAGTCAACATTTCCTGGGGTAAGCATTGTGGAGGCAGGAAAGCTGCTGCTGGACTGAAGACTGAACTGAGAATTGAGAAGAACTGAGAACAGGAATGAGAACTAAGAACTGAGACAGAATTTCTTGGAGTAAGCCACATGGAGGCTGAATAAAGTGTGTATTTTTATCTTGAGAACCAAACTTATGGTGCTGAAGACTTTCAAGGGTGAGCCAGAGCTGCTGAAGAGCTGCTGAGAATTTTTGAGGGTCAGCCAGAGCTGCAGAGGATTGAGGAAACATGACTGTGGTGCCAGTATTTCGTACAATTGTTGCTGTGACTTTGTTAGCATGTATGAATGTTAAAGTAGCTTTGTTAAGCCTTGTCTACCCAACAACAGAGGCTGTGAGAAATTTGAGGTGGACTGTACACTGTGAGCTCCAATGTGGAGCAGGAACTGCATGGAGAGTTGGATAAGGAAACAGGAGCTGCCTGCCTTTGAACCCAGATGACGGTTTGGTGAATTCAGGTAGGAGCTACGTTCCTTGAGTCAAGATGAAAAGATCTCTCCATGAATACTGAGTAATGACTGATGAAATTGTAACTTACCCATGACCTAGGGGCAGATGGCTTTTGTACTTTCCACTACCCCTTAAGACGGTACTGAGTAGTGACTGATGACTTTGCACCCCATGGGTGGAAAACTTTGATTTTTGTACTTTGTGTCCCTTAAGGAGGTAAGGATGATTAAGGATGATTAAATGAGTGAATTACTAAATGATTGAGTTACTAAATAAGTATACTTTGTAACCACTTTGGTGAAAACTATGTGGCCATTTTAGTGATAAGTTGTTGAGTTGTGACATGGTGAATGCTGTATTTTGATTTTCTATGATAAGTTGTAACATTGTGAATGTACCTTGATTTTCTTTGAATGTTTTTCTCTGATTTGTTATTGAATAAATAGAGAGTTCACTATACTATGTAATAAGAACCTTGAAAGCTGTTCACAGCAGCAGTCTAGGAAGCTTTACAGTCTAATATGAAAATATTTTGCACAACCTCATATGGAATCAAAATAAATCTGCCTGTTTTATTAAGGAAGGTGTTGTGGAAAAGGGTAGAACAAGAATTTGGAATTCAAATTAAAAACAAAATTGTTAAGAAATTTTTACATTTATTTTGGAAATATCTAATGAAATAAAAAATAATTTAAAATATATTTTAGTGTTTAGCAATATATATGTACACATATATACATAAATATATGAGCAATACAAAGAAAATTAACTTTGCCCTTAAGCAATAATGACACACAAACTTGCAAAATGTTTAGTTGGAAAAATAGAAGTATATTTTCTTTTGCCTTCCTAAATTTGTCAATTATTTAGAAAAACAATGATTGACAAAAAGAGCAAAATACAGATGATTACAACCACATTTAATGATCTCAAAGCACTTTATCTGTTTTTGAATTGTTCTTATCTGCATTGTTTATTTTGATCCTTTTAATATGATATGGAGTAGGGAAGCCTATTTACAAATGACCAAGATTAAATGTCTTACAAAACATCATATAGCTAATAAAGGGTAGCATTAAGTGGAGAGCTTAGCTTTTTATTTTTACTCCTCTTCTCTTGTTTTTTTCTCCTTATTACAAGTGAAGAAATTACTTAACACACACATACAAAATTAAAACAATATGTGCATATTATCAATCAGAAGTTTTTTGGGGAAAAATACACAGTACATAGAAACATTAATCCATTGAATGTCTGTGTGTGTGTGTAATGTATGTTTATATATTATGCATATACACACAAACATATACATATACATACACACATACATATTAAATGAATCAAATATACAACGAGTATACATATATCTATGTACATATGTATGTATATATGTAGCTACATGGTTTAGTGAATAGAGTGCCAGCCTACTGGGCAAACCTAGGCAAGTCACCTTACTCTGTTTCAGTTTTCATACCTGAAAAAAAAGTTGGAGAATGCAATGACAAACTACTCCAGTATCTTTGCCAAGAAAACCCTAACTGGGGTAACAGAGAGTTGGACACAACAAAAACAATTC
Source organism: Pseudocheirus occidentalis (assembly GCA_028646575.1). Lineage (NCBI taxonomy): Eukaryota > Metazoa > Chordata > Mammalia > Diprotodontia > Pseudocheiridae > Pseudocheirus > Pseudocheirus occidentalis. The sequence goes on along the minus strand of CM053593.1, from coordinate 337,161,185 downwards.
AACAACAGTATGTATGTGTATATGTATATGTATACACATGCACACATACAGTGTAGAAATCAAAATGGTTAAGAAAAGAACTAGTGATTTCTACTTTGAATGTTACTCAGCTCTCAATTTTATGTGAGTTTACTAGGATAAAGCTTACAAATGTTTAGCAACATTCATTCCTTTGCTTGTTAAGCAAACATGTATTAAACCTCCACTCCATGCACTCTACTACTGGCTGATCACTCTCTAAAAGATCTCATATATTTAATCAAACTAGCAAAGAATATCCTGACTGTATGCAATTTGTGATCTAATTTACCTTTATGCTTTTAAAATGTATAACTCAGTAGAAGTATGTTTTAAAGCAAAACTACAATTGCTTTTTTGAACTCAAGGAAGATAAGAAACTCCAAATGCAGAGGAGATTTATTGAGTCATCTAAAAAGTAAAACAATCCATCTCAGTTATGGCACCAGGAATGACTTCAGAAAAAAATAAACATAAGTTTACCTTTGGCTCAGTAAAATCTTGACAATATTGTTTCAAAGTACTCTTTTTTAATATTTCTATATTACTGGCCTTGTCATACTCCATTTTAATAGTTTTGGTGACTACAGGATAAAATTAAATTGGCAATAAGGTAAAAAATTAATTTTTTGAATTAAAATATTTCTTAGATTGCCATTAAAGGCCCTTCAAAATTTGTCTCAAGTCTACCTTTCCAAATACATCTCCCTTTACTCCCATTCATGCCCTCAAGATTCCAGAAAAACAAAACAACTATCAGCCTCATTGTGGTATAATGGGAAAAATACTGGATGTAGCATCCGTCACAGAATCAAAGAATATGAGTGCTAAAATGGCATCACAATCTAGTCTAACTCATCACTAGAAAATAATTCCTCTCTAAAGAAATTTGTGAGTGATGAGTTTGAAGAACTGTGGAGAGTGAGGAACCAGTAACCTCCCTAGACAGCCTGTTTCACTCGTGTTCCAGTTATAAGGAAGTTTCTCCCCCCCTCCACATCTGTCTTTCTTTGCAACTACCACCCACATTTACTAATTCTGTCTTCCACATCTAGGCAAAACAAATCCATTTTCTAGAAGATTATCCTTAAAATACTTGAGAACAGCTATTTTACCTCCCCTTCAGTCCCAAAGTTAAGAGGAGACAGTTTCAAATCCCAGTACTTCCACTTAAGACTTTGGGCAATTCATTTCCCATAACTTATCTTTAATTTCCTCATTTGTAAAATGAGAAGGTTGGACCAACAGATTTTTAACACTTCTCTCTCTGAACTATATGATCCAATCCTATATGTTATCCTCTCTTTGCATAGCATTCAGTCCTTCCCCCATGCCTGAAATTAACTCTTGCCAGTGGAAGTTCTCTTTCTTCAAGGTACAAATCAGATGTATCATAACAAAGTCCTCTCATATTCTTCTCCTGGAAAATAATGTGTTGTTCAAGAAATTTTCTTACATCAATTGTCCTCTTTTGATTTAATTCCTACCTAGTATGAAAATTTATTCAATAATAGCACATTCTCCATTCATTCAAAGTGGACTCTGGAGATACTGAGCTCCAATTTATCTCAGCCCCTACATGATACCCCAAATTCATCTCAAAACATAGAATTAATACCATGTCTCAACTACAACCGACATGGTTTTAGAAAGTCATTGCAGAGCAATGGAGTGAAATTCAATAGGGAGGGATCCCTGCAGGCTACTCACTCTCACTCTTGTCTTTTTTTCTTCCTGTAAGATTTTAATTGCACTGTTTCTATTAGTAAACAGAGTGGCAAGCACTGAAAGGTTGAACCATTCATCATTCATGAATGTAATCAAATATTATTATGCGGGAAGAAATGATGGTTTTAGAATAACCTGAAAGGCTTCTATAAACTAATGTGGAATTAAGTGATCAGAACCAAGAAAGCCGTGTGTGTGTGTGTGTGTGTGTATAAAAAAAAACCACTTCAAAAGACTTTAGAACTCTGATGAATGAAATAACCACCCATGAGTCCAGAAAATGAATAATGATATGTGCTATTCACTTTCAGGCAGAAGGGCAATGGATTCAGTGTGCAGAAAAAGATAGGGTTTTCAAACAGGTCAATTGAGGAACATGATTTATTTTCCATGCATATCTGTTACCAGGATTTGATTTGGTTCTTTTATCTTATTCACAAATTGAATATATATATATATATATATATATATATATATATATATATATATATAATTTTTTATGTGTGTTATAGTCATCAATAATTTTTTTGTGTGTGCATGTATCTGTGTGTGTCGATAGGTAAACTCCCCCTTATTTTATGTTTTCTTTAGTTATTTTTAGCAGAAGTCCTCTTTAAGAATGTAACTCAGTGATCTATGCACTGTGTTTAGTAGGTATGAAGAATCATGGGATCATAGATTTAAAGCGGGAAGGGATGAAAGAAATCATATACTCATTTTACAGATGAGGAAACTGAGGCAAGAGAGCTTAAGTGACTTGTATGACGTAAAACAGAAAGTCTATGACAAAATTAGTAGTCATACTAGAATTCCTTTACTCAGGAACTAGGACCTATACAAATGAAATATGCAGTCACTTAAATAAAAAGTTTATTGAGATGAATTAGCACCAGTCACAGTTATATATTATAATGAATACAAAATACCAAAACAGTCCCCAACTAAATTAATACACTATTCTGTGTAATCAGCTTTTTGAGATTGTATATACTTTTGGTTCGTTGCATCAACTCAGATAATCCATAATTGACTTATTATACAAATAGAAGACAATTAAAAGACTATTTAATAATTGCTTTAAAAAAACAGCCCAATTCTAAATTTAGACACATTTCAAGATTATGTCCCTATTAATTTATATGTATAACTCAATCAATTTAATGATTGGTTTTATTAGATTTGCTTTCAATAGGAAGAACAAAATAGTGATTTGTATGAGGAAGGGGAGTATGTCAGAAAAATTGATGTTTAACAAACAGAGATGGGGACCTAGAACTTCTGTAAATCATGTTGTGAACAAACATCTGGTACCTAAAAATTCAACAATGAGGAAAAGATTTCCAGCTGACAAAATAGATGGCACCTTGGTTCTGTAATCACTTACAGTACAATAGCTACTTTCCAGCCAAGCTACCTTAGGGGTGAGGGCTCAATAAATCTCACAAAATAAGTAGGTCAGTCAGAGTGAAGTGATCCCTGGATAAGAGCCAGTATACCAGAAAAGTTGGAAAGTGTTTGCAGGGAGGGTGATGAGAACTTAGAGCGTATGGTTTTCTTCACTTCTGAAGAGATCCTCAAGCCACTCCTCAAAGGAAAAGCCTGTCTGAAGCTTGGACCTTCACTGAACAATGCCAAGGATGTTACATGTTAAGAGTGCATCCAATGTGGTAAATGGAGGAAGGGGTAATCTGTCTTGTAAAAAGCAAAATGAAGTGTCTGTATATGAATATAAAAGAATATCTTATTTGCAGGAAAATTCAGAAGCTGTTAGTCTTCCAAATTTTCAGAAACTTCTACAAAATACTCAAATACCTCCTGTATGTAAAGGCTGCCAAAAGTGCCACTTCCTCCATTTCTGTCTCTGCCTGGGTCTCTCTGTGCCTTTCTATTTCTGTCTCATCTCTGTTTCTGTGCCTATCTATAGTCCTACCTCTGCCAGTCTGTTTCTATCTTTTGGTCTTTGTGTCTCAGTCTTTTCTCTCTGTGTCCCTGTCATTCCACTTCTGTCTGTCTCTGTTTCACTTTTTCAGGACTCCCCTTTCCTTGATCAATATGATGACATTATAGAGTACTTACACATTGATCTTCTACTGATTTGGCTTCAAAGATGGTATAAGACAGTCTCCTGGTTGATTGAAACTCAGCAGGATGGACTCATCAATGGAGCCATTTTCTCTCTTTCCAATAAGATTGGACTGTGAAATGACTCACTTCTTTTCCCTTTACTTCCTTCTTTTCTCTCCACTTGACTTATAGGCTATAGAGAAACAAAGAGTTTTCATCACTGCATGCTCCATCCCCAGGATCAAAAGCTGAGACTTTGAGGAGAAGTATGTGGCAAGTAGACTGTGCTTACTCTAAACCTAAGTGGGGATTCCTGGACATCCAAATCCTGGATGACATATCTTATCATTTTGTTTCTTTTTCTGAGTTCAGGTCAGGGACCAGAGTTCTTGAATATGTGCACACCTCTTGGGAAAACAAAGGAGATCCTTCATAAGATAACCCTATAGTTGAAGGACTAAATCTATCATGACATTCTATAGAACTTGGATATGTTCAACCTCTAAGGTATTATTACAGAGAATGGTTCAGTGTAAGGGTAAGATGAATCAAGAATATTTTTCTAACAATCCCACAAAATCCTTTTGCCATTTTTGAGAAATTTAGTGAGTCTAATGGAATATTTGAGTATGTTTCCATACTTGATCGTGTGATTCATATGAGTGGATGTGGAGAGAGAGAGAGAGAGAGAGACAGAGAGACAGAGAGACAGAGAGACAGAGAGACAGAGAGAGACAGAGAGAGAGACAGAGAGAGAGACAGAGACAGAGACAGAGAGACAGAGACAGAGACAGAGAGACAGAGAGAGACAGAAAGAGACAGAGACAGAGAGACAGAGACAGAGAGAGACAGAGAGAGATTGATTGATTGATTGATTGATTGATACATAAATAGATGTAGAAATGCTTGGACATTGATATAAAGAACTCCCACCAAAATAAGGATATTCCCTCTCCTAATGTAATTCAGCACCTTCTTGCCCAGAATTATGCTATAAGTATATGTAAGAGTCATGAAGAGAACATAATCTTCCAAGCTCTGAGGACAAATCTATTTTCATGTCAGGTATATATGTAGCACTTGCTTGTGTACCATCTGTATTTAGCCCCTCCCCAATCTAGCCTTTTGCATGGAGCATGGTAACCCACTCTCTGTACCTGAGTTGTATTAATCACTCTAAACTTCTCCGACTCTCAGGTTCCCAGAAAAAGACTATTGCCACAAAACTACAGTCTAAACTATGAGAGTCCTACCCTTAATGCGGCTGTGGAAGTAATAGGTTTCCTTTAATAGTAACTGAGTCTGCACTAGAATTCTTAGAATTTATATAAAATCAATCATAATGATGTCACTAGCTCCTGAACCTAAAACATTTATTTAATGATAAGGCAATAGTAATAACAATCAATACATGAAAGTTGCCTCATATAAGCCAAATGCAGAAATAGTGTATATATCACAGTCTGCATATGTTTCCCATAAAATCATATAGCATATCTGTTAGGGGAACGAGCATAATCTTATAAAAACCTAGTAGGAAATATATTGAGTATGATGCTTGCACATGGGGAAGGTCATAGCTCTGAACTCTATGTTTTAATATTCTTGGCCACTTCATTAACCATTTTCACCAGAAAAAAATGTTTCCATGATAACTGCTTCCTTTCTGTGTATCACTGTTTTCCTACTGGGCAAAGTGGCTACTCTTCTAATCTTTAATTATAAAAAACTAACTAACTTTAATTATGATCATCCTTAAAAAGGTGCAAGGGTAGTGTTAGTTGTCATAGTTACAATTAGTTCCTTAAGTAAGCGAATTACAAAGCTCCCCAAATTAGATCTCTGGGTAATACAAATGAGTATAGTCATCTCTTCACTGCCCAATCAATTTCTTCTAAAAGAAAACAAATATTGAGGCTCTTGTCCCCCTATAAACTTCTCTATTCATTGCGAGGGGCATAGCAGTGACCAGCCAGATACATCTATGAGATGTCACTTCTTAAATTGAGGGCATTTCTAAATGGCAATTAGAGAGAATCCAGTTCTCTAAACATTCAGCAATTCCAGCAGCATCTGAAGTCACCCTTTCAGCTGACTGTTCCTGCTTGTTTTATTTTTTCTCACTCAACTCTGGCTGCTTTCTATACTTCTTTTCCTGATCCTGCTGCCTTTGTCAACACCCACTGGGTGCTTCAGCACCCTTAGTGGCTAAAATCAGAACCAGTGACTCATTTTTCCCTTACAAAGCAAAACTGACAAAATCCACCCTCAAATACTCCCCCACCTATTTGTCATCTCTTTTCCTAGATTTATGTTTCTGCTAAACTTAATAATTTCTTTTTCTTCCTTTCTTATACCTAGTTATCAAATTCATTTTATCTCAGGCAATTAAGTAAAATCACATTTCCACTTCTTTCCATTTTCTGAGTCTTTTTCTAAAATGAATTTATTTAACTACCTCTTTTTATTATCTTCCTTGACTATCATAAATCTTGTATTTTTATTCAATGCTCTTATACTTTTTATTTCTTTTCCCTGCTCCTATTATATTTTTTGTTGTTGTCCTAACTCTTAGAAGTAATAATATCTGGAGGAAATAGAAAGTATAGATCAATTTACCCATGATATGGATTTTCTTTTTATCCCTGATTGTGCAGTTCATTATTACCCTATGCTCTCTCTATAGTTATTTCCCTGCATTTGTGATGAAATCTCTTCTCTGGGTCCATTTCCTCCTACCCTTATGGATATGAGGTGCCTACAAGAGTTCTGATTTTCATTCTACTGAGGCAGGATATTTTACATGGATGTAAAACACAATTTTAGAGGCAGTACTCACTCTAAGTACCAAGTTCCTGCAGATTATGCCCACTATAAATCTCCATTCTACCATTATGTGATATCTCTGTCACACTATTAGAATATTCTTCAATGGGACTCCCATGTGCCACTGAATTAAAATTTCTTCCTTTCTCCGTGTTTCAAGAGATCCTTTCGCATTTCAACTGTTCTTATATAGGTCTGCTTTCCTGTAAGAAATTAAAGGAATTATTTTCCTTTCTTTGTTTATATTGTCTTTATTTGAGTGTATCATATAATTCCTTCTATCTTCTTCCTCTCCATTTTTATGCACTTTCTCATTTTAAATATATTTCCATCATCATCATTTCATCATTATCCTCATCTTCATCTCCTTTATAATCATTTCTACTGTGATTTAATCCAGTGTGTTTCAATCCTGTTCCTCATGATCAATTCTTCCACTAAAGTTTTTGTTTCCACCATTACGTCTTTGTGTACATTTTGAAAAAAAAAACCTTAAGATTCTGTAGAGTACTTTCAGGAGACATTTCCCAGACCCACTCATGGAATGTTTTCCTCTCCTATACAAATATTTGCAAGTTTACAGGGAAAATAATCAGGATGACATGCAGTCTTGTTCGTTTATGCTTCCAGACATGGTCCTATGATACAGACCTAATAAATAACTAGCCTTAAGCTAGGGTAAAGAGTGAACAAAATTAAAGGAGAGTCCTTGTACTTTGTTTGCATTTTTTCTGTTCACATAGATCTTCTGCTGGGAGACATATAAACTTTGTGGGATCCTTGTATCAATGGCATTGTATAAAATGGCTCTGTAATAAACAGACTATTGATTATACCCCAGTCTCTTTATTCTCACCAATGGCTAGCCCACCCATCTGCACTGGTCATAGCAAGGTTACTCTGTTTAAATTTCTTTTTCAATTTTAAACCCACAAAATTTTTTGTTCTTTTTAGCTCTCTTTACACCTAAGGTAGTTTATTTCATGAATTGCCCTTTCCATGATTGCTATATTTGTCTAACTTTCTTGTCTTTCTGTTGTATAGGATGTTTACAAGGCAAACAATCTGCTCAGGTCTGGGTTTTACAGAATGACATTTAAAAATGCTTCTCTTTTATTGAAAATACTTCTTTTATATCTGTTTGCTTACTGTCTCAGGGAGGGGTACATGAGAAAGATACAAGCAGGGATAGAATTAGGAATTCAAAACAAAGAAAAAAACTAAAAACTTTTTACTTGAAATTGGAGAAAAATTATACATATATAAATATATATTATATATATGCATATGTGTGTATATATATTTATACATATATATTTTTTTTAAAGAAAGCACACTTTTTGTTCATTGATGATTGGCCTCACATATGCAAGGAATGTCACATTGGGTTGCTTCTTGAGCTACCATTTCCTCTTAATGATTCTAGTCAATACAGAATAGTCTTGTGCTATTTGAATTCCTTTCCTTTATATTTGATGGTCTTCATACATATTATTATTCATTATTGGACCTGTCAAAGTTAAACCTCACATTATCTTGGAGTTTACTGATATTGTTTTCCTAGAGGTAAACTGAATTCTTTTGATCAACATTTCATTTTCTATGTTCAGAAATTCTAGCCAGTTGTATTTTATTTAATAATTGTTGCTTCCATTATGCTATTCATGTTCTTTTGAGGTCATACTCCTTAAACTGTCTCTAGACACCCTGTTTTTGTATTCAATTGTCTTCAGACCATGCTTTCTTTTAATTCTATTGCTTTTTTATTCTCTTCTAGATTGTCCTTTATTTCTGTGTATTTGTACCCTTAGTACATTATTGTCACTTCTTTTTCCTTCAGTGAGGTTTGTTACCACAAATTCATTTTTTTTCTATTCTACGGATTACTTCTGCTATGTGGGGGATAAATTCTTTCAAAATTCTTATTTGTCTTTTAAGTAATTCTAGAACATTCTGATTTCATAGGAATTCATATAGTCCTGTGTCTCTTCAGGTTTTGATTCATTTTTATTTGTTCTACAATATTCATTCAAAGATGTTCAGACTCATCTAATTGTTCATGATACTGTGATCCCCATTGTTATTGATAAGTTCTCTGTTGTTTTATGTGCTTGTACTTGAGCTTTTTAACTGCCTTCTGAAAGCTTTTTTTCCCTTTTAACAAAAAATAAACATTGTGTTTTGCCAAAGAGATTTTCTACATCTGTTGAAATAATATTTTTTGGTTTGTGATGTTAATTGCACTGATTATTTACAAATGTTAAACTATCTGGCATCCCTGGAATCAATACAAATTGATCATAATAAATACTTTTAAATGTAAATATGTTTCAAAGACTTTTACTAAGCATTTTGAAATGATAACAATTAATGCTAATGGTCTACAATTTTCCTTTGTTATGTCATTTCCTTGTTTATATATAATAAATAATTTATTTGATATAATAGTTTAATAAAACACTTTTGTGAACACTATTTCTAGGTTATGACAGAAATTACATCATATTTGACCACTGATTGGCCCACCTATATACCATGAAATTCTCATGTGCCAAAAATATAATTTAGCCAGATTAATTTAGGCTATATATGCAAAGCTCTCCTGATCATGATTAGTTTACAAAATGTTATCTATGTGTACAAGGTATACAAGGCTCTCCTAATGTCATTGTAATCAGTAAGGTCAAGACTGAATTATTTGCTGAATGATTATGCCTAAGGTTTTTCTCCCACTTGCTCCCTGGTAGTCTACCCAACAATATTAAACAGATATAACAACTTAGATCTAGAGTTCTAGGCAGTCAGCTTGTACTGCTCATGCTTGCCTATGAAACTGAAGGGTTGGGGATTCACTTGTCTACATGTCTTTCAGTAATACAATGCCTGTTTTGCCATCCTTAAATGCATGTGTTACTCTTTGTACTTTGCCAACAATCCCTTATTGCTATATTTCACAATATTTAAAAACAGTTTGTGAAGCATTGGGATTTAATTGTTCTTTTATTCTCCAGTAAGTCAGTCAATAATCATCCATTAAATACCTACTGTATGTCATGAACCAAACTAAGTGCAAGGGATACAGGAAAAAAACAAGACTGTTCTTGTTCTTGAAGAGCTTGAGATCCATTAGGACCAGAAGGGTTTTTTTCTTTTCTTTTTAGTTCCTTTATAGTTATTCTCATTCTTTTTCTGAGAGTGCAAAATCTGTTTGGTGTTCTGCTAGTCTGAGTCATTTATATTTTTGATTGTTATCCTCTATTTTGTGTGGTCAGCTTAATCTATATAAATCTCTTCATGGAAGGTTCTAATGATTATTTTTACTACTTTTGATTTTGTAGTGATTTCACTTTGTATTTTTTAATACTTGGCAAATTTGAATTTCTATTCTTTTCTTTTTAATCAGGTTTGATAAACATGTATTAATTATGTTAGTCATTTCAAAGAATCAAATTGTACTTTGGTTTATCAATTCTAAACGATTTTTGTTATCAGTTTTCTATTTCTGTAACTTTGGATATTTCCTGCTTTTGTGTTTATTTTTGGATTGAATGCATATTAAGTTCATTAATTGCTTTCTCTCTTGTTTTTTTTTAATTTTTGCTAATGTAAAGTGTTAGGTAGATATTTCCTACAAGTACTATACTAGGTGCTTCCTAGAAATGTTGATGCATTTTCTCATCACTATCACTATCTTAAATATAATTATTAATGATCCCTATGAATTCTTCTTTCATCTACTAATTATTTAGGAATTCCCATTATATCTCCTGAGGTCTTTTTTTTGTATTTGTGATACATGAATAAATTATTATTTAAATTGATTTTTGGTGTACCAAGAATGTGTCTAATACTTCTATGCTTTTACATACATTTGAAAAATCTATATCTAAATGAGTCATAATAGGTAGTTCAGTGAAGAAAGTGTTGGGCCTGAAATCTGGAAGACCTGCATTTATATTTATTCTCAGAAATGTACTAGATATGTGACGCTGGATAAGAAATAACTCATGTGTCTCAATTTCCTTAACTAAAAAATGAGGATAACAACATTATATCCCTTGCAGGGTTATTGTGAGGATAAATTAAGACAATATGTATCAAAGGCTTAGCACAATATCTAGAACATAGTAGGAACTATATGTGTATGCTTGTTCCCTTTCTTTCTCCCTAAATACACCGTCTCTTTTTGTAGTAGTACACTGTTGGGAAATAAGTATGGACTCTATTGAGCAGTTTCATGTTATCACTTTAAGCTCTAATTTCTCTAATAATGTATTCTTTTCTGTATTTCCTTTCATTTGTTTTTCTGCTAGCTTTGTCTAACCCTGAGAGAAGAACATCAATTTTTCCAACTATTATTGGGTTGCAATTTATCTTTTTGAACTTCATTTCATAGGTCCTTTGAGAATTTAGGTGATATGACTTTTGTAATATGTAGTCTTATTATTGATACTTAGTTTTGTCTATGTTTCTTTAAACATAATGTCATTTAATTGTTAGCTTCAGTTTACATTATGAATTTCTATATTTTCTTTTTCTGATAACAGTACTGCAGTTCTTCCCTTTTGGGATCCACCTGACATGTAATAGATTTTGTTACAACATTTCTTGGCTATTCTATGTAGATATTTGCTTTTTAAATGTGTTTTTTGTAAACCACAGATTGTAGACTATAATTTTCTTATCTAATCTATCATTCTTCTTGCATTTTATTGCTTAATTAATTTATATATAAAGTCATGCTAGTTAGGTTTATATTTCTTTTTTTCTTATTTTGAAGGTCATTTCTTTCCAATTTACTAATTATTGTATTAACTTTTGTTTATTTTTAGTTTACATCATTCACTTCCACCAGATTTTGAGTTGCAAATTTTCTCCCCGTCTTTCCCCTACTTCCATCAGAAAACAGCAATCCCACTGTATAAGCCCTCTCCCAATCTGCTCTCTCCTATATCCTCCCCCATCACCCCTCTGACTTTCCAGTAGGGCAAGATGGATTTCCCTACCCCAGTGCCTGTGTATCTTACTACCCAGTTGCATGTAAATAATAATAATAATAGTAATAATTATATATATATATATTATACATTAATATACACATACACACATATATTTTTAACAGTTTATTTTAGAACTTTAAGTTCTAGATTCTTTCCCTTCCTGCCTTGGCACCCACCCCCACAGGAAAAACAAGCAACTCAATACAGGCTGTACACGTGTAGTTATGCAGAACATCCCCGCAATGGACATATTGTGAAAGATTGATTATATTTCCCTCCTTCATATCCTGCCCCCCCACTTGTTCCATTCTCTACTCTGTCCCTGTCCCTTTAAAGAAGTGTGTACTTCTAACATCCCTTCCCCCAACCTGCCCTCTCCTCCATCATCCCCCCTCTTATCCCCTTCCTCCCTACTCTCCTGTAGGGCAAGATACCCAATTTAGAGTGTATGTCATTCCTTCCTTAAGTCAAATTCAATGAGATTAAGGTTGACCTATTCCCTTTTGCCTTCCTGTTCTTCCCCTCCATTGTAACAGTTATCC
>CM053593.1:337129441-337141647 GCA_028646575.1 Pseudocheirus occidentalis | reverse complement strand
TATTCACCTGGAGAGGCTTATGCAAACTGATGTTAAGTGAGAAGAGCAGAAGCAGGAAAAATTTGTAGACAATCACAGACACATCATATGTGTGATGACCAAGTTGAAAAATTGTACTCTTCTCAGCAATGCATAGTTATAAGACAACTCTTCAAGTCTCAGGATGTAAAGAAATATCTACATTTAGAGAAAGATCTAGAAAGAACAGAGTTTAAATGGAGACTGAAGCAATCTGCATGCTAGCGTTCTTTACATGTTTGGTTTTCTTCCTTTTCCCCATTGTTCACTCCATTGGTTACAACCCTTCTATACAACCAGACTAATGTCTGGTTGTATTTGCAGATCCTATACTTGATTTGAAAATTTGAAACTCAAGGAACTATGGAACTGAATCTTGTACATGAATAGTAAATAAATAAATTAATTAAAATTAAAAAAATATTTTCAACTTATGGAATAAAACATGCACCTCCATAACAGCACAATACACACAATGATTGCCCCAAAACTGTAAATTTGCTATTCCTTTCAAATATACAAGTAAATTATCATGTAATTTTTTTCATTCTTTATCTTCTTTCCTATACGCCTACTCTAGAGAAGGTTACCATTAGACACAAATAGGTATACATAAATATACATACACTTATACATATATGTACGGGCATTCATAACAGTAAAAACAATTTATTCACTCAAAGATGTTCTGCTAATAATATTGTAGTTGCTGTACACAATGTTTTTCCCTGTTACTGCTCATTTTACTCTTCATTATCTCAAGCATATCTTACCATGTTCTTCTAAGATAGTTGATCTTATCATTTCTTTTTTTAAGTAGCATATATTTTCACCCAGTTACATGTTAAGAAAATTTCTAGCATTAATTTTTACAAGATTTTGAGTTCCACATTTTTCTCCCTCCTACCTTAACTTCCACATCTGAAAATGATAGGCAATTTAAAAAAAATTTAGAAAAGGAAATGATAGGCCATTTGCTTGAGTTGATATATGTACTATCATGCAAAACATATTCCATATTAGTCCCAGTTGTGAAAGAAGAAACAGATCAAAAGGAAAATAAAAACACAAGAAAGAATAAAATGAGAAAAATATGCATTTAGGGTTTAGGGTTTTGTTTCTGCCAAAGTTTCTTAACTTAATATAATCAAAATTATCTATTTTACATTTTGTAATACTCTTCATCTCTTGTTTTGTCATGAATCCTTTCCATCTTTATAGATCTGACAGGTACACTATTATCTGCTTTTCTAATCTACTTATGGTCCCACCCTTTTTGTCTAAGTCAGGCACCCATTTTGATCTTACCTTGGTATATACTATGAGATATTGGTCTATATATAGTTTGTGTATGATTGTTGTACAGTTGTCCCAGAAGCTTTTGTCAAACAGTGAGCTTTATCACAAAATCTGGGGTCTTTGTGTTTATCACACACTTGGTTGTCTACTCTGCTATCCATTTCTATTTTATAGAAGAGGTTATCCCCTTCACATGCACAATTATGATTTCTTCCTGTGTCTTTTCCTCCAATCTATTCTTCCTTCTCTTTGTCCTCTCTTTCCTTTCACCCTTTCCCTTTTCAGTAGTGTTCATTTCTGTTTACCATCTCCCATGATCTTTCCCCCATTCTTTCAGTTCTCACCTCCCCCCTTTGCTTAATATACTCCATTCCTACTTCCTGTTCAGTAAGATCAATTTCTTTATTAAAAATATTGTATATATTATTTCTTCTTTGAGCCAAAACAAATGAAATAAGGTTCAAGTGATTCTCATCACCCAACCTGCCCATCTTTGTCTTTACTATAATGGGTGCTTCTTGCCTCTTCATATGTAATAATTTACCCCTTTCTACTGCTCTTTTCTATCTACTCTGATTCTACTCCTTTCTCATCCCTTAATTTGTATTGTCATTCCCTCAAATTCACCTAATACCTATGGCCTCTGTCTAAGCACTCTTTTTAGAGATAACATTTTCAAGAATTACGAGTATCATCTTCCCATAAAAAGTTTATTCTCTATTGAATCTCATAAGTTTTCTTTTTCCCTCTCCTTCACATGGGTCTTGATATTGGAGATCAAGTTTTTGGTTTAGTTCTCGTCTTCTCATAAAATCTTAAAATATATCTATTTCACTTAATGACTATTTTCTCCCTTGATTTATTATGCTTACTTTTGCCAGGTAAGTAATTTTTAGTTGTAGTCCTAATTCCTTTGCCTAATGGAATATTATATTCCATGACCTCTGATCCCTTAATGTTGCAGTCCTGTGTAATCCTAGTTGTTATTCCCTGATAATTGAATTGTTTCTTTCTGGACACATAGTATTTTTTCTTTACCTGATAGCTAGGTAATTTGACTATAATGGTCCTTGGAGTTTTTATTTTGGGATTTCTTTCCAGAGGTGACCAGTGGATTCTTTCAGTGCTTACTTTATCCCCCTGGTTCCAGGATGTCAGGTTAGTTTTCCTTGATAATTTCTTGGAAGTTGTTTTCCAGGTCCTCCTTTTGATTATGACTTTGAAGTAGTTTGATTATTCTGATACTGTTTTTCCTAGATTTATTTTCCATGTCAGTTGTTTTTGCCAAGAGGTATTTTACATTTTCCTCCATTAAAAAAATCTCTTGAATTTGTTTGATTGATTCTTCATATCTCATAGAATCATTAGCTTCCACTTGCCTAGTTCTAACTTTTAAGGTGTTGTTTTAGTCAGTTAGCTTTGCACTTTGTACTTAATTTTCCATTTGGCCAATTGTACTTTTTAGGGAGTTGTTTTCTTCCGTGGATTTTTGTGTCTTTTTTGTTTGGTCAATTATAGTTTTTAAGCAGTTTTCTGAACTATTGACTCTTTTTCTTCTTTCATCACTCTCATTTATTTTCCTAGTTTTTCTTCTACCTCTCTCATACGATGTTTAAGTTCCTTTTCGACCTCTTCCATGAGTTTTTCCTAGGCTTATGATCAATTCCCATTTTTCTTTGAGGTTTTGCCCTTAGATGTTTTGACATTGTTGTCCTCTTCTGAGTTTGTGCCTGGATATTTCCTGTCCAAATAATAACTTTTTGGGGTCAGATTCTTTTGATGTGTTTGTTGGGATTTTTTTTGTGCCCACTTTTTTGACGTTTTTCTTTTCTGATAATTTTGATCTCTGCAACTAAGGTGGAAGTGGCATTGTCTAAGGCTTCTTATACCAGGGGTCACAGGCTTTGTTTTTTAACCTGATGCTGCACTGATGTTGCCCTAAGAGCCATGGAATCCCTGCAAGTCTAGTACTGAGCTGAGGGGACTGAGTGGGGGGTGATTAGCACTGCTGGAGGCCATGGGGGTCTGTCAGCTTACCTGGTGCTGAGCTGGAGTCCTAGTGGTGGTTTGGCATGTGCTGAAGCCTATGTGTTTTCCTGCATTTCCCTGGGACTACACTGAAGCATGTGATGGTCCAGCTTCAGAAGGATGCCTGTTTGCCCCTGGAACTATGCTGAAGTACATGATGATTCTTGGAACTAGAGTCTGCTGATTCTTCTGGTTTTGCTAAGGTACATGGAGGAGGGGAGGTTGTTCCTTGGTTTTGGCATTTGCCTGATCCTCCGCACTGGGGTTCAGATTCTCCAACTGGTTTGCTGAGGTTGGGCTTCATGCTAGCTTGCTGAGATTCTTCCTTTCCTGGAATATTCTGACCTTTTACCCAAGTGAGATAGACCTTTCTTGCTGATCCTCTAGGTCTCCTGTAGTAAAAAACAATTCTACTCCATCTTATGCTGGTTCTAGTGTCCCAGGATTTGTTCCGGGTCATTATTTTATGGTTGTTTGGAAGTGAATATGGGAGAGATACAATGAATTACTGTTTACTCTGCCATCTTGGTTCCTAGAAGTAGAATCTTAATCTTCATTATTAAGATTTTTTCCTAATACGTTAATAAAGGTAGACAAAAAAAGATAAATCAAGCCTTATCTATAACATTTGCCAATTGCTGAGATGTATGTATTTACACTGAAAATTTAACAATTGCCTTTCCCCAAGGAAATTCCATTTGACTGCAGCACAAACCTGTGTGCACCCTAGTTCCCTCATTCTATAGATGATAGCTGGTATTTTACAGAAATAGTAAAGATTTGTATTATGTGATTAATACCCCCCTTTTTTTTTAGAAATTAGGGTAAATATAAGAAAGAAGGGAGAGAGTGAGTAGTAATTTAATCTGGACCATTATTTAAACTGCCATCTTGGTTCCTGGAAGTCCTCATCATTTCTTATTGCACAGTACTATTCCACCATAATTATATATCACAACTAGTTTAGTCACTGCATATATAGAAAAAGTTCACATACCAATATCAATAAAGGCATAGATCTTTATGCGTTCACAGCTGTGATCATTATTAGATATTTATGGCATTACTTACTCTTTGGAAGAAATCAAAATAGAAATTAGAATTGGCAATAATAGGGAGTAAAGTAGAAATTACAATGTTGTTATAACACTATATCACTCACTTCAACACTTTTCCACCCCTCTATAGAATCAAACTTTGAATATTCCAAATGATTTATTTCAATGTATTTGATCTGTCCAGCAGCAGAGAAGAAAAGTTCATTTTATACCTTAATGGTAATTTCCATGTAGAAAACACTCCATTTTTAAAATTCAAAGAATAAGTTCAGGTACTAGGGCAGGAGAAAAATTGGAACCATTTTTAAGGAGTGATTTATTTAGCATTAACACACAACAATTTTGAAAAGGTCAGAAGTATGCCAATTCTCCATGTAGGTTTTCATGCGAGTGTCAAGGATATCAAGCAGGGAGTGCTTTATGGATCATCTCCCTTCAAAAAAAATGACTTGAAAGTACTGGACTGCAAATCGCTGACATGGAGATGTCAACTTCCCTTAAAAAATCCCTATATAGTATCATAAAGTCTGTCAACCCCACCAAAAGCCCAATATCCACCCTCAATTACAGAATCTTAGTCATTGCTTCACTGAGGACTTGAGAGCAAAGAATTATCCCATCACACTTTTACTGATGGGATATGATTTTTGCTGTTGATAGCTGTATCATCTCAAAGATAGAGGATCATTTAAAAAAGATAAATGAAAACTAAAAAAAATAGAGACTTAATTTATAGCCATTTGAATTTTGAAAGACTGTAATAGTTTTCAGATTGCTAAGACTTCTGCATGTCTCCCTCCCTACCACCACCCCCATAACAACCATTTCCCTTTGGAATTATTAGGGTGTGACAGCTATACATAAAGTTGAAATAATGAGGTTTGGCATCTGAGAACTCCTTAATCCTCTTTCATCAATACTGCTGTAATAATTGAAAATGTCAGGCTGAAATGATGTCATGCTACAGACACCTGTCACTTATGATCATAAAGATGTGGATCTGATTACCACAGAGTGTGCGCTGCTTACAGAGTCAGAGGAAAGAAAAGAGAATTATCTTCAAAATTGAGTAAGGGGTAGAGATACTGATATTGACTAAATATAAGGATTTTTAAAAAATTAACACCTACACCAAGAGAAGTTTTTAATTAAATTTTATTAAACTTCCAAAATGTGTTTGATTTTAATTGCAAAACATATATAATACAGGGGAAAATACATTTTTATTCATTGATTAACATAAATATTACATTTAAACTGTCACCATCTACACAGGGATAATCGTGTTACTAAAATACAGTGCAGTATTCATTAAGTTGTTGCCAGTGATATCTGAGGTTTATCACTTAACCTTTCTAGACCTTAGCTCTTTCAGCTATATAATAAGTGTATTAGTTCAGATGAACTTCAAAGTATATTTTGGTTCTAATTCATTTTTTCTCATAAATGCTGATTTTCTTGAATAACCAGTCCCAATTCTATGTGGAATAGATGTAAACCTGAGGTCACAAAATGGAAAATTAACATTCATTCTAAAATTACAAATTTTGAATACATGATTACTATTACTAGTACTACTACTACTACTAGTACTAGTACTATTAGTACTACTACTACTACTACTACTACTATTGCCACTACTAGTACTATTACAACCATTACCAATAAGAAGATGGAGGTCAAATTGAATCAACAAAATAAAGATACAGCTACAAATAATTTAGTAATCTAAAGGAAACAGATATCAAACATAAAGAAATGAAGGTGTTTGTGAATATGTTAAGAGGCCTAATGGCATCCTGTAATCAAAACTTGATATTTAACATAACTGACTCTTTCCCACTAATCATTCCATCAGTTACAATCCTTCTTTACAACCTGACTAATGATTAATGGGAAGGTATCTGTAGATCCTATATCTGCATGCATGCTGCCATGATTGGGGGAAGGAGGAGATATAGGGAGAGAAAATATGAAACTCAAGGGACCATGGAACTGAATGTTGTAAACTAAAAGTAAATAAACCAATTTAATTAAAAAAGAATAAAAAATTTAAAATATAACATAATTGAAAGTATTTAACCTTTGGGTATAGACTATGAAATGACTGATTCAAGGGTAGACTCAAAAGGTATTCCATGAGTGATAATAGATGTGAACTTAGTAAATAGAAAAGTATTGAATTAATTGCAGAAAAAGCTATGTGGATATTTTTTAGTATTTTTTTAATGTAAACCTGTGCATGTGTATGTATGTATATGTAAACTGCAGAGTTTTTAGTATCCAGTCAGGAAGTCAGGATTAGGACATCACCACCAGAAAAGTTATACTTATGCATCATGAATTTAGTGATCAGTGTATGTCACTCAAGGAAATGGTAGTAACTGTGCCACTATTCCAGAACAATTTCATGCCTAGCAAATATGTATAATAAAGGATCTAGTGATTAAATTATATTCATAAGGATCATGTTATCTTATGGATTAACATATAAAAGTCTTTGTACTACAAATATAGATTTAAAATATCTGGAAAATATTATCCAGCATATTTTCTGAGAACATGATAATTTTTTAATTATGGACATAAAATTTGAACAAGCAAATATCACTTTACTTCAATAGTAAAGACTAATAATTTTTATACATCATTGGATTTCTTCAATGCAACAGGTCTCAAAGTTTTTCATCTCAGTACCCCTTACAAATTTAAAAAAACAACCTTGGGAATCCCTCACAAAAAGATGTTATTTCTGTGGGGGTATAGTTATCAACATTCATTGTATTATAAATAAAATGCTGCTGCTGCTGCTGCTGCTGAAAACAATTTTGACTTCAAAGATCCCCTGAAAGGATTTTAGGAAATCCCAGGTATCCCAAGATTAGACTTTGACAACTAATCTAATATAACTAAAATAGGTTTACTTCCAGATATAGCCTACATAAGGGCTAACATTCAAGAATGGAATCAATGGCTTTCTGTTGGGCAATTTCCATATGAATTATATTAACATTATGTAACAAGAAAGCAAAGAACACATCATCATATCATGTGGATTTGTGTATAGTTATAACAGTTTATGATTCTAGTTCAGGTACTGATCTTCCCACTAGAAATTACATCCTGGTGACCCTTAAGTGTCCTTGACTTGATGACTAGAATATTTTATGTAGGTAAATTGAAAAAAATGCAACATATTATTCTAGTTTATGCCACATATTTTGTTGTTGTTGTTGTCCTTTGTATTTGAAGAGAAGCAAAATAAAATCACTATGTCAAGGTCAACGTACACTATGTCTGACTGGCTAATCAGACCAATATGAGCTCATAAGGATCTACTGAAAGTCAGGAATGAATAGTCTGTACATACGGATATTTGGGATTGAGATGTCTTGAAATTTGCAAACACAAATTTAGCACTGTTTAATGCCTACTAAAGCTTAATCTGGTAGCTAGAATTAATTATCAGAAACTTATTTTCTTTCACAATCTCATAGATATCAAATCTCCATACTGTACATGAAGATCTCAAAACATCTTTGAGAACTCAACAAATAAATTGTAATGGAACCAGACCATTAGAACTAACTGAACTATTGCCTACAATTACCCAGTTATAAAATTTGTCCATAAAAATTTAAGAACAACATATTTAATTGCAATGTTAATGAAATATGAAGATCTTCCCCAACCATCAATAGGCCTATATGACTACATGCGTTTAATCACAGATGTCACGTTGCTTTGAACTCCATCCCAAATGTGATATATCCTGAGTCACATAGAACCTATTGGGGGAGGAACTTGCCTAAGGAGGAACTTGCTTAGGGGTGGCTTGCTTCTAGGAAGGCTTTAACACCTTTTGGTACTAAACTTATTAGACACTCAGTCTTCATGGTATATATTCTGAGGTGATGTTTTGTTTTTAGTGGTTTGCTTATGAGAAGGACTTTTCATTTCCTTGAAAGGACTCTGAGTAGCCATTTGTTAAGAATCTCCCATCTACTCAGAGATTTGTGCTCCCACAAGCTGGTGGTGTATGTAGGTGGTTGTATTTCTTGATTCAGACAGTTAGAGCCCTGTCTGTTGAATTTCTGTAGTAAGTCCTCTCCTTGTATTTTCTACTTATCTGTAATTAAAGCAAGATTGTTTAACTCCTTTTAAGTCATATTTCCTTTATAAAAGCAGATCAAAGAACTAGTGCTAGTAGGCCATCCTGGGTGTACTAGGGTACTTACTATTAAATTAGCAGATGCCATTAAACAAAATACTCCTGATATCATACTACTTAGAATTTTTTAAAAAACCACAATTAATGAACATAAGAGAGGAGACAGTATTATCTGGAAACAGGATGACATACATTTTATCCCTGTTTTCTTATGTACTTGAGTTGTATGGAAAATAATACTCTCACTGAGGTGATAGAAAATGAGTTCTCATTCTCTATTTTTATTCAACTGTATGTCCTAGAGATATTTTACACTTGATTCTTGTAAACCTTGACTCATATTTTCCCATAAACTTTCCACTCTTCCACTTTCTTAATTCTGAACAAATTTAACCCATCTCAAGTTATTTGATGCATTTAGCAATGCAGATATGGCCTATATAAGGGCTAACATCCAAGAATGGAATGAATGGCTTTCCACTGGACACTCTTTCCTCCTGTGTGCTATATACTCTCTGGGTTTTAGTGATTCTAATCTCTTCTAGCTTGTCTCCTAATTGTATAACCAGTCATTCATTACACAGGCTGTTCATCCAAATCACATGGCTATGTATGTGTCATTCCTCAAGGTTCATACAGAAATACAGGACCTTCTCATGGGTCATCTCCAGTTGTCCTGATATATATTTTTTTCCACTGGATCCAAATGCATCCATAGGAGAAAGCAAGGCTGGTGACCTTGCACAGCCCTCCCTCATTTAAATCCAGTTTGTAAGCTATGTCATCATCTTCCTGAGACCATGGTCCTCTTTAAGAAGGAAGGACAAACATCAACTCAATACCTTGGCCATCTCATCAGCTCCCATGGAGTTAACTATAATCCCCAGACATAGGATTTTAAGATCCTTGTACTCAGCCCTACTTTCTTATTTTATCTTTATTAGGAATTACAAACTGCCAATTCAATACTTTGAAATAGATTTGATTTGAAATTCAACATATCTCAAACATTATCTATACTTATTATCTTTCCCCCTAAATCCTTACCTTTTTCAAAGTTCCCTATTTTCACTAAAGGTACCACCATTTTTCTAGTCTTCCAGATGCATAATATCAACATTATTCTGAACATTTTGGTTGCTTCACCCTATATAACCAATTAGTTGTTAAATTTTGTTTACTATCAAAAAATCTGTTCCATCAAATCCCTTCTTTCCTTTAATAGAGCTACCACTTTAGTTCAGGATTTTATCACATCTTGTTCATATTATTGAAATAGCCACTTAATTGGTGTCTTTTCCACAAGTCTACTTTCTCCATGTTTTGGCATTGGTTATCTCCTATATCCAAAATTCACTTTTTTCTTAGCTCTGATTCATAGAGTCCTTCTTTCCCTTTACCATGACATTCAGGTACTAGCTCTGATTCATAGAGTCCTTCTTTCCCTTTACCATGACATTCAGGTACTATCTTTGAGAAGACCCTGTAGATTGTACCGAGTTCTAGTGGTCTTCTCAAAATACCTTGAATTGAGCTCTGGCAAGACTGCCCATCTCCTCCCCACTACCAACCTTCTTTTTGTGCATGTCAAGAAAATACATAAAACAGAAGCTTGCTATAGCTGGTAATGTAACATGGTAGTATTTTCTGCCACAATAAAGTTTAGCCAGAGAACAGATGGACAGAGCTAATTGGAGCAGAAGGGCAACATGTGTGGTGTAGCAGTAAATTAGAGGGAATTGGGCTGGCATCAAACTGGTGCTAGGTCTGTCCCCCAGAAGAACCTTACTTCTCTTACCAATTTTGAACCCTTGCTTAAATGGTTTAAATCTTCACTCATTCTCTATTCTACTCTTATTTGATTCTTTATCCCTGAAAAGATCTTGCCTTATCAAACTCCAGACTTCTCAACAGCGATGCCTTTTGCTCCTATGCATGTACTACTACTGAAGAAAACTGCAGAAAATCCCAAAACTGTGTTGAATGGGGCCACTACAAATTTTTGTTATATAATCTTAACTGGGCTATCACTACAGAAATGCAAGCCTTTTATACATCAATAATTGAATCATTATATTGTCCACCTTTTCCCAAAACTTTTCATTCTTTTTCACATTCTCTCAGTGCCCCACTCCTATCTCTTCAGCAGAAAACTACTGAAAATAATTGAGACCATTCTCAGAGAGTTCCCTCTTCTCTCCATTCTTCATCTCACATCCCTGGAATGCCTTTAGCCACTAACTTTTCCTTTCCCTCCATTTTCCATAAAAGGTGGCCCTTCAGTTTTGCAAGGCAAAACTCTCTCTGTGTGGACAAATATTCCAATTCCATCTCATCTTCTGCAACAGATTATCATCAATTGTCTATCAATTCCTTATCCATCAAAGCCCTGTACTGGGCCTTCTCCTTTCTCTCTCTATATAATTTCACTTAGTTATCTCATCAGCTTCCATGGTTTCAGTTATTATATTTATATAAATGATTCATTTAACTACTTTCCAGTGCTAAGAGTTTTTCCCAACAACCTCCATTCTCTCATTTCCAATTGGTGATTAGATGTCTCAAACTGGATATTCCTTTGATGTTGTTCAGTTGTTCAGTCATATCCAACATTTCATGACACCATGGACCATAATATATGTAGGGTCTTCTTGACAAAGATACTACAGTACTTTACTATTTCCTTCCTCAGTGGATTAAAGCAAACACTAGTTAAGTGACTTGCCCCAAATCATACAGCTATCCAAGTTTGAACTCAGGTCTTCCTGACTCCAGTCCAAGTGCTCTATTCAACTAACCATCTCTGGATATTCTATAGACACCTCTTAAATTAAAAATATCCAAGACCTAACTCATGTCCAGTGTAACCTCTGTCAAGGATACCACCATCACACAGATTTGCAATCTAAGTCTTATCCTCAACCTGTCACTCTCTCTCTGTGTTTGCCCAGGTTGCCAAACCCTATCATTTCTATCTTTAAAACATATTTCATATATGCCCTCTTCTCTCCTGTGACCCCATTAGCACCTTAGTGAAGGTCCTAATAATCTAAAACCTGGACTATCCAAGTAGCCTCTTACTGATCTTCTGTCCCCACTCCATTCCATTCCCTACCCATCTATCATATTAATCTTTCTAAAGTGCAGATCTGACCTAGTTATTCATATAATCAGCAGACTTCATTGGCTCCCTATACCCTTCTCAAATATAAAACTCCTAACTAACTTTTTTTTCTTTTTGGAGGTGGGGGGAGGCAGGGTAATTGGGGTTAAGTGACTTGCCCACTGTCATATGGTTAGTAAGTGTTAAGTCTCAGAGGATGGATTCAGTTGACTTTTAAAATTTCATAAACTGATCCCTTCCTAGCTTTCAATCTTCTTATTCCTTTTATTTCTTCTATGTCACATTGACACCTCATTGCTATTTCTTGAACAAGATGCAATCTCTCTTTGCTCCATCTGTTTTCAGCCACTGTCTTTCATACTTGGAAATCTCCTTCTTCTCATCCTTGCCTCCCTGCCTCCTAGTTTCCCCCATTTCCTTCAAATCAACTTAAATTCCACTTTCTCAAAAAAAAAACACCTTTCCAGGTCCTCCCTAATCTTTGTGCCTTCCTTTTGAGGATACTTTC
>CM053593.1:337092799-337128941 GCA_028646575.1 Pseudocheirus occidentalis | reverse complement strand
TCCCTCAAGCAGGGATCCCTCTCAGACTCATGACAGTTTCTCAGCCTGGTCCTTTTAAGTTCTCAGTAGAAGCAGCAGAAGGAGGATTTCAGCCAAATGTGCAGTCTCCAGGTGGTGACTGAGAAAATCTGAAGGTCCTTCTGGTTCTCTTCCATATATATACAGTATAGCTCCTCCCTGTTCAGCCCCTTCCTATTAAGGTGTTAACTACTCCCAAGGTGTTAACTTGAAGTAAGGAGCTAAGTGCCTTTACTAGGTGCCAATAGAAAGGGGCATGGAAGATCTGATTTCATTAACATTACAAAAGGTTACACAGCCAGTACTTTTCAGAGCTAGAACTTGAATCCAGGTTTTCCTGAATCTGAGTTTGTCTTGCCATATACTTAACCATACTACCTCTCACTACTGACTTAACTTTCTTAGTCTAGTCCAAGGTTTCTTATCTGTCATACTTCATTATTATTCTAGTATAAACCGACTCACTCATATTGAGAATCCAGTCCATTAAAACCTCGAGATTTTTTCCATGCCAATTTCTATCCAATCAAACCTTCACTACTTAAGACTTGTGAAGCTACTTTTTGAACTCAAATATAACATGTTGCATTTATCCCCTATTTTTTTTCCTCTTAGTTTTGGTTAGCCTGTCAGAACCTGTCAATTCATATGTTAGTTATCTCTCCTATTTTTGTATAAATTCCAAATGTGAAAAGTGTGTAATCTATATCTTTATATAAATCATTGATAACAACATATAACATTCCATCACAGGTGGAAGCATAGATACCTTGGGAAATTCCCTGAAGATCTCCTTCTAATTTGACCATCAAACTGTTAATAACTACTATAACAGGTCTGTGCTTTCAAATAGTTTTAAATTCCCTTAACTGTATTATTATGTAGTCCTCATCTATCTTTTCTACAACAAAAGCAATGAGTGACTTTAGAAAATGCTCAGTTAAAATCCAGGTAACATTTCTATAGAGTTCCCTTTATTTACCTTCCTAGTTTTATAGCCAAAAATGAATAGATTTTAATCTGATATCTTGCATACATCTTATTGCTACATTCTTGTTTGTATATTATAAATCCATTATATTGTAAGCTTCTGGAGAACAAGAGCTGTTTTTTGCCTTTCTTAGCATTCCAATACTTAATATTCTGTCTAGTACATAGTAACCACTTTATAAATGCTTATTGAATTGTTTTTAGTTGTGTTTGATGAAGCCCATTGACTCTTCATGATCACTGACTGGGTCCTTTTCTAGATAAAAGGTCTTAGTCCAAGGGAAGATAAGTATTAGTTAAGTATTGTGTGTGGATGTTGATGAGTTAATTAGTGCTTTGTTCTATAAAATTTATATAGTTTCTCATTTTTATTCATGCTCTCTTTTCTATTACCAATCCAGTTGATACTCTTTCTTTTTTTTTTTTTTTTGATTTTTGGAGGGCAATTGGGGTTAAGTGACTTGCCCAAAGTCACATGGCTAGTTTTTGTGTTAAGTGTCTGAGGCTGGATTTGAACCCCCGTCCTCCTGACTTCAGGGTCAGTGCTCTATTCACTGCACCACTAGCCTCACCCCCCCCCCAGTTGATACTCTTTATCTTCTTAGGTACCTTTTCAACATCCTCCTTTACCATAAGTATATCCAGATATAAAATACCTTGGGGGGGCTGGAGATATTTTCTAAACAGTTTAGCAAATATTTTTCAATGTGTGTTATGATTATGACTCTATCTCGTACACCAGTTGGAGAGAATTGCAATGAAATCCATCTGCAGAATCCTAGAATCACAGATTTAGAATTGGAAGATAATAGAAGATGGCTTCACCTGGAAAGTTTCACTACCTTTATTTTCACTGACTCAATACATAGTTATTAAACACCAAACTGACACACAGTGCCAGGCATTATGCAAATAAATTACTGAAACAATCACTGCTTGCAAGAAGCACTCATTCTCATGGGAAGCATACACACATACACACACACACATATATGTAATATATAGAGCTTATATATGTATATATGCAAAATAAAGAATAAATACAAATAAAAACTAGTTGAATACAAAGTAGTTTGAAAGGGAAGACCCTAGAGATTGAGGATGTCAAAATAGCTTCATGTATGTGATGGTGTTATAAGTACATCTTGAAGGAAAAGAGATACTTTGAGGTAGGTTGCAATGATGAAAGCATAATATTTAGGCACAGAATAGTGTTGCTATAAAATCACCAGATGAAATTGATTTTATTTCTTACTTGATGGAGAAGGGACAAATGCTGGTTGAATAGGTTGTAAAAACCTTTTGTAAGAATTCTGCATGACCTGGGAAGCTCTGTAAGGGCCAGATTTCCTTCTGATAGGAAGACTAATTTTTCCTCCTTTTTTCTTTATTGTTTTTGTGTTAGAGAAGACCTTTGTAAGGACAAAAGTAGGACCTTGATAAAAGGGTGGGGAACAGTAAGGGAGAAAGGCAAGGTGGATATTCCTCCTGCCTATGCTGGATGGATTATGGAATTAGACTAGAGTTGGAGGAAGGAAATGAACAAGAAAGGAATTGGGAGTAGAATGCCATAATTGGTGGCAGGTCTTTCTGCTACACATCCTAGATAGGTTCTCTTAGAAATAATGTAGATGAAAGGTGATTAGGTCAAGTTGTGTGAATAGTGAAAATGGATCAGAAGTGAGCAATGCTAACTTGATAAATCCTATTGCAGGTGAGATATCACAGTGTGGTGCTGTTATACCATCATTTTAATTTTGAGTAACACCAGCAAGATAGAGACTTACATAGTGATTTCATGATAAAATCCTTAGTAGTAAATATGTTGAAGAACAAATGACAGAAACACTTAGTAATATTTAATGACAATAATGACACAAGTTACCAAATTTTCTGGGATGTAACTAAAGCAATCATCAGAATAAAAGTTGCATTCCATTACATATGTATATATATACATATATATATATGTAAACAAAAATAAGAGAATGAACTAAATATATAGTAAGATAGAAGAGGAGGGAGACTCAAGATGGCAGAGCAAGAGTTAGCATTTTTGCCTAGCTCTCCTGACATATCTCCTCCACAATGACCCAGAAAGCATGCCAAATGGAATTCTGATTGGGAAATACAAGAAGTCAGGGTGAGTCATTTTTTTCCAGCCCAGGGTAATTTATGAAGACAGGGAGTTCTGGGGACACTGGAGCTGGGGGTAGTGAGGAGCACAGTATAATGGCAGGGACCACAGAAGCTGCAGTGGTAGTATGGACCAGGAGTACTTCAACACCCAGCAACATAAAAAGAACTAAACTTTAGGACAGGAAGTGCTGCAGAAGAGAAGTAGCTTTGGGAGAAGGAAAACAGAAACTATTTGGCAGCTCTGTCGCCCATTACCCAGTTAAGTTTATAGGCTCCCAGGCTGAGTTGTGAAAGGCCAGACATCCCTACCAGAAGTGAATAGAGCCCAACATTAGATAAAATCCAGTCAAGAAGTAGATTGGAAAAGCAAGTAAACAAACTAAAAGAACCTGACATACTATGCTCTACTATGATTACAAGGAAGCTCAAGTTACAAACTTAGAAGAGAGTGACCTGAAAATGTGTATAAGCAAAAAGTCAAAGAAAAATGTAGATTAGACAGAAGTATAATAATAATTCCTAGATAGATTAAAGCAAGAGCTAAAGAAATAGATAATAAAGAGTAAAAAAATTAAGAAGTCTTGAAAATAAGTTAACTTAACAGACTATTCTATTCAACAAACATTGGTTAAATGTCTATTTTCAATGTCCTGCATTAAGTACTGGTCATATGAAGTTGAAAATAAAAAGCCCAGAACATCAGGAAATTTGTTATTAGAGAATCCTACCATCTAGTAATATATTCAATTGCTTTATCAAAGTCACAAAGTTAGTTTATGGCAACTCTAAAGCTAGATATGATGCAGGAGTGTGTCAATAAAGGCTTAACGATTGACTTTCTGAAAATAAAATGTACCCGTTATTGTACTTTCAGGTTTAATCTGCAGTACTAAAATTTTCTCTATCACTTTCTTAAGTCTAAAGAATCAGTAAATCGAGCCTTGATTTATAGCATTTGCACATTTCCAAAATGTAAATTCTCATAGTGAAAAATTAACAATAGGCTCTTATAAGCTAGTATAAGTTGCCATGACAACACTGCTGTTGTAGTTTCCTCCTCTTAAGTTTAGCGTACTCCTCATTGTGTCATAGAACATCTCTAATAATTTAGCCATCTTTTTATATGACTACATTTATCTATCAGAATTTTTTGTTTTTAATATTATAGTCACTTTATATGCATTTCTTTATCTGCCTAGTGAGTAGTCCCTTGAAACAAAGATATACAATGACTTAAGTTAATTCAGCTAAACAACGAACACTTTAATTGTGTCAGTATATAAGTATTCTACTCCCATAGACCTCTGACTATGGTGGTTGGTTGTTTGGTTTTTGGTTTCAAAGAGGACCAACATGACATCACTACGTTGGGGTGAAGGTAGAGTGTGTCCAACTGTGGCTAATAAAACCACCATGAGAATGGAAGGTTCTACTACAGGTCAGGCCCAAATAGTCCAGATGAACATTTAGAGTGTAGATGTTTCTAAATTTGTGCATCTCATGGGTTTTTTTTGAGCTACAATAATTCTATTTTACTCCAATAGTACAGCACCTTCTCTGATGTGGTGCGGTGACAGAGTCTCTTGTGTCCCAAAGTTGGCTTCAAAGTTCTTCAGTGATATCTTGAAAGTGTCATCTTACCATTTCTTCTGCTCTCCATGGGAATGCTTTCCTCATGTGAGTTCTCTGTAAAATAGTCTTTTAGGCAAACAGACTTTTGGTATTTGAATAATGTGGCCAACTGATTGGAGTTGAAATCTCTGCACCAGAATGAATGCTTGACAGTTCAACTTGAGAAATGACCTCAGTGTCCCATACCTCATCTTGTCAGGTGATATTCAAAATTGTCCTAAGACAATTCAAATGGAAGCGATTCAGTTTTTTTGGCAAGATCCTAGAATACTCTGCAGGTTTCACAGGCATACAACAATGTGGTCGGCACAATGGCTCTGTAGACTCAGTTTGGCAGGCAGTCTAATACTACTCTTTTCTGCTAGACTTTCTTTTGGAGCCTCTCAAACACTGAGCTAGCTCTGGTAATGCATGCATCAACCTCATTATCTGTATATACATTCCAGGAAAGTATACTTCTAAAGTAAATTAATTTATGCATAGTATTTAAAATTTCACCATTTGTTACAACCCATAGTTCCATATATGATGGTGTGGTACCAGCTGGTGGGGAACCTCTGTTTTCTTGGAGCTAGTTATTAAGTCAAAATTAGGACAAGCAGCAGAGAATTGATCCATAATTTGTTACATTTAAGGCTCAGAGGATGCATTGAGTGCACAGCCATTTGTGAACGAAAAGTCATACAACAGTTCTCTCTCCAATATAATCTTGGCTTGTAGCCTTTTCAAGTTAAATAATTTACTGTCAGTGCGGTAACTGACCTCGATGTCATTTTTGTCTTTGTTGAAGACATCTGACAACATCACAGAAAACTACATTACATTAAAAAACACTGGAGCAAGGACATAGCCCTGCTTAACTCCGCTGGTGACTGGGAAAGTGCAAAAGCTTTGTCCGTTATCCAGAACCCATGAAAACATGGTGTCATGAAATTAATATACAATACTGATGAACTTCTCTGTGCAACCACATTTTGGCACCATTTCCCACAAACTCACACAACTAACAGTATCAAGGGCCTTTGTTAGATTAATGAAAATTGTGTCTAGATCTCTATTCTGCTCCTGGCATTTCTCTTGGATTTGTCAAGTAACAAACTCAATATCAACCATTCCTCGGTTCTTTTTGAAACCACACTGTTTCATGGGTAGATCTACTAAGGAGGACTCTGGCAAGAGTCTTTGTGGCAATGACCAAGAGAGAGAGAACCCCTTGTGACTGCCACAAGTCAACCTATTTCCCTTTCCATTATAGAGATGGACAATGTAGGCATTCTTAAATTACTAGGAGATAATATCCTCTTGACATATAACCTCACTATCCATACAAGGCCAGTGAGAAGAAACCCTATGGTGTAGTTTACCTGTGTGCAGGGTTGTGACTAGAACTCCCAATGTATCTGTGCTTTGTCACTTGCCTGTAGCCACAGGACTTCAAGGTAGATAAAAAAAGATAAAATGGTAGGGGTGATGTCTTTTGACTTACACATAAATTAGATTTAAGTGAGGCAGAGTTGCACAAAGGCTTCAGCCTCATTCTCTCTTCTGGAGTCATTGGGGTTCAATGGCAAGACAAAATTCAAGATGACTGGATGCAATGCAAGCTCAGGATGCAATGGCTAACTGAGGCTTAGGCACTCCATAATACCTGTTTTGGCTGCCTTTATGGCTATTGAAACAAATTATTCTCATCCATCCACGTCATCAAGGCAAGTCTTCACATGCTTTGGGTAGACATCTCCCTAACTCATTGATGGATTTGAGACCCCTCAGGTACCGTCACCTTGGTTTAGCCCATCTGCCAAAACATTTGCCATAGTTGTGACTATGTGACAGCAGTTGTAACTCCTGTGTGTGCTACAGTTTCTTGGAGCCATAGGTGAAAGTTGGGTAAATCAGGGGGACACCAAAAGTGGAAAACAGCCCTAAAAATGACTCATCAGTCCTTGCCCCAGAACTATGAGTCTTTCCTAAATGCTCTGCCCTCCCCTATAAGTAATGAAATGGGGAAGGCAGATTTTCTCAACTCTTTTCTAGGGTCAAATTTGGCTTTCATAATTATGTATGTTACTATCATTTATAAACTCCTTTCAAATGTTCAAAAATATTAGAAATAATCATCCAAACTCCTCCCCTCATGCTACATGAATGATCTGATATTTTAAACTGATTTACTATCAAAACAAATTGCCAAGGTGTTAAGCACAATCAGTTGAGTTAAAATGGCAGAGAAGGTCTGCTGAAGATTCCATAACTGGTTTGGTTATCAAATGTTAACTCTGCTGGCAAACATATCCACGTGAATTTGGACCGTAGGATTTATACTTGGGAAAACAAAGACAATCCATTTAAAAAACAGCCTATAAGTTGTGTAAATATTGTAAATAATACATTGTTTTGTATATATTGTATATATTGTAAACATTATATTGTAAACAACAGCCTGTAAGTTGTATATATATTCACAAATACTCAATTTTCTACAGATATAGTCAGGCATTTTGCCCTCAGAGAAAATGTACGCTTCTTCCCATTGGCTATACTGAAACATTTGACATTTTCAATGAATCTTTCTTCAGTCTTCACATGGAATTTTTCCTCCCTCTGCTTTTGATGGGCTACATATTTCACTCTCCTAGTTCTGTGGCATATCAATTTTATTTCTCTTTCTAGGTTATGCATAGTTCTTGTTTTCACTGAAAATTTAACTTTTCATTGTGCAAATTTCTTTCATCACAATTCAAAGTGCATTTTTTACTTTTACACCTTTGAGAATTCTGTTTTTTCTTAGAGAGTTTTTGCATTTTTTCTGAGAATATTTCAAGTTTGCTTGTTTGCTTTGTAGGCATATTTCTGAACAATGTTTTTTATAGACATTGAATGCCTAAATTTGGTAGTGTCACTGATTTCTAGAAAACAGATTACAACTGGTATTTCTTACTCCTAAATAAAACATATCTCAGTACTACTTTCTCCTAATTTTGTTGTCAGGAAGAGATTCCCCCCCAATGATTCAGATGGTGTTGAAATGATACATAATATAAAAACATGGCATAAAATGAAATTCTTCTCCAATTTATCATCTCGCTCATCCAAGAGCTATCTTCAGATATTTCAGGTTGGTGTTCTAAATATATTATGAGGCTCATGCTGAATATCTACATCCTGCAGTGTTTACATACTGATTCTTATAAGCATAGTACACAGGAGATGAATTAAATTGATATATTGCACTTTCATTCCTCCCCTCCCCCATTAAGAGCCAGACTTTTCTGCCTTTGTTCAGGATTTTTATCATTTCCTATAGTAAACAAGTATGCTGATACAGCTAACATAGTGGAAAGTATACATACAGATCACTATTTCAAGGGATTCTGTCACTGGCTACTAGAAGATTAGGAAAGGTTAAAAAGAGGATTGCTGTTTCAGCCCAGTGTATCATTTACTGCATTTTCTGATAAAGACTCACATACAAGGATGCTATTTAGTAACAGCCTCAATATAACCTGACTATGCATTAGATCTTTAACTTTTTCATTTCTAATAGGTTTACATTTAACAGGATAGTTTGGTACTTTTAATAGGATTATAGTACTTAGAGATGGAAGAGACTCTAAGAAAAATAAAGGCATGAGAAGTAGCTAGGTGGCATGGAGGACAGAGAATTAGATTTTGAATCAGGAAGACTTGCCTCTGAATCCTGCCTCTGACACTTGCTAGTCGTGTGACTCTGGACAAGTCATTTGACTTTCTTACAATCTAAATTTCCTCATTTGTGAAATGTGAATTTAAAGAAAATTACTTAGTTTAGGGTGTGGTTGTGAAGGTTAGTGGTATAACCAGAGCAAAATTCCCAGACCAAAGAGGAGCCTGCAGTTCTGTCACTTTGAACCAGCAGAGCTTTCCATTTGATTGATAGTGGTAGAGTCCAGCAGTAGAACACTGGAATTCTAAGTAGGTCACACTCACAGGTATATTATTCAGATTCAAACCCAGGTCAGGAACTTGAAATAATAAGATGACTTTTAGAGAATTGAAAGCTAGCAGGTTATAAGCCTGAGCTATATATGAAGGCATGGGATTTAATAAGGCAAGAGAGCAGCAATAGGACTAGCCCAGACTTTCGTTCTAGAAGTTTGCTGAGCCTAGTTCAAGCATAAAGTCTAATATCAGGAATTAGGCTGGATGGATGAGCAAAAAAGAAAAGAATCTCATCATAACAAGTTATTATGGTAGCAGAGAGGCTAAAAAAACAACTCAGAACAACATGACTCCAAAACATCTATATGCAAAGAAAAACACAATTTGAGCACAAGTTCAACAAAACTTTTTGGAAGAGATGAAGCAAAAAATTAAATAAAGAGTTAAAATGTTTTTATACATAGCATAGTGTAATTCCATGCACAAGCAGCTTTCCAGAAGAATGTTACTGTGCACAGTTTTCAAGGTTCTGATTACACAGTATAGTAAACACACCCTTTATTCCATTACAAGCAAAACATTCACAGAAAATCAAGGTATAGAATTTACAATATTACAACTTATCACAGAAAATCACAATATAGTATTGACAACAGCTTATCATTAAAATGCCCATATAGATTTTACCACAAGGGTCACAATAGTTTTCAACAAAGTACAATCATTTACTACATTCAGTCATCCCTAAAGAAGTTTGCCTCCTTACTCAGTCATTCACTCATTTCAGTGTAGAATAAAGTCTTCCACTAGTGGGGTAATTAAGTTAACTCAATCAGTCACTTATTCAGCAATAAATTACTAAGTATCATTAATAACTAAGTATAATCATTAGAAAATACACAGACCCTCCATTCCTAGGTCACTAGCAAGCTACAATTTCATCACTACTCAGTACCCATGGAGAGGTCTTTTCATCTTGACTCAAGGCAGGCAACTTCTACCTGAATCCACCAAACAATCACCTTGATTCAAAGGCAGACAGCTCTCGGTTCCTTGTCCAGCGCTCCATGTAAGTCCTGCTCAACACTGAAGTTCACAGGGTCCAGTCCATCTCAAATCCTTCACAATTTCTGTTCCCAGGAATTCAAGGCTGGACCAAGCCACAAACAGACAAAGTCTTAGAATCCTGGTCATGCTTCCTCAGTCTTCCGCAGCTCATTTAAAAAAATCAGAATCACCTTATCCAGCCTTGGGTGTTGGGAAGGGGAGCAGAGCTGGCCTCCTGGGCTTTCTTCTTCAGTCTCCTGATGGCAGCAAATTCTGCCTCCAGATTCCTTTCCCAAGGAATTCTAGCCCTTCCTCTCTGGGACTTTTCCTTACATACACACAGCATTAGCTACTTCCTGTTTCAGCCACTCCCTTCCTGTTAAATCAGGAAAAGGGGTTCATACCTTCTGTTTCTTTCACAGAAGTTTGATTAATTACTAAGTGCTAAGTACCTGCTTACCTGCCCATACAAAAAGGGGTCTTCAAATTCAAATTACATTACCATTACACATGGGAGCACTAGAGGAAAAACATTTGAAAAAAAGATTAGAGGTATGGAAGAAAGAATTGGAAGAGGAATTAGTTGCTTGATAAAAGAGATATAAAATCTTATACAAGCAACAAATTTCCTGAATGTTAGAATAGACTAAACAGAAACAATAACTTCATGACACCAGAAAATATTAAAACAAAGTAAAAAAATTCATAATAATAAGCCCCCTAATAGCAGAAACAACTGACCTGGAAAACAGAATGGAGAGACAAAATTTAAGAATCACTAGACTATCTGAACATGATAACCATAGAAAGAGCCTAAATATCAAACCTTAAGAAACTATCAACACATACTGTCCAGATCTGCTCAAAAGACTAAATAGAAATAGGAAGAATCTACCAGTCACTTCCTGAAAGAAATCCTAAATTGAAAACTCCCAGGGCAATTATTTACAAAATTCATAGCTTTTATGTCAAAGAAAAAAATGGTACAAGGATCCAGAAAGAAAGATTTCAGATACTGAGGAGCCAAAGTTAGAATCACACATGATTTAGAATCTGCCACTATAAAGGAGGAGAGAACTTGGAACATAATATTCCAAAGGCAAAGTATTTTGACTTTTAATCAAGAATAATTTACTCAACATGAATCAAGTTAAACCTACAGAGGAAATAATGGATCTTTAATTAAATAGAAGACTTCCAAGCCTTCCTAATGAAAAGACGAGGGCTGCATATAAATTTTGAAGTACAAATGCAGCAGTAAAGAAAAAGATAAGATAAACATGAGCAGATAATCACAAGAGACTAGACAATGATAACCTGATTACATTGAATATGGGAAAATGATCCACTTGTCTCCTCAAGATTCTCTTTTATTATCATCAGAAGTCACAGAGTGAGTCTAATTAGAGAGAGCTAAGGAGTGCTTGTATTATGTTTTGATTATCTAAAAAAAGAATGGAAAACAACAAGATGGAGAAGAAGAGGGAGAAAGTTAGGGAGAGGAAGAATCTGGGAAATCATCTCATATAATCAGAGTTCACAGGTAGGGGTCAATATGAATATGGGTGGGGAGAGCAGGCAATACTTGAATCTTATTCTCATCTTAACTCATCCAAAGAACACACACACACACACACACACACACACACACACACACACACACATGAATTTTGTATAGAAATACATGTCATTCAATAGGGAAATAGAAAGGAAAAGGGAGGGGAAAACCAGAGGGAAATTAGATTTAAGGAAAAATTAATCCTACGTAAAACAAATTCTAACCAAGAACATATAAAATTATCAATAACTCTTTTTATGATTGCAAAAAATTGGAGACAGGGACATTATTAATTGGGGAATGGCAGAAAAAGTTATAGTAAAAATGTGATGAAATACCCTGTTCTTTAAGAAATGAATGGCGAAACCATGGGGTGATTTGTGTAAACTGAGGCATAGTGAAGTGAGCAGAACCAGGAAAACAGTTTATATAATGATAACAATATTTGTCAAGACAAATGGCTTTACAAGACTTAGGAACACTGATCAATGCAATAATTAGCCAGGATTATAGAGGCCTCATGATGAAACATGTTACCTAAAACATGATAGTGAGGTAATGGCCATAGAGTACAGATTGGGACATTTTTTTTTTCCTCAGATGTGGCCAATGTTGGAATTTGTTTTGTTTGACTATACATGTTAGAAACAAAGCTATGATTGGGGAGGGTGGAAGAGAGGGAGAGAATGAGGTTTTGTAATGACTGAAAATTAAACTTAAATTTGAATGTATTTTACTTTTTCAGTATAACATTTATAATGAACTTTACTAGAGTTAATCCATTGTTCTAGTGTCCATTGGAACCTGCCTCTTTTATTTGATATGCAAAATAACCTTCCAAGCTTTGTGATATCTAATGATGATTACCTGTTTTCTTTATTTATTATGACATATTACTATTGAAAAAAGATCTTTATGAAGTAATCAAAGGTATCTATAGTCATATGAAAAAATACTCTCACTATTGATTGAAGAAATGCAAATTAAAACAGTTCTGAGGTACTACCTCATGCCTATTAGATTGGCTAATAAGAGAGAAAAGGAAAATGACAAATGTTAGAGAAGACGTAGAACAAAATAAGCCATTAATGCATTGTTGATGGAGTTGTGTACTGATTCAACCATTCTGTAGAAAAAATTGGAAGTATTTCCAAAGGGCTACAAAACCATGCATACCCTTTGACCTAGCAATACTACTACTAGGTCTGTATCCCCAAAGAGATAAAAAACAAAAGGAAAAATGACCTACATATGCAAAAATATTTATAGAAACTCTTTCTGGTGGCAAAGAATTGGAAATTGAGGGGATGACCATCAATTTTGGAATGGCTGAATAAATTGTGGTGTGTGACTATGATGGAATATTACTGTGATATAAGAAATGATGAGCAGGTTACTCTCAAGAAAACCTGGAAAGACTTAGACGAGCTGAAGAAAAATGAAATGTATTGTGTACAAAGTCAATAGCATAAGATAATCATGTGTGAATGACTTAGCTATTCTCAGCAATACAATAATGCAAGACAACTCTGACAGACTCACGATGAAAAATGCCATCCATCCTCAAGAGAAAGAACTGATGTCTGAATACAGATTGAAGCATAATTATTTGCTTTCTTCATTTTTCTTGTGGCTTTATTTTTGTTTTAATTTTTGTTTGGGGGGGTTATTTTGGTCTATGTTTTCTTTCACAACATGACTAATATGGAAATGTTTTACATGGCTACCCATATATGACCTCTATCAAACTGCTTGCCTTCTTGATGGGGTTGGGGTGGGAATGGAGGAAGGGAGAAAATTTGGAACACAAAGTTTTTTAAAATTTTAATTGATTTGTTTACTTTTAGATTACAATATTCAGATCCACAATCCCTTGAGATCCAAATTTCCCCCTCCCCCTCCTCTCTCTTTCCCCCACTCCCACTCTCCATGGCAGCATGCAATCAAATATAGGTTCTACAAGTACCTGCACATTAAACATTAGTCAGGTTGTAAAGAAGGATTATAACCAATGGAGTGAACAATGAGAAAGAAGAAACAAAACAAAACAAAACACAAAAGAGAGAGAGAGCAAGTAGTTTGCTTCAATCCGCATTCAGATTCAGTAGTTCTTTCTCTGGATGTGCATATCCCTTTCTATCATGTGGAACCCAAAGTTTTAAAGATGAATGTTAAAAAAAACTTTTTTATATGCAACTGGGAAAAAATACTAAATAAGTTCAAAAATTTTCAAAAAAGAAGAAAAAGATCTTTACTTCATTTCTGATATTTTAAGGACTTGATATTCCTATCATTCTTATGCATCTTTTTTTTCAAGTTTTTGATCCAAAAATTCTTTTTCAATTGACATTGGGATACAAGTAGTCTTCCTGATCCATGTTATCCCTCTATTCTATAATCTTTGGTGGCTTTCCATTGCCTGACAAACAAACCGTGAACTCCTAATTTGTCCAACCTTATTTCATACTAAATCCCTGCAAGTGCTTTTCCCTTCAAACTGAACTGTCCATAACTCCCCCTTTGCCATCACACTGTCTCCTTTCTCTATATCTTTGCTCGTATTGTGCCACAAACTTGGAATATAATAATCATAAATTTCCATCTATTGAATTCTCTCCCTTCAATGTCTGACTCATATACTACCGCCTCTATGGAGCTTTACTGTATGATTTGACCACCTGTCTGCATGGTGAAAATTATTCTATCCCTCTTTAAATTCCTCTTAGCACTTTGCTTTGTAAGTTGCTGTCCCTTTCAAATTTGGCCAACTTTGTTTATGCAAAGGGAGGGACAGACACAGTAGTTCTAGGAATTAGAAAGTGCCAAGAAGACCTAAGAGCAGACAGCTCTTTAGAGGGAAAGGTGCTGAAGGCAATGATGGCCAAAGCATTTCATTTCTTGGCAGCTAATTAGCACATGACTTTTATGAACATTTTGAGGTTGAAAGCTGGGGAAGCCTATTAACTAGAGCTTGCTGGTGATTATGAAACAATTTCACGTAACCTACTTATATTGTATCTGACAAAAATGTAAATTTTGTTTTCTTACCTTAACATAGAGGTAACTTCCCTCAAGAAAACTCTGCTCCACAGCAAGGAGACACTCAGAAGGTTAGGAACAAACAAGAAGAACAGGGAAAGAAAAACATGTTATATATGGAAATAGAGGAAGAAGAAGCCAAAGAAGCCAGTTTAATGGCTCTGTAGGCTCCCCAGACAGCTGGTGGCACAGTGAAAAGAATGCTGGGCCTAGAGTCAGGAAGACCTGCGTTAAGATTCAGCTTCAGATACTTAATAGCTTTGTGACTCTGGGTAAGTGACTTAACTCCTAGTTGTCTCAGTTTCCTTGAGTGTAGAATGGGGATAATAATAGTGGCTACCTCCTAGGATTAGTGTGAGATTCAAATGAGATACTATTGTTTAAAAAAAATGTTTAACGCAATAGCTAGAATATGGTAGATGCTATATGCTTGTTCCATTAGTCTCTGCTTTGCTTTTGTTTTTTCTTTGTCCTAAAAGAGCTGAGTATTGCTTTGGTTGGCTGAGGATAGCAGCCAACACAGAAGTAGTTTTGTTGACCTTTAGGGGTGTTTAGGAAGTTTAGAATTTTAGGTTTAGGGACCCCCAAAATAGGGACACACAGGACCTGCCCAAATGAATTTGACTCATGCCTTATTTCATCCGAAGAAAAACAAGGTTTATTAAAGATCTGCCATATTGGCCATGCTCTTAAGGAATCTGAACATTTGTTTTCACTAATGTAAACAGGCCAGTTTGAATCTGATTGCTTTCATGGAAACAAGATGGATGTTATATACAGAAAGACTGTTTGACGGACCTAGGGTTGGCCAATTAGCCTGGCGTTACTGGAGGAGGGGTCTCGGGAGGAGGCTGACTGTAGGTCAAACGCATGGATGGAGAGATTGGGCATTGACAATGAAAGGCCAGTTGAGAGGATTATAACCTCAACAAACACCAGAGACTTGATCAAGTATCAAGGAGAGTTCAAGAGGGGAACCAGAGCCTGTACCCCATCAGTTTTGTCCTGCAGGAGAGTTGAGCATCCTAGCAGGTGATATGTAGCACAAACTGTTCTGTGAAAGAGACTAAGTCTGTGAACTCCTGTAATCCATAGTTTTGAGTTGCCCTGGGCTCATAGGTTTCCCCAATCATGTGCCTCCCTACTAGTTTTCTTTCTGCAAATTAACTATTCTCCATTGGTAGATGATTGTGACCTAGGTTTATGGATGGAGTGGAATGTTACCATTTTTCTTTCTTTTGCTTTCTTGTTTAGAAAATATTTCATGTTAATAGGGTCATTTTGGCTTATTTGCTTAAATGGGAAGTATCCTGATTGAGGCTTAGGAGCTACTATTAAAAGCAGTGGCAGCTTAGTTTCCCCACACTAGAATGACTCCCTAGGATTCTAAAAGTGTTTGTTTACCTTGGGTGTTCCTTTGGAGAGCCACCCTAACCTGCCAGTGTGGGGTTAGCAAGGAGGCCATAATTGAGGGAGAGAGGGGGCAAGAATGGGAGAGAGGGAGGGAGGGAGGGAGGGAAGGAGAGAGACAGAGACATACACAGAGAGACACACACACAGAGACAGATACAGAAAAGAGGGAGGAAAGAAAAAAGAAGAGGAAAAAGAAGAGGAAGAAGGAGGAGGAGAAGAAAAAAGGAGGAGAAGAGAACAGAAGGAAAGAGAGAGAGAGAGAGAGGAGGAGAGGAAAAGGGAGAAGCAGAAAGATGAAGAATGAGTAGGGATGTGACACCATGTCCTATGCTACTCTTTAACCTCTCCTTTGCAATTATTTCACTCTTCCTTTTATCATAATTATTTCTTGACTTACCCTTCCCTTCATTAGATTTTAAACCCCTTGAGATCAGGACTCACATTATACAGATAAATG
Source organism: Pseudocheirus occidentalis (assembly GCA_028646575.1). Lineage (NCBI taxonomy): Eukaryota > Metazoa > Chordata > Mammalia > Diprotodontia > Pseudocheiridae > Pseudocheirus > Pseudocheirus occidentalis. Next base: position 337,112,727 of record CM053593.1, on the reverse strand, counting down.
GATAGATAGATAGTTGGATAGATAGATAGAACTAACTAGATATTCATATAGATAGATATCTATATATTTATATCTATTAACAACGCCTATTGACCCATGATCTTTGTTTCCCTAGTTGCCATTAGCTGGTTAGGGTAGAACCAAGGAACTTAATGAAATAAAACATAATTGAAACAATTAATATGAGATAGTGTGAAGGAAACATGGAGTAGTGAATAGAGTACCAGTTTTAGAGTTAGGAAGCTTTGGGTTTATCCTGTCAGCTGTGGCCCTGAGCAATTCACTTAATTTTTCAGAATCCCAGACAATGCTCTCAGACTTTAAGTTGCAGAATAGTTCCCAACCTGTATCAGTAGAGAAGATTATTGAGAATTCCCTACAACAAAGAAATTATAAGTCTGAACAATGTGATAATATACACTTGAGTGACAAAAGATGTTTGTAGACAGTAAATGCTGTAGGACTTCAGAGGTAGGAAAATCAGTGTGTAGTAGAACAGACAGGGAAACCTTATTGGGTTGGGCATCTTAAACTAGGGCTTCTGTGATGGCTAGCATTTTGATGGGGGAATAAAGGAGAGATGTTTTCTCTGACAAACAATATTTCCTAGAAAATACAATCTCAGAGTTGGAAGGTAGCCCAGAGACAGCTAATCTAACTCACATCTTCATGAGATAGCTCTCTTCAACATTTATCACATGTTGTCTTAAAGCATTTGTTTCAAGACCCCTTGTGAGAAGAAACTACTGCTTTCCAGGGCATCCTAATCCATTGTTAGATATACTAATTGTTAGGAATTATTTCTCTAAGTGTCTCTAAATCTGCCCCTCCAGAACTTTCGCCCCTTGTTTACTAGTTCTGCCCTCTGTGGACAAGCACAACAATCTAATTAATCCCTCTTCTCCATGATACTGTTTTAAATGCTTGAAGGCAAAGAGCAAGTGAATTCCAAGTACAGCGATTATATCTTTGAAACTAAGCATATTAATTTCAATGTGAAACATTTGATTGGTTCAGGGAGTTATTGAAACCACAGCATGAAGCACATTTTGTCCTGAATTTTGCTTTGTTTGACTCAAACAGAGCCCAAAGGAATTTATTTATAATTGCTTCAGATTCCATTAACATTACACAAGCTTTCTGTTTAAGATTTCGCACTCCTCATCCTTACCTACCGGTGTTGCCCACTTTCTACTGTATGAAAATTGGTGTTCCTGCTCCTTTCTCATCCTCTTTGCTTTCCCTAAGGTTCCCATAGTTACTTTGACACCCCAGCCTGCCTTTTCTTTTATAATTTAATTTCCACCATCATGAGAAGGAGAGAATCAAGTCCAATGCCATTTTTAAATTTATAAACACATTTCTTCTTAAGGCCTTCTAGTACTTCACAACATGGAGTGTCTCGTCCTTACTCACCCCTGTGGATGTGATAACTCCCTTTGACAGACTGTCCCATTAGGAAGGAAATACCAGGAATATCCCATGACCCTCTTTGCTCTTTATTAAAGTTCACTCTGAATTTCCTGGCACCTGCTGATTGCATATTGGCAATACAACCACAGGGTATATCAGCAGACTGACAGCACTACTTAAATGAGATTTTTGTTGAGGCAAAATGTACCAGGTAACTTCTCTCATCTATATGTGATAATCTTGAAGAAGATGAATTGTACAGGGATAGAACACTGTATTTGAAGTCTTTAAGATCTAAGTATGAGTGCTGCTTCATGTACTATATATTAGCTGTAAATAAGTCACTTAATCTCTTGTTGGCCTCTGTTCTCTCATTTTAAAAATGGGGTTAAGAATAATACTTCCCTCCTGGAGTCATTGCATGGATCAAATGAAATAATACATGTTTTTCATGAAAGTGTTTTTCAGACTTTAAAATGCGATGTAAAAGTTATTGAATTAATAATTGAATTAATTAACAGTTCATACATATGTCGTGGGCTCCTCAGTGTCCAGCACTAAGCATGATTGGAGATGTGAATAAGAAAATGACCAGGTGGTGTGGGTAGTTCAAGGAAGAAGCATGAGCTCCATTTAATGATGACCTGAACAAGATTTTTAAAGATCCAAAGGATAAAGATTCAAGTATTCTCATCAATAAGCTTAGTTTGTCACATTCTGGGGTATTATCATAGTTTTATCATTACAATAGCCTGATACATCCTGGCAGTAGCTCAGATAAAATCAGACTCTTTAATTCTAGGCACCAAAAAGTCTTAGAAAGGCCAACAGATCTTTGTAAAGTTAGTTAGCCTTTTTAAAGGCATAACAAAGAGTATGCGAAGAAAGCAGGCTTCCAAACATCTAGATTTTTGTCTAGGTGTAATCAGTCTTTAGACTGTTATATCTTAGAAATAACACAGGATGGATAATTTTAATAAAAGATGTGTCTTTTTAGGTGTCTAAAGTTTTGGGGGCAAAAGGTCTTGAAGTCAGGGTATCAAACAAAAGTCTTTTTAAGTGCAACCCTAGGAGGTCTTCAGAGAGCCAGTCTTATGCAAAGCACATCACCCAAAGGCCCTAATTAGAGCAGCTATTGAAATCTTTATCTGAGTCCTTGTTTCAGCCTCTTTGGCTTCCCACACACATAGAGCACTTTTATTGTCATTCAGTTGTTTTCCTGTTGTGTTTGACTTTTTGTGATCCCATTTGGGGTTTTCTTGACAAAGATGCTGGAATGGTTTGCTCTTTCCTTTCCCCCTCCCCCTCATTTTACAGATGAGGAAATTGAGCCATACAGAGTTAAGTGACTTGCCCAAGGTCACACTAGTAAGTGTCTGAAATCAGACTTGAACTCTGGAAGATGAGTCTTCCTGACTTCATGGTAGACACTCTATCCACTTCACCATCTAGCTGTTCTATATGCTGCTTTAAAGTGTTCGGAATTATTTGGTCAGTTCACATTTATTAAGTGCCTTCTATGGGCTAGGTACTGTGCTAAGCACTCAGGTACCAAGAAAGGTAATGCATAACCCCTGCTCTGGCTCATAGTCTAATGAGGGAGTGACACATTTATGATCTCATTTGACCCTCACAGCAACTATGGGAGGTAGATGCTATTTTTATTATAATTTATAGATGAGAAATTGAGTCTCAGTTAGGGTAAATGACTTGCCTGTGGTCATACCGTTAATGTTTCCTTTTAATTTATTTAAGAGGTGTTTATATATGTAGTTTCCTTTGAGAGAATGTAAGTTCCTTGAGGACAGAGATTATTTAATTTTTGCCTTTTATTCAGTATAGTTCCTAGCACATAGCAAGTTTTAATAATGCTTGTTAACTGATGGATAGTGTATCAGAGTTGGTATCCAAGCCAGCTCATCTTGACTCTAAGTCTAGGACAATCTCTTCTATACCAGTAATTCTTAAACTTGTTGGTCTTATGATATATATACACGTTGGTCTTATGATATATCTATATCTATAGATATGTATATATATATATATATATATATATATATATATATATATGCTTTTTGGAGGGGGAAAGGTAGGGCAATTGAGATTAAATGACTTGCCCAAGGTCACACAGCTTGTAAGTGTTAAGTGTATGAGACCAAATTTGAACTCAGGTCCTCCTCACTCCAGGGCCACTGCTCTGTTCAGTGTGCCACCCAGCTGCCCCAGATCTTATAATATTAAAAAAAAATTTTAAAAAAAGAGCTTTGAGTTGTGTGGATTTATTTATCAGGATTGACTTTATTGGGAATTAAAACTGTTAAAATTTTAAAGTATGACTATATTTAAGATAAATCCCTTATGGGCTAATGTAGATAATATTTTATTAAAATATTTTCAAAAAAATTAGAAGAATGACACACATTTTTTCAAATATCTTTAATGTTTGGCTTTTTAGAAAATTCTACTATCTTCTGCATTCAGTCTGTTGTGATATAGTTTTTTGGCTGAAGTATAAGATGACAATCTATATACATAGTTGGAAAAGGGAGGGGGATTTTTAACAGGTAAATAATACCTTGAAATCATTATGGAAAAAAAGTTTTGACCTTTCAGATCTTGTGAAAGAAACTCCCAGAAATTTCTGTTCTCACCATATTACCTCCTAAATATGAAACAATTAAATATTATTTTTTATGTAATGAAGACAAGCAGCGAATCTCCCTGAAGTAGAGGACTGGGAATATTTCTCATGGAAATGAGCCTATATCCTGGTTCCTTTTAGTGAACTACATGTTTGCGTTACTTGCTAAAGGACATTCAGAACCAGAAGAATGGTTGGTCGGTCTTGATTGATCCCCATGGTCTCCTGAATCAAATATGATTGGAAAACTGAACAAAAAGAAATTCCTGGTAAGTAGGTTTGAAAAGAAGAAAAAAAAAACTTCTGTTCCTATATCTCTCTTCTCCACTTTTGAATGTGTAATTTGGGCTCTTGACAGCTAGCTCTTCCTTGGAGTACCTGGTAAAGGGATAGGAATTTCTCTCCTCTTTTCCTTTTCAGCAATATCTATGGAGAATACAGACATGGGACAATGATTATATGTTTATACTTTGGCAAGCCTGAGCTTAGATCTGAAGTCCCTAGCTGCTTTTGCCTTTTTCTTTCCTTGAGGACAGGTAGCTGAAGAGTGATCCTGAGATGAATATTTTGAAGCTTGATGACTATCTTGTGAACCTGACAGATGGACTTTCTGTATACTGATAGGCATTAAAAGTGCTTTCTGCCACCATATCCTTCTTGGAGGAGAACACTGCTCTAACTGGTCAGAAGACCTGTACCTTGAATTGCTGCTAATCAGCACAGACTGAGGTGAAAATGAAATCTGTTCAATGATGTCACAAGATTCCAAAGAATCTTTCCCTCCTCTCTGAACAATATATTGGGAATGATAGCTCACTATTTTATGCTTTAAGTATTTGCTAGTTCATGCCTTTGAGTCTATGTTTTAAGAATTTCCTTTCTGGTAGAGGAAATAATTAGCTGTCCCATATCTGATATCTACTACTTTGTAGGAGTGATTACTATTTCAAAGAAACCTAATTAATTCCATTTGGGAAGTCATTAGACACAAGGCATTTCCCCCTGGTAATCAGTTAGTGATTGAGAGGAAAAAAAGCCTTACTTCCCTATCTTTGGGGTTAAATTCAACAAGACTGAAACAGGGTCCATGGAAATACAGAGAAAGACCCTCTAATGGGATCCCTTCTTGTCACCTCACCACTGAGCTATGAGTAATATTTATAAAGGAAACAAATAGAAATGAACACATCAACTGGATAGTCTCAAGAAATTTCAAGTTTCCAGCTGGAAGCTGGGAATTTTTAAATTCAGAGAGCAACAGATGCAGGAGAAAAAAGCGTATTTAGTGATGATTGTGCATCCTTGTCAGACTCTAAATACTTCTCCTTCTATAATTTTACCCTAGCGGTCACTTAACACTCTTTTGACAAATAATGGATGTCTGGCAGTCAATACTACCTCACTCAGCGCTGAAGAAACAAGTTCTACTAGTGTCATTGGCTTCGGGATAAAGTCTTATACAGAGCTGTCGTTTATTTGATCAATTGATTCCTTGTACCTGTGGGACAGGAAATCCATGTGTTCACAAGGTGTTTTGAGGGTTGTTATGGAGACAGAAAAATTCTGAGCCACCCTGTTCTCTCCATGAAGCCTATTTTGTGATTTTAACTTTGTGTAGGGAAAGAAGAAAGGAAGGAAGGAAGGAAGGAAGGAAGAAAGGAAGGAGGGAAGGAAGGAAGGAAAAAGGGAAGGAAAGAGGGAGAAAAAGAAAGAAAGTACAAGCATTTACTTAGCATTTACTATGTTGATGGCACTGCTCTAAGTGCTGGGGGTACAAATACATGCAAAAAGAAAGATAATTCCTGCCCTCAAGGAGCTTACATTCTAATGTTTTGGTCAGGGAATTTAAATCACAAAAAGGAGCTAGAAATATGGAGATGGGAGAGATGAAGGTACTCAGTACAGGGGAATGCTTTTGAATTCCAGAAGCAGAGATAAGAGTGTAATAAAGGATGGGCAGCCTAGGCTACCATAACCCTCCATTGAAGTAGTCCCTAAGAGGACCTCACCAATAGGAGAAGGAGGTGAGCATTGGGGATCAATGAGAAGCCTTCAAGGATGGTTGGCTGTTCCAAGTTTAGGAGCCTTTAGGTATTTAAAGAATTTTCAGGATGAAACAATAACAAAGGCATGGTTTTGAAGTCTAGAAGTAAGGGAAAGAACTAAGAGTAAAATGGGTAGAAAAAGTACCTATCATATTAGAATTACAGAATGTCAGAGCTGGAAGAGATCTCAACATTCTAAACTACATCTGGAGCATGGGTTTCATGCTTACAACATTCCTGAAAAGTAATTATACAGCCTTCACTTATTTGAGGCAACTCATTTCATTTTGGATACTTTAAGAAAATCATTCCTTCTATTGAGCCAAAGTTGAACACCCTGTAATTTTTTCATATTACTCTTCTGCAGTCAATCAGAATTAATATAACCTCTCTTCCACATGATAACATTGATATCACTTTAAATATTTCAAGGCAGCAATCATCTACTCTTTCCTTTTGGAATCTTTTATTCTAAAGGAGAAATCCTTGTTGTCCCTTCAACTAATCATGCTATGGTCTGATTCAAGTCCCCTTGATGTCCTGATAGCCTTTCTTTGAACATGCTTTTAAACATCTTTCCCAAAATGTGACACCTAGAACCAAATATAATGTTCCAGATGTATTCCTGTAGGGAATATTATAATGGCACTATCTCATCTCCCTAATTCTGGGAAGTGATTTTTCTATTAACACTATTGTTACTATAATTATTTTGGCAGCAACGTGATATTACTGGCTCATGTTGAATTTGTGGTCCAAAAGATGCTCAGGTCTTTTGCATATGAACAGCTATACAGCTATGTCTTCATTATCCTATACTTTCATAGTTGACTTAAAAAAACTAAAGGATTTTATTTTTATCATTTTAAAATCATATTTCATTAATTTTGAACCACTGGTTTATCCAGTAAAAATCTCATGGGATCCAAATTTAATCACCCAGTAAATCAGGCATCTTACATAATGAAAATAATATGATCCTACCTTCTATGCCTCCATTTATGTCATTTGTAAAGATGTTCAACGGAACTGAGCCAAGGACAACTGTGCACTATTCCATTTCTATCTAGGTTGTCATAGATCCATTCGTTGACTTTGTGAATCATGATTTTTGACCAGTCTTTCAATCAATTTTGAGTCTCCCTAATCGTGTTAGTATCCTTTTCATGTATCTTCATCTTGTCTATAAGCACTCAGGAGTGTGCTGGAAAATGTTTCACAGTCAGCTCTCCTGGAAATGCAAAAAACCAAAAAACACACTCAAGATAACACTTTTAGTTTAATTTGTATCATTAACACTTTCCCCATCACTTTCTTAAGTCTAGGAAACCAACAAAAAATAAATCAAGCCCTAATTTGTAGGATTTGCTGATTTCTGAGGGGTAAATCCTCCCACTGGAAATTTAGAAAATGCCTCCCCAAAGCTGGTTTGAATTGACTCTAATACACATCTACCACAAGGGCACTATTACAGATTCTGGCAAATATTTTGATTTAATCTGATAACATGTATGATTTACAATTTCACTAGTCTAATAGTCCTGTCAAAAAGGGAACACATGATGTTAGTCTGGAATATTTTGTTCATAATGAATGTTGGTTGATTTGTAGTGACCGTTGATTCCTCTCCAAAAGTTCACAAAGTATAATGATATGTTAGATGGAAGCTCCCTGAGATCATGGACTTAGTCTCATCTAAACATTATATTTTCCCCAGTATGGAAAGTAAAGAATGACCAGCAGGAATTTATTAAATGTTTGTTGAATTAAATTTTTCTACACCACTTTTGCAGAACTATCTCTTCTCTTTTGAAAATCAGAACACCATTTGTTTGTCTCAAATTTTGCTTTCCTATTATTTTTCATGCTTCCTTCAAGATCACCTGTGTTGTTTCAGTAACCGTATATGGAATTTCAGTACCTGGGTACAGAATTCTTCAGAGGAAACTTTGAACTGGCAATTCATAAGGTCTTGGTATAAATACTGTTCAGTGCCTCTGTTTCCCTGGGCAAATCACTTAACTTCTTTGAGGTTCTGTTTTCTTATCTGACCTTGGCACAATATCTACATTATTAACCTCACAGGGCAGCTAGGTTGTGCAGTGGAGAGAGCACTGGAACTGGATTGAGGAAGACTCATCTTCCTGAGTTCAAATCTGGCCTCAGACGCTAGCTGTGTGACCCTGGGCAAGTCACTTAATTCTCTTTGCTTCAGTTTCCTCATCAGAAGATGGAAATGGCAAACTACTCTAGTATCTTTGCCAAGAAAACACCAAATGAGGTCACAAAGAGTCAGACATGACTAAGAAATGAGTAAACAATAACAAGACAATTTCATAGGATTGTTATAAGAATTAAAAGGAATCATGTATATAAGGATTTTTTTAACTTTTAAGAAATTTATAAATATTCTTCTCCCAGACTAGGTGAGGCAAATGTAGTGTGATGAAAGGAATGATGACTTTTGAGCCACAGAACATCAATGTGAATTTTACCTTTGCATTTACTAATTGTGTGACCTTGGGCCAGTCACATAGACCCACTAGATCTCAGTTTTCCCGTGTGAAAAATGAGGCAATTGGATTAGATGACCTCTAAGATCCCTGCTCACTCTAGATCTGGTCCTATAAACTCTTCTATAGCAGCTGATTACCTTTTTAATCTTTCTTCACTTGCTTTTGAATTCTACATTAACCATTTTTCTTCTATCCTTTCTAATTTGAAGATCATGGTTGTTAACTGCTAATTGGAGCAAAGTAGCAAGAATTGAGTAGTTCAGCTTTTGATGTTGCCTGTTAACACACACGACCTGATCCATCCCAAGTAGCAGCTTTATCCCTTCCATGTCCTTGTTTTCAACATATTTAGCTAGTCTTTCTTGTTGTCCATACCATTTTTCCCCATAAGCCTCTGCTCATTCTGAGTTTTCCCCCTCCTAATTCCATTCTTTCAGAATTCTATGAGTCTTTTGTATCTATCTCTGGTTATTAGACTTTCCTTTCAATTTTTAAACCCATTATTTTAAAGCCAAGCTCATCAATAAGATTCCTATGCAATCATGTTGGGTGCTTTATATACTTCCTACCTCTTTCCAGTTTGCTCTCCCTAAAATGTAGCTCATCCATCAGCAGAGCCAGGACCAGGGGAAGGCAAACTGGAGAGCAGCTTTTCATGCAATATTCAGCATGGTGCAAAGAAAAATAATTTAATAGTACTTTTCATAAATGCTCATATTTTCAATAGAAAAGTTCCATTTTCTGTGACATGAGATGTAAACAATTTGGGGAGGGGAGAGATAGCAATTTTCCTTTTCCCATCTTGCATACAAGTACCATAAATGAAATCTGCACATTAGATTATGCCTGGAAGTTCCCTTGTTGTCTCTATTAGACTCTATACCCACTTTCTTTTCTAAGTTTATCACCACAGCTTTGATGAGTTCCTTGTTGGCCAAGATCAGAATTTTCCCTTATAGCTTCCCCTTGCTGAAGTTTTCACAAAGGCAAATAAAAAACAGAAACTTTGACAGAAACTTTACTTTTACCGTTTCCAGGTATCCACTTTGTTTACATTCATTCTATGCAATCTGTAGCTGAACAAAAACTCATCCATAAGTCTCTGGGCAAGTGATGATTCACCCTCAGCCAGTAAGGGAACAACCCAGGTCTTCTTTAGGTGGTTAATGCTAATGGAGGACAGTTTTAGTTGCTAGAAAGTTTTGTTTTTTTTTTTTGCTTATATTGAGGCTAAATCTACTTCTTTGCAATTTCAACCTGCTGCCTTTTAATCTGCCTTGTGTGGCTAAGCAGGCAAATCTTTGTGCTGTACATTGTAAATAAATTCTTGAAGACAATTAGTATGTACCCTAAAATCTTCCCCTCTTGAAGCTAAATATTCTTAAGTTACTTCCGGTGATTTTCTAATACATCTCAGACAGCTAAGTGTCACAGTTTATAGAGATAATATTTGTAAATGAACCTAGTACCATGTCTGGCACATAGTAGATGCTGTATAAATGCTTATTCCTTGTCTCCTCTCCCCCTCTTACCATCTTGGCTGCCTTGTTTTAGATCTTTTCCAGTTTATTGAAGTAATAGCCATTGGATTCAGAGTCAGGAGGACTTGAGTTGAAATCTTGCCTCAGACATTAGTTGTGCAATCCTAGGCAAGTCACTTTTACCTCTCTTGGCCTCAGTTTCTTCATCTTTACAGTAGGGTTGTTAAGTAGTTTGCAAACCTTAAAGTGTGATATAAATGTAACCTGTTATTAGTTATCTTTTTCTGGAGTGTGGTGGCCAGGACTGAAAATAATTCTCCAGTCTGATCAAGGCTAAATACTGCAGTACTGTCACAACCTTCCTTATAGGCTTTTGGCCTCTCTTAATACAACTTAGTATGGCATTCATTTGTTTGGCTGCTATATCGTGCTCTTGAATCACATAAAGCCTGAAATCTATTAAAAGCAAAAGAGAAAACACAGATACCTTTCATTGGCTGATTTTATTTTACCAAAGTGATGCATTTTGTACTTTTCACCATTAAATGTAACATTATTAGATGTATCCATCCTTTTGGACTTTTGAGATCATTTGGCTCTTGACTTTGTCATAAGAGAGATTAGTTATTTTCCTCACCTTATTCAACTGGTGGATTTGATAAATATGTTGTTTTAGTTCATGGTTGCTACTTTTGGGGAGCAGAGATTTCTACAGAAGAGAGAGATCACAAGTCATCAGATGGTGAAATCCATAGGAATTTATCTGCCATTTTTAAACTTACATAAGAGAAGGTACTTCACTTGACATGTCCAAGAGGAAAAGTGAAAGGATGGAGGTGGTGCAAGTAGGCATGTGGATCCTAACCACTAGGAGGATAAGAATACAACTAGATCACTGAAGAGGCAGGGTGCATGCCTATTCATTCATCAGAGAGGAGTCCAAGCCTCCATTGAGATGATCATTACATCATGGGGAGAGGAGGAATGAAGTCAACAATCCAATGAGAAACACTTTCAAGACCCACTCTTCAGGTTATGCCTAAGTTTGCAGCTGTGAGTAGAGAGAAGGGGCAGATGAGAGGGATGTTGGAAAAGTAAGAACAGCCAGATTTGGCAAGATTGTGGATGCTAGTTGCATGACTCATGATAAGTCAGTTAAGCTCTATCTTTTTCAGTCTCCTCACTTGTAAAATGGGGATTATAATAGCAACTAACCCCCGGTTTGGCACAAGGATAAAATTAGATAATATTTATAAAGTGCTTGGCAAATTTTAATGCACTATGTAAATGCAAGTGATTGTTACTATTTTGAGGTGTTAAAAAGAGGATTAAAGAAGATTAAGGAGGTAACTAGGTGGCTCAGCAGATAGAGCACTGGGCCTGGAGTCAGGAAGACCTGAGTTCAAATGTGACCTCAGGCACATAGTAGCTGTGTGACTCTGGCCAAGTTTGCCTTGATCCATTGGAGGAGCAAATGGCAAACGACTCTAGTATTTTTGCCAAGAAAACTTCATAGATGGTATTAGTGTCTGTTCCATTGGGTCATGAAGAGTCAGACTCTACTGAACAAAGGACAGCAACAATGGGGGATCACAGATGAAACAGAAAATTGGTACAGGGCTTGAGAGGAGGCGGCTGTGGCTGTGGAAATTGGTGAGACAAAAGAAAGGAATTTGTTTTGGGTTGTAAGGTGATTAAGAAGTAAGAATTGGTTTTAACTTGGGTGCTTAGGTTTGAGCTATATGACGTATAATATGAGGTATAATGTAATATCATGAGACAATGCTTAAAATTCTAGCCATTATGGAGGATAGGACAAGTTGTGCAGGGACTTGTCTTGAGTGTCCATTGGTTGTATTCCCTCTGTAGCTGACTTATGGTTACCTGTGTTCCAAGTACGGAATGATCTCCCTCCTGGAGGGGAAGGTGAAGGTATGTGAAGAACAGTTATCGACACTCTAAGTTGTTAGAGAGAATGAAACAGCAGCAGGGTTTCAATGGAAAGAAAGAAATCAAAGGTGGGGGAAGAGAGACAATACTTATTAGGATGATGGAAGAGTATTGAATTTAAATATAAATCTGAGGCTCTTCCTAAAGAGGAGGGAGTTATATTCTCTGAGGAGAATGAAGCAGCATGTTCTCTCAGGAATGATATATTAGAACCACAGAACCTATCAGGTCAAAGATAATTTAACAAGGGGCAGAGGAAGAAGAGAAGGACAGCATTTGGTGACTTGCATCTCAGGGATGCTGAGATATGTATTTGCTAAAATAATAGCAGTAATGGAATGATCTGCTGTATCCGGCAGATATGTATGCACATCTGTATGCCAGCCATACCAGAAAGTCTCCTAAGACTTCAGAACATGGCAATTATCCACTTCTAATGAGTCACCTGATCAAAATGACACTAACAGTCTATAAGTTTTGCTAATGGTTTTGAAGTCTTGGGCTAGATTCTGAAGACCATAGGGGAATAGGTGGTGTTTTCCCCATTGATGCCCATTGAGGGCAAGGAGTACAAAAGAGAAAAATCAATTTTAAAATGAACACTGCTATGGATAAGGAAGAATTTATGACCAAATGAGACAGAGAGAATTATGGAATATAAAATGGATTTTAAAAGGTTTTACACAAAATCAATGAAGCCAAGATTTGAAAGAAAGAAGAAAACTGAGAAAAATATTTTTACATTGCATTTCTCTGACAAATGTCTTATTTCTCAACTATATAGAGAACTAAGTCAAATTTATGAGAATGCAAGTCATTCTTTAATTGATAAATGGTCAAAGGATATGAAGAGTCAATTTTCAGACCATCACATCAAAGGTATCTATAGTCATATAAAAATGCTCTAAATACTGATTGGTTAGAGAAATGCAAACTAAAACAGTTCTGAGGTACCACTTCAATTCTATCATATTGGCTAACATGACAGGGAAAATGACAGAAAAGGAAAATGACAAATATTGATGGGATTGTAGAAAGTTGTGACAATAATGCATTGTTGATGGAATTGTGAATTGAATTGAATTGTGAATTGAACCAAATATTTCAGAGAGCAATTTAGAATAATGGCCAAAGGCCTGTAAAAGATTCATGCCCTTTGGTCCAGCAATATCCCTACTAAGTCTGCAACCCAAACAGATTTTTAAAAAAAGAGAAAGCACCTAGATGTACAAAAATATTTATAACAGTTCTTTTTGTTGTGACAAAGAATTGGAAATTGACAGGAATGCCCATAAATTGGGAGATTGTTGAACAATACTATGGTATATGGTTGTAATGGAATACTGCTGTGAGAAATTATAAGTAGGATGGATTCAGAAAAAAAACACAACCTGAGAAGACTTAAATGAACTGATGCTGAGTGAAGTGAGCAGAACCAGGAGAATGTTGTACACAGTAACAGCAATATTGTTCAATGATCAACTGTAAATGACTTAGCTATTCTTGGCAATACAATGACCTAAGATAATTCTGAAGGAATTGTGACGAAACATGCTATCCATCTCCAGAGAAAGAACTGATAAAGTCTGAATACAGATCAAAGAATACTTCTTAAATTTTATTTTTCTTGTTTTTTTTTTTAATTTTCTGTGTTTTCTTTTACGGCATGATTCAGATTGCTTGCATTCTCAGTGAGGGGGAGAGGAAGGAGGGAGAGAATTTGGAACTCAAAATTTTTTTTAAAAAAAGCTAAAAATTGGTTTTACATGTAATTGGAAAAAAAATAAAAACATTTTTAAAAAAGAAAGTGAACAGCTAGATTACAAGATGGTATCTTAGAACTGGGTTTGGATTTACAGATCATGACTTAAAATCAGAGCTCTCAAAGTTTTGCTTGGTTTGTAGATCCCTTTGATGGCCTATGGAAACCTACGAAACCTTTCTCAGAATAATGTTTCTAAATGTGTAAAAGAAAATGCACAACATTACAATGGAAACCAATTATGTTGAAACACAAGAATCAAAATATTAAAAATAAAATAAGTTCTTAGACTCCAGGTTAAGAACCTCTGCCTTAAAAAGAAGAGGTAAATTCCTGCCTAGAAAGGGAATGCACTTATTAACGACAAATAAGAAAATATCTATTGTTTTGCCAATTTAATCAAAGGACTTTAAACTAAAAGGCATAGGCATATGCATAGGCATAAACATAAAGGCAAAAGGCATAAAATAAATAAATAAATAAACAAACAAACAAATAAATAAACAAATAAAAGGCATAGGGGAGGAAGAAGACTACCTAAGTATAACCTCAAAGTGATATATTAGATACTAGATACTCCCAAAGAGTAGTCACAGAGAAGGAATAAAAGTAACGGAGACACCCCAGAAATTTCTAGGAGACAGACATCAAAAAGGAGCTAATAGTTAAATCCCATGGTATCAAGTGTTCATGTACAATTTCCCAGAGTTTAGGCCACAAACAAGAACAAAATCAAAAGGATCAAATGACTGGAACATAGATACGATGTTGTAGTGATAGGGACTTCAAAATCTGCTGGTGTTCTTCCCCTGCCAAAGCAAAGCACCTGATCACTTCTTGAAATGCCTAGTAATTTTTTTTTCTTTCAAAAGGCACAGGAACCAGTAAGGGGGGCTTTTTTCTCCAAAAAGGGAAAAAAAGAGAGTCTGTAAACTATAGCACAATCTTTGACTTCTACACTGGGGAAAATTCTAGAATTATTCATTAAAGGGTCAGACTTAATTCATCAAGAATAAGTTATGTCACACTAATCTCATTTCCTTTCTTTGGACAGCATTATTAAACTACTATATGAGGGTAACGTTGTGGATGCAGCTTGCCAGTATTCTAACAAAGCTTTTGATAAAATACCTCATACAACTTTTGTGGAAAAGATGGAACACTACGGATTAGTTAAGATCAGATAGACTGAGAGCTAGCTGAATGGCTGGACTCCAAGAGTGGTTGTTAATCATTTGACTTCAACATGACAGGTCTCTGGTGTAAAAATTCAAAGATTTGGGCTTGGCTTTGTGTTGTTCAACATCTTTATCAATGATTTGGATAAATGTTGTGCTTATAAAATTTACAGTGGGAAGGATAGCTAACATCCTGAATGACAGAATCAGGATCTGACCACATCTTGACAGGCTAGACTGAGCATTGGGTAGTAACTAATTTAAAATTCTCTTAGACATTCTTGTACTACAGTATAAAAAAATCAACAATAATGGGGAGGCATGAATCAAAGTTGTTGTTGTTGTTGTTGTTTATAACAAAATCAGGGGGAGTTAACGGAACTGCTAGTTTAGTATAAGTCAATTGTGTGACATGAAAGCCAAAAAAAGTTAATGTGGTCTTGGGTACTTCTATCCATAGAAAATATATGAGTCTAACTGTCTATACTTGGGCCTATTATAGTCAGAAACATTCATTTGTGATTTCTTTAGGAGAGGAGTAAGGAATAAAGGAAAGAAAGCAGGAAGGAAAGAAAGGATGAATGAGGGAGGGAAGGAGAAAGTAAAGAAAGAAAAAGAGGAAATGAGGAAAGTGAGAGGAAGGAAAGAAAGGGGGAGAGGGAAAAAGAAAAAGAAGGCAGGGTAGAGGAAATGAGGGACAGAAGGCAGGAAAGAAAGAAAAAAGGAAAGAAAGAAAGAAAGAAACAAAGAAAGAAAATGAAAGAAAATGAAAAAAGAAAGAAAATAAAAAAGAAAGAGAAAAAGGAAGGAAGAAAGGAAGGAGGGAAGAATAAAAGGAAGGAGAGAGGGAGGAAGGAAGGGAAAAGGAAGGAGGAAAGGAAGAAAAGAAAAAAAAGAGAAAGAAAGGAAAGATGATCTAATTAAAGACAAAGGGTCAGTGTTAAGGTCAGAATGACTGAGCTAAGGCAGAAAATTATAATTGAAAGGAAATCAAAGAGAGAAGAGAGAAAAGCAAGTGAGAAGAGAAAGGATCCGGGAGACAGAAAAGCAGTCAATTCAGAATATGTAAATAAGCTCTGGGAGCAATAGAGTCTGGTAGTTTGTTGCATGTGTATAAAACAGCTATATTTAGTATGAATGGGAGGTAGTGATGGAGGGAGTTTCTGGGATCTTGGAGGCTTGAAATACTGGGGAAAAGGATAAAAGATACTAAAGGTGGGGTTAGCAGTTCAATGAGATTGTAGATGAGTGCAGCAGGGTTGGTTTTCCTGTCTTCAGTGTCCTAGTGCTGTACATCCCCACTGCTTGTCTCTTACCACCACTGTACAGCAATGGTACACTTGGGGAGAGGAGAAGGACAAGAAAATCATCAGAAAGTTTGATCAGATTCAGCATTTGAATGGTGAATTTTGGAGTCTGCGCTCATTCTTTGCTAGAGGTTTTTGACTACTGGGCATGTGGGAGAGCGTTGTAACAAGGGAGAGTAAGTAGTCCCAAACAACAGAAACATGTGAATACTTCTCTATTACTATAGTGCTTTTGGGTTTATAATATATTTCCTATGTTCTAGGTTGTATAAATATTCTATGTTTACAGGTGAAGAAATTGAGTCTCAGAGCTGAAATGAATTGTCCAAGTTCACATAGCTTGTGTCAAAGCCTGGAATCTTATCAATTGGGGCATGTACATGTGGCCTCCTAGAAAGCAAGGGGCTATTTCGTGTATTGTCTTTTTATCTAGAGATACTTTGTACATTGTTGGTGCTTAATAAATGCTTGTTGATTGATTGGATTGGCAATTGAAGATCTGACTCTGGGCAAGCCCTCTGCATCTCACACAAAGGGAAGGGAACCAATAGCTTATAAGTGATAGATCAGTTAATTGTAGGGCTTTTGCCATGCCATGACTCCAATTCACTCTATTGAAGCCATTCACAGAGTAAACTTGGATTTAGAGCACGAAATGCCCTTTGAGTTGATCTAATTTCAACCTCTTTCACTTTTTTTTCTTTTGGAGGGGAAAGGTAGGGGAATTGGGTTAATTGATTTGCCCAAGGTCACACGGCTAGCAGGTTTTTTGTGTTAAGTGTCTGAGGCTGCATTTGAACTCAGATCCTCCTGAATCCAGGACTTGTGCTCTATTCACTTTACCACCTAGCAGCCCCTTCTTTCATTTTGTAGATGAAGAAACTGAAGCCTGGTTTGGGGAAGTTAAAGATCATACAGACTACAAATGGCAGAACCAGAATTTTAACCCAGTAGTTCTAGCATATCACTTTAGGGTCCCTATGCTGGGGGAAAACAAAACAAACAAAACAATGGGGTGGTGAGAGGTAAGGGGATGATAACCACTTGGAAAGAGGACTACCTTGAAGGCTCCTAATGTTTCTGTTGTCACATGATTGGACTGGCATTGCATCATTGGTGATAATCAAAACAGCTCCACAAATAGAAGTGCATATGAACCCAAATGGGGCTCAGGACTTGTAGATGGTCTCATATGTATTATACACCATTATTACTTGGTTGACCAATTGGTGACACTCTGAGTATGAATGTGAACACCCATAAATGCCACCCATGTCATGTCAGTATACAATGAGTGGACATAATGTTAGCATCTATCAAGTCTTTCACTGTAGCCTTTTAATACAATGATATCCTAATGATATTCTGAAGGATTCTCTGACAACTAGAGTCTGTCTCAAGAGTTATTTAATAGTTAAACAATCATTTAATCAAATCATTAAATTAAATTCAACACCTCCTATATAAGCAGGCACGGTGCTAGGCTGGATGATTTGAAGTTACTCGGTTCCCACAATCACACAACAACAACCACAGGCCTTTAAGATTTGCAAAGCATTTCAAGGATCTCATTTGATCCTAACAAGAACCCTGTGAAATACATGCTGTTATTATTTCTATATCACATATGAGGAAACCGAGGCTCCAAGTTCTGTTCTATGACGTCGTGCTGCCTGACTGCCTCAGAATCAAAGGGTCACACTCTCAGACGTAGAAGGGACTTCACAGGTCATCTCGTCTTGTCCTCCACCCCTCCTCATCCACCCTCATCCTTACAGATGAGGAAATTGAGGCCCAGTGATTTTCCTGAGGTCATACAGGTAGGAAATAGTAGGACTGGGATTTGAAGGTCCTCTGACTTCAATAACGAAGACTATCGCTTTGGTAAATACAGGGGTTTTTCATGAGAAAGACTCCTAGAAAACCTATTAGCCTCCTTAAGAGTTTTATTTGTTGAATTTGTATTCCCAATGCCTAGCACAATGCCTGGCATAGAGCAGGTGATTAATAAATGTTTGTTGACTGTTGATCTATTAATATGCCTTTAAACAGAAGGGTTAGGAGAGAGATACAGTGTTAGTCTCCAAGTGCATTTCCTTCATTCCTCTCTGCTAATAAATAAAAATTGCTCTTCTGCCTTTACCTTTTTTCATGTAGAAGGAGGCACTGAAAGAGAAGCCATATGCTGCCTCCTTGGGGTAGTTTCCACTGCTTGCTTGGGTTTGGCTGTGTGGACAAGGTCACTGAAGGGCTTCCCCCCAACCCGCTAGCTACAAGTGAAAACATATCAGGAATAATACATCATCAGTGTCTAGAATACAACTTGGCTATCATTGTGACAGTCTAAGAGGAATCACCTTCTGGTGGGATTAATTTGTGAAATGACATCCTAAGCCAGGGATCTCAACATACATATCTCTCAATTATTTTGGAAGTGCTGGGAGAATCTAGTATGTAGTGGGTGTTTTATAGTTGTGGCTTTTTAAAAAATGAGATTGAACTTTAAGATGAATTTTAAAAAGACCACAGAGGAAGGAAGTTGGAAAGAAATTATAGACTCGGGGCAAAAAAAAAAAAGTTTGGAACTGAGCAGCTGAGTGTTGATTGGGATGCTTTATTATTAATTTGGAAGATAAAAAGCAAGAGTTATTTTCAAGTCCAATTCTTAATTGTTCTAGTGTCCCTGTCGGTAGAGGATCAGGTACTAGATTTAGGGTCAGGAAGAATCCTGTCTCAGACATGGTCTTGTGACCATGGGCAAATCAAATGATTTCTCTGGGTCTCACTTTTCTTATTTGTGAAATGACTGGGCTAGATTCAATGGTGTCTCAGGTTCCTTCTAGTTCTAGATCTATGTATGATTAGAATCATACATCCTGATTCCAGAATGGTCAATTTGACAGTGCCCAGTGGGGAGGACAAATAGTGGAACAAAGGCCAGTCTAGGGAGTTGGGATGTGATTATTTAATTTAATTTGAAGTAAAAAGAAGCTGACCTTAGGTTGTGTCAACAGGGAAAGTGCATCAAAAACTTACTTTCTGAAATGTACCTTGATTGCAGGCAAATCCCTTGTATTATCAATTTCACCAATAATAGCAATTAAACAGAGTGGAAATATGAAAAAAAATTATGATATAACCCATAAGCAAGAGGCATCAGAAATGAATGATTCTGCCAATGTTAGGCCCAGGTATAACCAATTGAACTTAAGTACTTGATGTGATTAGAAAGAAGTAAAACATGATATAGTATTTGTTTGTGCACTAGGCTGGAGTCAAAGAGAGATGAGCCCTAAGCCTACCTCAATTAAATTCAACAAACTTTTATTAAATACGTATTATGTGCCAAGTAAAGTACTAGAGATGCCTTGGATATTTCTTGGCTATAAGACTTTGGGGACAATACAATTGTTTTTAGTCTCAGTTTCCAGGTCTTTAAAATGGGAATGATAATACCGGTACCACTTACACACAGGGTTGTTATAAGAATTAAATGAGATAACACATATAAATTACTTTTTAAATATTAGAGTGTTATGTAAATGTAGGTTGTTATTATGTTCCCCTAAGCTTTCCAAACTAAAATTCAATTTATTGAATTATTAATTTATTAAATTTATTTTTTATTAAGTTTT
>CM053593.1:337049924-337084435 GCA_028646575.1 Pseudocheirus occidentalis | reverse complement strand
TCTCTCTCTCTCTCTCTCTCTCTCTCTCTCTCTCTCTCTCTCTCTCTCTCTCTCTCTCTCTCTCTCTTTCTCCCCTCCCCCTTTCCTTCTTCCTCTCCCTCTCTCCTTTTCTTTTCCTCCCTCTCTTTCTCCTATTTCCTCGTTTTCTACCTGTATCTTTCTTCTCTTTCTCTCCCTGTATCTGTCTCCTTGACTTTGCATAGATAAAACTCATACCTGCAATAAATACTTTCTCTCTTAGCATCCCCCTCTTATCATTACTCATTTCCTTTAAGGGACGGCTGCCCCCTAACCAAAGCTGTCCCTGATCTTCTCACCTTCCACCAGCACCATTGTTAGTGCTCTCTCCCTGCTCAAATTACATTGTATTTAACTATCTCTGTACATTTTGGATCACAGATTTAAAGACTTTAAAGTTCATTCATTCCAACCTCCTCATTTTATAAATGAAGAACCTGAAGTCCAGAAAGCTTAAGTGATTTGCCCATGGTAGCATTTGAGGTGTTATCTGAACACAGGTCTTCCTTAATCTAAATTCTTTTCATTATCCACTACACTACACTGCGTCTCTGACACCTCAAGTGGAATGTGATTTACCTGAAGGCAGGAACTGTTTTGTTTTTAACTCTGTAAATCATATAAGAACAACTTAATACATTTTTATTGCATTCTTACATCACCAGGAATACAACTAACTTCAGGAAGGTTTCCATATTATTAAAGGAAAATCTCACATTTTCAGTGTATTCATAAATCTTGAGGTTGTAGGAGAGTTACTTTATCACAGGCCTTCACACATCACCGACCATTGGCCTGAATCAGTCTGATGTGTCAATCACTAAAAATTATAATATTCTGAATTTATATTATGCTTTAAGGTTTACAAAATGCTTTACAAATATATCATCTTATCCTCAAAACAACTCTATGAGGTAGGTGTTACTATTATCCCCGTTTTACAATTGAGGAAACTGAGGCAGATAGATGTTAAGTGACATGTCTTGGGTCACAAAGCTAGTAAAATCCTGAGGCTGGATTTGAGCTCAGGTCTCTCTAACTACAGGTTCAACCCTCTAGCTACTGTGCCACCTAACTCAGTCTATTTCTATGTGAAATAAAAGATACATTAAATTATCTTATTATATTACCAGTCATTATATACTGTAAAGATATTAGCAATATCCTAAAGAGTAGAATTAAAGACTAGTATGAGAATTAAAATTTTCCTCCTGACTTTTAGAAAAGTCCAATCTTCCTGTCTTAGTCTTAAAATTGAAGCAAATGGTTGTTTCAGTTTTCTCCTGAGTCTATTAATCAAGGTGGGAAAAAAAGACTTTATAAATCTATTACATTTAGAAAGCCTATGAATGAAGGAGGGCAAAAATGAGGCATTTCTACTGAATGAAAAGAATCCTATTAAAATGCTGAATAAACTTGGAGGAGTTCAAAATAAGCTTAACACACAAGAACCATAATGGGTGTATTTTTCGTAATTACAATTTTCCAGCTTTAAACTCACAACTTACTAAATATGACCTTATGGTAAGGAGGAACTGAAAAGGGGGTTTTCAAAATGCTTCTCAGAAAGTAGGTTTTTAAAATAATTTTTAAAAATATCTAAAGCCTAACTAAAGCATTGAAGGGAAAAAGGAAAACCAGTTGATATCAATTAATACATTAGCCCGGAAGCCTTTATGATGTTTCCCAGGGAGTATGCTCAGCTCTAGAGATCCGAAGTCAAAAACTACCCCTGCCCTCAATGAGTTTCCATTCTATTGGGCAAAACAGCATGTATACACATAAGTAGATGCAACACATATATGAAATAAACATGAGGATGTTAATGATCAAGAAAAACTTCTGGTCAAGATGGTGGTATAGAAGCAGAAGGATAGATGAAGGAAATATAAATGTGTATATATAGATATATAGATATATATATACATATACACACACACACACATACACATATGTCTATATATGAGGGTACATATGCATATGAATATAAATGAGAGTGTGTGTGTATACATGTACTTGGACAGAGGGCACAGGATCAATTGAATAGGAAGGGATGATATTTTAAAAAATGAAATTAAGAGGTGGGAGAGAAATAGAATGAGAGGAGACAGGGAGAGGCAGAATGGGGTCAATCATTTAATATAGAAGAGGCAAGGGATAACTGTTACAATGGAGGGGAAGAACAGGAAGGTAAAAAGGGAATGAGTCAACCTTACGCTCATTGCATTTGGCTTAGGGAGGGAATGACATACACTCTAAAATGGGTGTCTTGACCTGCAGGAGAGTAGGAGGGAAGGGGATTAGAAGGGGGATGATGGAGGGGAGAACAGGTTGGGGAGGAGGGTTGTTAGAAGAACACACTTTTTTAAAGGGACAGGGACAAAGTAGAGAATAGAACAAGGGAAGAGTGGGATAGAAAGGAGGGAAATATCATCAGTATTACAATATGTCCATTGTGGAGATGTTCTGCTTAACTACATATGTACGGCCTGTATTGAATTGCTTGTTTTTCCAGTGGGGGTGCGTGACAAGGGAGGAAAGGAAAGAATTTAGAATTTACAGTTCTAAAATCATTTGTTAAATATATTTATATTATTATTATTATTTATATGCAACTGGGAAATAAGATATACAGGCACTGGACTATGGAGATCCATCTTGCTCTACGAGAAAATCAGAGGGGTGATTGGGGAGGATAGGAGAGAGCAGATTGGGGGAGGGGGTATACAGTGGGATCGCTGTTTGGGGGGTTGGCAGGGGAAAGATGGGGAGAAAATTTGTAACTCAAAATCTTGTGGAAATCAATGATGTAAACAAAAAATAAAAGTAAATTTTTTTAAAAGCTTCCCAAGTATGTAGAAAAGAGGTAGTTCATGAGATGAAATGTGAAGGAAGCTAATTAGTCTAAGAGGAAGCAGAGGGAACAGTGTGTGCAAAGACCCAGTGATGGCAGGTGGAATGTCTCATATCAGAGACAGCAAGTAGGCCAGCTTTTCTAGGATGGGGGAGGGGGGAACCTGCAGCCTCCAGGCCGTATATGACCTTCTAGGTCCTCAAGTGCAGACTTTGACTGAAGTCAAACTTCACAGAATAAATGTTTTTATTAAGGGGCTGAGGATTTTGCAATAAGGTAAGCAAAAGGTCATGGGGGTTTGAACTAAGGAAGTGGTTGTATGAGTGAACAGATGGTAATGGATGTTAGAGATGTTGTGCAGGTGGAATCACCAAGGCTTGGTGATTGCCAAGGAGGGAGAGTAAAGAGGCAAAGAGGGAAACACACAATTTGCATGCCCTTGTAAACTTTGGGGACTGAAAGGTCAGCGATGCCTTTGGCAGAAACAGGGAAGTTAGGAAGGAGAGGGCATTTAGTGGGAAACATAATAAGCTATTTTTTGGTCATGTTGATTGTGAGATACCTACAAACATCCAGTATGAAAGGTCCAATAGCAAGAAGGGATGAGGATCTGAAACTCAGGAAGGAGATGAGGACTGGAACATACAAATCCAGGTGGGAGTCACCTGCAGAGAAATGATCATTGAAACCATGGGAGCTGATGAGGAGAGAGATAGAGACAGTGACAGACAGAAACAGACAGGCAGAGACAGAGATAAACAGAGAAATGAGCTCAGGACAGAGCCATGAGGTGCATTCACAGCTAGAAAGACCATATCAATGATGATCTGGAAAAGGAAACTGAGAAACAGTGACCTGCCCAGTATGGGAGCAGTATCATGAAAACCCAGACAGATGAAGAGTACCAAATGCTTCAGAGAAGTTAAAAAAACTAAAAAGAGCAATTAAGACATAATTGGTAACATGAAGAGACCAATTTCAATTGAGCTGATGAACCCAAATCTCAGAAGGCAAGAGGTTGAGAAAAAATGGAGGTAAACAGAGAGCTTCCACCCCCACCCCCCCACCCCCCAACACAAAGGCATTTCCCTGGGAAAGGGAGGAGAGATATAGGTCAATAACTTGGGAATAAGGTAATGTTAGGTTTAATGTTTTTTTAGGCAATTAGGGTTAAGTGATTTGCCCAGGGTCACACAACTAGTAAGTTTCTGAGACCAAATTTTAACTCAGTTTCTCCTGTTTCCAGGGCCTGTGTTCTATCCACTGTGCTGTCTATCTGCCCTTTAATTATTTTTATGAGTGGGAGAGCTTGTAGCAGCAAGCATCCTAGCATATCGAGGATGACTGCTAGCACAGGTTCTTTGATCTGCTTTTCTAAAGGAAAATAACTCAAAAAGGAGTTAACCATCTTACTTTAATCAAACATGCATCATTTACCTAGTTCAGGGGAGAAAATCAGCACTCTGAACTTTAGGAAAAAAAAAACCCAGAAGTTACAAGTAGACATAAATACAGAAAAAATAACACAATTCAGCAGACAAACAGACAGGGTTCTAGCTGTCTGACCATTATATACCTACATAGTTAGCTACCAGAGAGAGAAGCACCAACATCTGGGTTTCAAAGCCAGAGGTTCAATGACTTCCTAGTGTCTCATCTGGCCAAATCACACAACTCTTCCCATAAGTGAGCCCCAAAGCAAAAGCTCATCTCAGAGTGTATATAATCTTCTCCAGGGTCAAAGAACATAGCAACCCTCATGACCCACTGCCTAATTACAAAGTAAGAAGCTGTGGGTGTTTCTGAAAAAGAAACGTCCCACCACAGTCTCCATGTGACTACATTCATCCTATTAGGTAGCAGAGTATATTTTCAAATCAGAAAAGATCCTCAAATTCACTTAAGCCTATCAAGGGGCCAAAGGGCAAGGAAGATCTTCAAATTCCCTTACCGTTACAGAGCTCTGATTGTGTATGTGAACAAAGGAGGAAACAATAAACAGGGAAAACTAAGACATGAGAGAATGCAGGGATGATGATACAGGAAATCTGTTATAACAGTTAAGAGAGGATGAGTCAAGGGACATTTGTTCAAATATCTTAGCCCTAGAAAAGACCAAAGCTGAATAGAAAGTTTGACTTTCAAATACAAGATGCACAAGCAGCATAAGAAGGTAAACAGGAAAGAAAAATCATAAGGGATTTGATAAGGTTAAACTGTTTATATTCCTACGTGGGAAAATGATATTACTAACTCCTATACACTTTCTCATTATTAGGGCAGATAAAAAGAGTAAACATGGAAGGCAGAGATGTGATTTGAATGTAATGGGTATGATTATTTAGAAAAATAAAATTGAGGAATGGGAAAGAAAAAATGCATTTGGAAAAGGGGAAAGTGAGAAGTAGAATGGGATAAATTGTCTGACATAAAAGAGGCCTGAAAGGGATTTTACACTGGAGGGGAAAATGGAGGAAGTGGGAGGGGAGCACATGAACTTTACTCTCGTTGGAATTAGATCAAAAAGAGAATGATCTATACACTCAGTTGGGTGTAGAATTCTATCATAATATACAGGAAAGTAGGAAGGGAAAGGGATAAGTGAAGGGGCAGAAAGAACTCATAGAAGAAAGGGCAGTTTGGGGGAGGTAAAAGTCAGAAGCAAAACACTTTTTTGAGAATGGAGAGGGTAAAAGGATAGAATAGGATAGGGAAATACATAGTTGGTAATCATTACTATGAAAATAATTTACAATGAGTTTCTCTGATAAAGACATCATTTCTCAAACATATATAAAACTGAGTTAAATTTATAAAAATAAGAGCCACTCCTCAATTGATAAATGTTCAAAGAATATGAACGTGCAGTTTTCATACAAAGAAATCAAAGCTATCTATACTTACATGAAAAAAATGGTCTAAATAACTACTAACGAGAGAAATGTAAATTAAAATAACTTAGAGCTACTACCTCATACCTGTAGGATTAGCTAATAATGACGGAAAAGGAAAATGAAAAATGTTGGAGGCAATGCGGGAAAATTGGGGAACTAATGTACTGTTGATGAAGTTGTGTACTGATTCAGCTATTCTAGAGAGCAGTTTGAACTGTGCCCAACAGGCTATAAAACCGTGTATACCCTTCAACCAAGCAATACTACTACTTTGTCTGTATCCCAAAGAGATTTAAAACAAAATAAAAAGTAAAAGGACATACGTGTGCAAAAGTATTTATAGCAGCTCTTTTATTGTTGACAAAGAATTGGAAATTGAGATGATGTCTATCAAATGGGGAATGGCTGAACACGTCATTGCATATGACTTTGATGGAATACTATTATGCTTTAAGAAATGATGGCCAAAATACTCTAAGAAAAACGCAGAAAGACTTATATGAAGTGATGCAAAATGAAATTAGCAGAACTAGAAGAACATTGTACACAGCAATTGCAATATTGTGTGATGATCTATCATGAATAACTTTGCTATTCTAAGCAATATGATGATCCAAAACTTTTCTGTAAGTTTTATGATGAAAGGTGCTAGCCGTCTCCAGAAAAAGAACTGGAAGTGCCTCAATGCAGATCAAAGATACTTTTTACTTACTTCCTTTTTCTTGTGTTTTTTTCTTTGTCTGCATTTTGTTTCACAGAATGACTTACATAGAAATGTATTTTGTGTGACCACACATGTATAACCTAGGTCAAACTGCTTGCCTTCTCAATGACAAGAAGGAGAGAGGGAAAGAATTTGGAACTCAAAAGCTGGGGAAAAAAAGTTAAAATTGTTTTTACATGTAATTTTGAAAATAAAATATTAAATAAGATTTTAAAAACCCAAATATCTTAGTCTTAAATTTGACACGGTGAATGGAGTTTCCATTTGCAAATAATCAAAGCAACTTGTCATATAAGTCAGGACTCTTATCAGATAAATTTAGTCAGTAGATCTTCAGATAAATGAAGATCTCATGGCATCAGAGATTTAATACATCTTGGGAAGCAGAATCAGTAAACATGAGGAAAAGAAGATAACATACATTTGCATACACATATATATTCACATGTATATATATATATGTGTGTGTGTGTGTGTGTGTATAGGTATATATTTCTGTTTTCATATTTATATTTATGTTTTGTATTTATATAGCATTGCCTTGATTTATGAATTTCTTCTGAGAAAAAAAATGGTCTAATTGTGAAAGCTATCTGCACTAAAACAATAACCTTCCCTCTAAAAAATAGTAGCATTAGAATTTATATAGGTATTTAAGGTTTGCAAAGTGCTTTACAAATATTATCTCCTTTGACTCTTATAACAATCATGTGACGGTAGGATCTGACATTATTCCTAATTTATAGATAAGGAAACTGAATTTGAGAGAAGCTAAATAATTTGCCCAGAATCACCCAGCTAGTAAGTGTCTGAGGCAGAATGCAAACCCAGGTGTTCCTGATTCTATACACTATGCAACCTAATTGGAAAATCCAAAAAGAGAGGGGGGGGCAGAGAGGGAAGGAAGGAGGGAGGGAGGTAGAAAAGAAGGAAGGAAGGAAGGAAGGAAGGAAGGAAGGAAGGAAGGAAGGAAGGAAGAAAGGGAGGGAGGGAGGGAGGAAGGAAGGAAGGGAGGGAGGGAGGAAGGAAGGAAGGAAGGAAGGAAGGAAGGAAGGAAGGAAGGACGAGATAAATCACATGATAAAGTGCTTATGTATATCCTGTGCTTCACAAAAATATAGTTACATACTCAAGTATGCATACACAGCTGAACAAAGCAAATGCCACCTAGTACCCTATCTATTGGGTGCCTCAGGGTTGGAAGGGACAGCAAAGATCACCTAATCCAGCAGTTCTCAACCTGTGGGTTATGTTCAATTTAAATACATCCTGCATATCAGATATTTACATTATGATTCATGACAGTAGCAAAATTACAGTTATGAAGTAGGAACAAAAATAATTTTATGGTTGGTGGTCACCATAACATGAGGAACCTGTGTTAAAGGGTTGCATCATTAGGAAGGTTGAGAATCACTGAAATCCAATGCATATACAAGCAATAATATCCTCTACAACTCCCCCACCACCACTGCCACCAATTATTTATCCAGTCTCTGATAGAAGTCTATGGTAAGGGGAAATCTAATTGCTAATATTAATATTATAATATTCTATGCTAATTATTGCTATTTAGTCCTGTTTATTCATTTACCAATAATCAAGATTAACAAGGACAACATAAGAAAACTTTACAATTTCATCTCCATCTTTCAAATTCCCAGTGGAACTAGGACAGTATAAGAAAGCATAATTCCAATGCATGTTGCTGATGCTTTTCAAATTCATGGGGCACAGGGAATACTATTAGTTTTCTCCCACACTTATAGCCTTGCAAGCAGCAGGTATAGGTGAGCTCCTGAACTACAACAGTCTGGCTCTAACCAGGCTGCCCATGAGAACATTCTAGTAGCACAGCCCTATCCCACTAACAGTGTTGACCTAACATGCTGTGGGGCTGCGTTGCTTCCTCTCTACTTTGACGCCCTGTTGTACATGACTGTCTATTGACTATATCTCACTCTCACCAAGTTACCAGTCGATATTATTCTCTTGTACATTTCCTGGATGACTTCCTTTGTGCTATTTTTCCCTTCCTAAAATCTTATTTGTAATACGGTGTTGCCTGATCATAACCATCATATTTTTATCATTTCAGTAATTCTCAATTTCAGTTCTTTGGAAATATAGCTTTCCATTGCAGCTGTACAAGAAGATCTAGGGGAATCCCTGAGGGGTTCTAAGGTGGTTTTCTAATGTCATAGCTCACAATAGCTACACAGGTTTGTTTTTCCCATCATTAAAATTTGATATCAGTCAGTTAGCATATAGTTTGAATTAGCTTTAAGCCAGCTAATTCTAAATTAGATTTTCGAAAGAGATATTCGCTAAAGTCACCTAGTTGGTACAAAATAGCATCCTCCCATATGTATGACACACTTTTCAACAGTACATAGATTCCAGGGAAAAGTGGTATTAAGGCTAGAGAGTACGCGTCTCAAAAGAGTAATTCCCAGATTCTGGTTTTTGGGATTCCTTTTTCTCCCTTTCATGGGTTACTCATGAAATTCCCTATAATCATGATATGAGAACTAGACTTCAAGTAGAATCCTTAAGCTGTTTTTTCCTCATTGTTGTCTATTGAGGTCTCAGATTTTAATGTAGACATGGCAGCAAGCCACTGCTATCTAGGAGATGATGCTAGGATATAAATCCATCCTTTCAACACTTCTAAACTTATCAAGGACTTTTCGCACCTAATTTAAAGCCTTGGACTGAAGTAGTCATTGATTGAGTCAACAACATTGTTTAGACCTTATTCACACCTAGTTCAGGCCTCTCTAATTAGTTAAGTGTTATCACCTGAAGAAAAAAAGTATTAGGGCAAATCTAGCAGGGTAAGTCAAGTGAGAACAATTACTGGGATCACAAAGAAGGAATCTAAGCATCAGAACTAGGAATAGAAATAATTGGGCACTAGTCATAAAACAAAAATCATAAGAGAGGATGAGAGTAGTGAGCCATTACATCAATGTTGACAGCAAAAGCAAAGTAAGATAGTTTGAAAATGCCCAAGTAAACAGTAACAAAAGACCAGAGGGAAGGAGTGGAATCCAATCAGTTGAAGACCAAGAAAGCTAACAGGAGCCTAAACTAGAGCTATCTAAGGAATGATCATGACCGTTTGCCTTATTCCCTATATGCTACAGCTAGTGTCCACTTAAGGTGGGTCAGCTTGAGCCAGTTTTGTTATATCCCACTTCTTACATGGGCAGATTTGCCTGAAACCCAATACAAATGCTTCATTCCACTATTTTCTTCAAATCTCCATCTTCTCCATTCTTTTTCGTTGCTGTTATTCATCTTCTACATTCTAAAGAGATTCATTTAGAGGAATATGTGACTAATGAAATAATAGACAGATCTGAATCTCAGAATTTTAAAGGAAAAGCCAGAGTGTTAACTTCCTATCCTTACCTATAAAAATGATTACCATTCCATAACGAAATTGTCAAGACCTTGTTCATCATCTCAGTCCTATTTAGGTAAATGATTCTGGCATCTCAGAAAGACACAAAACTCGGAGTTGGAAGAGATGGCACAGATCTTCTAATTCAATCTGTACTTAACCAATGATATTGTCTACAATTTCCAACAAAATCGTTCATCCAGTCTTTGATAGAAACCTATGGTAAGGGGAAATCTAAGACTTCACAATACAATCAATTCCATTTTGGAATGGCTTTGATTGTCAGGAAATATTACATTCTTTCAAGGGGAAATTGATTCTATGTAAGTTCTACACACTGTAACTCCTGTAGTCTTCTGGAGATAAGAATGGAGTTTACTTCATCTTCTACAGCAATGGTGTCAATCTCAAATAGAAACAGATCCCTGAAGCAGCATAGTGACTTAAAAAATTACCAATTAACATAACCTATGTTGTATTTTACTTTTATTTTGTTAAATATTTCTCAATTATATTTTAAACTAGTTCAGCCTAGGAAGCATGGAGACTACAGTTTTGAGATTGGTACCTCTATTCTATCAAATAGTTGATCATAGCTACCAGACCCTCAAAAACTCTGCTCTGCTCCAGGCAAAACATCCCCAGTTCTTTCAGTTAATCATTACATGACATGATCTCAAAGGTCTTATCATCCTTGCTTTACATGTATTCCAATTTATCAGGGCTCTTTCTAAAATGTGGTTCCAGAAAAGATTGGTACTATCACTGCCATTTTTCTGAATGTTGGATTTTCCTTAATACAAGTTCAGGTCACCTCAACTTTTTTTTTTTAGAAATCAACATCGTTTTGACTCATATTTAAGCTCATAATTTATGAGAAAATGCAAATCTCTTTTTTTAAGATGATCTAGCTGGGGCAGCTAAGTGGTGCAGTGAATAGGGCACTGGCCCTGTAGTAAAGAGGACCTGAGTTCAGATTCATTTCAGACACAACACTTATTAGCTGTGAGACCTTGGGCAAGTCACTTAACACCAATTCTCATGCCTTCCCACCTCCAAAAAAGACAAAAAAAAAGACAAGATGATCTAGCCATGTTCTTTCCATTTTATGCTGCTTAAGCTGATTTATTAATCCAAGTGTAAGATTTTGCATTGATCATTACTTAATTACGTTTTAAGTCAGTCTGTTGCTATCTTTTTAAATCCTGACTGTCATTCAGTGTGATGGTTATCTTCTTAGCATTGTGTCATTTGAAAATTGGATAAGGTTGCCATTTGTAACTTCATGCTTTCACTAATAAAAATATTAGACTGTAAAAGGCCAAGCACATAGTCCCTGTGGCGCTGAGATAGAGACACCTCTCTCTGAGTTGACATCAAATCATTAATAACTACTCTTTGTGTGTGATATCCAACCAGTTTCAAATCCACCCAACTGCAATATGATCTCCCCTTTATATTTTATCCAAAATAATAATATATGAATATTTAGAAATTATCTTTTCAATTCAGGTAAATTATATTTTTATCACTCCCTTGGACTAACATTCTAAAAACCCCATCAGAAATGTAAACAAAATAAGTCTGCCATGCTTCGTTCTTGATGAGTTCATCTTTGGCCTCTGTGATTGCTGTTTCTTTTTCCAGATGCTCACTAATGAAACTTTCAATAACATATTATATTATTTTGCCAGAAAGAAAGGTCAAGCTTGCTAGCCTATAGTTTGTGCACTCTACTTCATTTCTTTTTGAAAATCAAAACATTTTTTCATTGACTAGTCTTGGAGCATCTAGCCCATTCTCCACAAACATTAAAAAATACACAGAAAATAAAACAATAAACAAATTTGCCAATTTTCTCAGTATGCTGAGAAGCAGTTTCTCTGGGTCTAGTCATTTGAACTCAACAAGGTGCTCTCCAACTTTTTTTTCCCACTGATCTTGGGTTTGACCCAATATTGAATATTTTGAGGTAAATCTTTTCCAGGCCCGAATTGTTCCATTGGCAAAGAAAGTGAGAGCTGAGTGATTCAGCTTTGTCTGCACTATCCTTTATTATCTCTTCTACTCCAAGAAGTGTCACTGTTCTTTCTTTGATCCTCCTCTTTTATCTAGTGGAGCCAAATGCTTCTTTTCCTATCACTAACTTCTGTTGCTAAAACTCAGAATGAAATTTAGTATTCCTGATATTTTTATTCCAGGAAGGTAAAATGCTTTTTTTTAAAATTATCTTCCATTAACTATTTTCCACAAAATATACTCTGGTGTATTCCTTGTGTATCACACTGATATTTTTAAGTCACTCCCTCCCCCACTTTTTTCCTGTAATTGTTTCCCTTATTTTCAGACATTCATTTTCAAGAACTTTTCATTCCAACTAGACTTATTTTGCCAGTAGAACTGTAGTCCATGTTCATCTCATAAATTGGGTGCAGGTCACGGTTTGCCTAGTTTTCTTCTCCTCTATCATAAATTCTAAGAAGGAGCAGTCACTCGGCACCAAGGTTCCCATAATTTCTGATTCATCAGCCATTTACTCATTGCTGATTAGGATCTGTCCAGAATAGCAGTACCCTTCATTACTTTCTTCATCTCTTCAAAGGGGAAATTATCATTAAACACTTGTCTGTTTTGATCAGTGGCCCATTTCCTGTATTTTGTACCACTTTGTGTCAAAAAAAATCCTTGAGAGCTAGAATCTCTTTTTTATCATAAGCTCATTTAATCTTATTTGATATTACATGAATATAGGAAAGAGGTGATCATTCTCTTCACAGGAAGAGTCCATTATATACAATAATAAGATTAACTTGGTCTACTTTTTTTGCAAGGTCAAACAAAATCTTTTCATGCATCTTCAAATAACATTTGTCCTCATGTCTTGTCTCTCCAATTATATTGCGAACTCCTTGAGAGTATAAATGTTATTACTACTTCTACCCACTTTCCCCAGCATCCAGCGCAGTAGTCTGTAGACATATATTGACAATGATGATAATTTTCCATACTCTTAATTATTTTTTGCCTTTCCTTAGATTTTTTTTCATGTTCTCTATATAATTTTAGAAGAATAGTGGCTAAAATCATCCATACTTATCAGAGTCCTTTCAGAAAGCACTGATAAACAAATAGTTACCTTAGTCTAGAACTAATCTAATCAGATCTGAACAACTGGAAATCATTGAGCTTAAAGGTGATATGGTCATCCCAATACTTTAAGAAAATAACTATGGCAACTGAATGCAGGATGGGTTGTAGTGGGGAGAGATGAGGCAGGAAGATCTGTCAGGACACTATTGAAATCATTCAAACAGAACTGGTGAGAACCTAAACTAGCCTGGCAGCTATATGACTGGAGAGAGGGGAGCCAGTTTATAGGCTGTTACCATTACTAAGTAGTTTGACTGAGAATAGAAAAGAAAAGGGGGGAAAAGGCATCAGATCAACAGAGCAGACAATAGGACAGCCAGAAGCAATTTAAAGTCAACTAGCTTGAGAGAGCTGGTTGTTTAATTTTCGTTATGATCACTTACACCTCAGAAATAAGCAAATGTCATAACTGAGGGCTTGGTATATTGATTTGCAGGTTGTTTATCCTTAAGAAAGTGATGGAGAAAATGTTAATGATGCTGATTAAACTTTAAAGTATGCCATACATACGTTTTTCCCCCAGAGAGCTATTTCTTAAAAAATTATCAGCTCAAGGGAAGCAGAGTCAAGATGATGGTGTAGAATCAGGAAAACTCCATGGCTCCCCCCATAAGCACCTCAAATACCTATAAAATATGACTCTAAACAAATTTTAGAGCTGCAGAACCCACAAAATGACAGAGAGAAACAAATCTCCCATTGAAGGCAGCCTAGTAGGCAGGCAGGAAGAGTTCATCAGAGCACACTGGATGCCAAGTTCAGCCTGGCATGAGCCCATGGTTTTATCCCCAAGGCAGCCCAGACGAGAACTGGATGGAGTATTCTAGAGAGTGGATCAAAAGCAGCTATGGTGGTTTCCAGAATTGTCAATACATAAATGCCAAAGACAAAGTGAAAGGTCAGTGGAACTCAGCTAAATCTGGGGGAGACAGAATGTAGTCAAGCCTTTGCCCCAGAGCCAGAATTGGCAGAGGTGCTGCAGCTTTGCAGCTGCCTCTACATGCTTGCTTCAGAGCTCCTGACCTGTAGATGGCAGGGGGGCCAAGCAAACATTCAGAGGCTAAGTACTCTTTCCTTAACCTGCCTGGATTAGGATCGTGGTCTTGGGTGATGGTCCTGAAGTGTGTGACCAGTGAGCCAAAGCTGGTGGGGGCTGTAGAGACAGTGCCCTCCTAATAGCTCTAGCAGCTGTGAAAACCCCAGCAATTTGGGACAAAGCTCTCCCCTCTGGAAGCAAATTTATACTGTGGCAAAGAGCTCAAAAGTCAAGTAATTGAGTGCCAACATGAGCAAGCTAAGGAAGCAAAGCAAGTACAGCCATCCAACTTTAGATTCCTTTTTGGGGGACAAAAAGAATCACAGCATGGAATGGGGGGAAACAACATTTTCAGAACTTCTGCAGCAAAAGCTTCCAAGAATAATAAAAACTCCATAGAGTTCAAGAAGGCTTTTGAAAATCAAGTAAGAGAAGTGGAAGAAAAATTGGGAAGAGAAATGAGAATGATGAAAGAAAATTTTGAAAATAGAGTCAACAACCTGACTGAAGAAAATAACATCTTAAAAAATACATTAACTCGCGGTAGCTGGCCGAAACTGGTGCTTGTGAGGGGGGATTAGGTGTAGGGTGAGTTTACTGGGCAGCTATGGCGGCAGGGAGTGGAGGTAGCTGCCTGAATGCGCTGGGCCCCGGAGAGCTGCTGTTGGCCGCTCACGCTCTCTCCCTGCCAGCCGAGGCCTACGGCAATGACCGTAACACTGAGATGGTTTGGGCCATGAAGGCTATGCAGCATGCTGAGGTTTATTACAATTTGATTTCTTCGGTTGACCCACTGTTCCTAAGACTCACTAAAGTGGACGACCAGATCTATTCAGAGTTCCGGGAGAACTTTGGGAAGCTCAAGATAGATGTGTTAGATCCAGAAGAGCTCAAGTCAGAACCAGCTAAAGAAAAATGGAGACCATTTTGCATCAAGTTCAATGGTATTGTTGAAGATTTCAACTATGGCACGCTGCTGCGACTGGACTGTACTCAGGGGTATAGTGAAGAAAACACTATCTTTGCAACCAGGATACAGTTTTTTGCTATTGAAATAGCTAGGAACCAGGAAGGTTATAACAGAGCTGTTTACAACAGTGCTCAGCAGAATGGAACAGCAGAGAAAGACAGCACTATGTCCAGGTAAAGATTGCAGGAGCCACCCATCTTTCAGATCACTGAATCTAATACCCACGAGAACTTGCAGGAACTTTTTATGGATTAAAGAGGCATCTGCTGTGTAGCTTCCTGACTGCACCACTGGAGGTATCATGAACTCTTCTCAGGGTATACTAAAGAGGTGATGATAAGAACTGCTCAAGGAGCAGTCAATTTTTAAAAATGGATCTTATGACTAGTATGGATATAGGCCATACCTTAAGAAAATACACAAAAATATAAGACATTGTTGGGTGTGTTCATGAACTTCACATGGGAAGTTTTCTACAAAGGACTTAATATTGGTTCTTTCTCAGTGTTCTCAGAAGTAAATAGTTCTTTTTTTCTGATTTTTTTTTTTGTCTTTTTGGAGGGCAGTTGGGGTTAAGTGACTTGCCCAAGGTCACACGGCTAGTTTTTGTGTTAAGTGTCTGAGGCCGGATTAGAACTCAGGTACTCCTGATTCCAGGGCCGGTGCTCTATTCACTGCGCCACCTAGCCACCCCAGAAGTAAATAGTTCTTGAAATGTATGTGTTCTTTAATTGCTCTACCTTTAGAGCAACTATGTAACAGCTGTCAACTTTCCTATCTCTTGTACATTTGTGGGTTAACATTTTATACGTTTTCCTGTAATGTCTAGAAGCAGGTTTGGTTACAAATGGTAACCTACCAGCTACTGGCATTATGCCAGTTATGCGTTAATATTCATGCCATGGCTAGAACACTTAAACAATGGATAAGAATAAATTCAGTAGAAACCAAAAAAAAAAATACATTAACTCAAATGGCAAAAGAGACCCAAAAACCCAATAAGGAGAAGAATGCCTTAAAAAGCTGAATTTGCTTTTAGATAGAAAAAGAATTTCAAAAGCTCACTGAAGAGAATAATTCCTTTAAAATTAGATTGGATCAAATGGAAGCAAATTACTTTATGAGAAATCAAGATACTATTAAACAGATCCAAACAAAAGGAAAAATAGAAGGCAATGTGAACTATCTCATTGGAAAAACCACTGATGTACAAAATAGATACAGGATAGATCATTTAAAAATTATTGGACTAACTGAAAGCCATGATCAAAAAAAAAAAAGAATCTAGAAAGCATCCTTCAAGAAATTCTCAAGGAAAATTGCCCGGATATTTTAGAACCAGAGGGCAAAATAGAAACTGTAAGAATTTACCAATCACCTCTTGAAAAAGATTCCAAAAATAAAACTCCTATAAACATTATAGCCAGGTTCCAGAGTTCCTAGAACAAGGAGAAAACATTACAAGCAGCTAAGAAGAAACTATTTGAATATTGTGGAAGCACAATCAGCATAACACAGGATCTAGCAGCTTCTACATTAAGGGATCGAAGGGCCTGCAATATGATATTCCAGAGATCAAGGGAGGTAGGATTAAAACCAAGAATTACCTACCCAGCAAAACTGAGTATAATGTTTCAGGGGAAAATATGGCCATTCAGTGAGGTGAAGAACTTTCAAGCATTCCTGACGAAAAACCCAGAACTGAATAGAAAATTTAACATTCAAACACGAAAAGCAAGAGAAGCATATGAAGGCAAACAGGGAAAAGAAATCATAAGAAACTTATCAGAGTTGAACTATTTACATACCTACATGGAAAAATGATAATTGTAACTTACGAAACTTCTCAGTAATAGGATAGTTGAAGGAAATATATATATATATGTATATTTATATGTATGTATATACATATATATGTGTGTGTTTGTGTATGTGTATACACACACATATATGTATATGTATATATGTAGGTGTATATGTATATATATGTGTGTATACATATATGTCTATATAGGAGGGTATATATGCATGGGAGTCTGTGTATATATATGTACAGGTAAACATAGACAGAGGGCACAGGATCAATTGAATAGGAAGGGTTGATATTTAGAAGGTGAAATTGAGAGGTGAGAGGAATGTAATGAGAGGAGATGGGGAAAGACAGAACGGGGTACATTATATCATATAAAATAGGCAAGGGATAATTGTTACAATGGAGGGGAAAAACAGGAAGGCAAAAGGGAATGGCTCAACCTTACTCTCATTGAATTTGGCTTAGGGAAGGAATGATATGCACTCTGAATTGGGTATCTTGTCCTGTAGGAGAGTATGGGGGAAGGGAATGAGAGGGGGGATAATGGAGGGAAGGGCAGGTTGGGGAGTAGGGTAGTTAGAAACACACACTTTTGACAAGAGATCAGGACAAAGTAGAGAATAGAACAAGTCGGGGGATAGAATGGAGGGAAATATAGTCAGTCTTTCACAACATAAAGAAAAAAAAAGAATGCTTGAAAGTCTGCTATTTCCTTTTCCCCTGAAACATTATACTGCATAGGTGATTCTTGGTTTTAATCCTAGTTTATTTGACCTCCAGAATATCATATTCCAAGCCCTTTGATCCCTTAATGTAGAATCTGCTAGATCTCATGTTATCCTGATTGTGTTTCCACAGTACTCAAATTATTTCTTCCTAACTGCTTGTAATATTTTCTCCTTGACCTGGTAACTCTGCTATTTGGCTATAATATTCCTAGGAGTTTTCTTTTTGGTATCTTTTTCAAGAAGCAATCAGTGAATTCTTTCAATTTCTATTTTGTCTTCTGGTTCTAGAATATCAGAGCAATATTCCTTGATAATTTCTTGAAGGATGATGTCTAGGCTCGTTTTTGGTCATAGCTTTCAGGTAGTCGAATAATTTTTAAATGATCTCTCCTGGATCTATTTTCCAGGTTAGTGTTTTTTCCAGTGATATTTCATATTGCCTTCTATTTTTTCATATCCTTGAATCTGTTCAATAGTATCTTGATTTCTCATAAAGTAATTTGCTTCCATTTGCTCCCATCTAATTCCAAAGGAATTATTCTCTTTGGTGAGCTGCCAAATTTTTTTGTCTGGCAAATTCAGCTTTTTAAGGCATTCTTCTCCTCATTGGGTTTTTGGGACTCTTTTGCCATTTGAGTTAATCTATTTTTAAGGTATTATTTTCTTTAGTCAGGTTGCTGACTCTATTTTCATAATTTTCTTGCATCATTCTCATTTCTCTTCCCAATTTTTCCTCCACTTCTCTTACTTGATTTTCAAAATCCTTTTTGAGCTCCTCCATGGCCTGTAACCAATTCACATTTTTTCTTGGAAGCTTTTGGTGCAGGATTTCTGACTTTGTTGTCTTTCTCCCATTTCATGCTTTGATCCTTTTTGTCCCCAAAAAATTAATCTAAGGCTCGTTCACTGTGCTTCGTTTGTTTCCTTTGCTTCCTTTGCTTGCTCATGTTGGCACTCAATTACTTTACTTTTGAGCTCTTTGCCACAGTAGAACTCTGCTTTCAGAGAGGAGAGCTTTGTCCCAAATTGTTGGGGTTTTTGTAGCTGCCAGAGCTATTAGTTGGGTGCCTTCTCTGCTGCCCCCACAAGCTCTGGTTCACTGGTCACATACCTCAGGACCACTGTCCAAGACCATGATCCAGATCCAGGCAGGTTACAGCAAGAGTGATTACCCTTTGAATGGTCGCTTGGTCCCCCTGTGATTTGCAGACCAGGAGCTCTGAGGCAGCCACATCAAGGTGGCTGCACAACCATAGCACCTCTGCCACTTCTTGCTCCCGGGGGCAGAGGCTCGACCACATTTTGTCCCCTACCAGTTTTAAGAGAGTTCCACATTAATCTTTTATTTTGTCTTTGGCATTTATGGGTTGATAATTCTGGAAACCGCCATAGTTGCTGGTGATCCACTATCCTGAAGTCCACTCCAACCTCTGCTTGTGGGGCCCACCCTGGGGCTAAAATTGAGAGCTCACATGGAGCTGGACTTGGCTCCCAGCATGCTGCAATGGACCCATCCTGTCTGCCTGCTGGCCTGCCTTCAGAGGGAGAGTTGTTTCTTTCTGTCACTTTGTGGGTTCTGTAGCTCTAAAATTTATTTAGAGTCATATTTTATAGGTATTTGAGGTGGTTATGGGGGGAGCTCACAGAGTTTTCCTGCTTCTACACTGCCATCTTGGCTCTACCCAGCTGCATTCTTTCTTCATTCCTTTGAATAAGATACATCAGAGAAATGGTTCAACATCTCAGTGAAACTACAGATAGTTCCACACTCCTAGATCTTAATTATACTCTAGTAAGGTTCTGACACCAATGCAGGAAGTGTAAGAAGGTTTGTTTCCCAGGTGTTTACTTCATGTACTATAAAGGAATTTCCAGTATAATGTTCCATTTTTTTCTGTAGTAACACAGTAGGATAGAACAGCCAGGTGGCATAGTGCATAGAATGCCAGTCCTATAGTCAGGAAGACTTATCTTCCTGAGTTCAAATTTGACCTCAGATACTTACCAACTGTGCGATCCTAAGCAAGTCATTTAACCCTGTTTGCCTCAGTTTCCTCATCTGTAAAATAAACTGGAGAAAGAAAGAAACTCTAATATCTTTTCCAAGAAACCCCATATGGGGTCATGGAGAATCAGATATGACTGAAACAACTGAATGACAAAAAAATAGTAGGAAGAAGTAGGAATTGGGGTGGCAATAGAGTTATATCCAGTTGAGGAGAAACACAGAGGAAACAAAAGAATAACAAAGAGTATCCTAAACACCTAATAAAAGAAAAAAAATATCATTTTTAAACTATGCCATTTTCTAATTAATTTAGTATGCACAGAACTTGGCTCTTGTCTTTACAGATTAATTTTTCACCAACCAGCGGTGCATCTTTAAATTATTTGGGGTAGAAAACAATTACACATACAAATATTGAATATTATTCAATTAGGACAAGTGCCTTAGGTTTCTTTTCATAATTTTGTATGGCTTTCAACATTCTAAGATCTCTTGGAACAAATAAACTATTTATCATCCAAAAAGATTTACACTGAGTAATTCATACTTTCTGATGTTAGAATAAGACTTTAGGATAATTACTCTCCTTGGTCTTATGGAAGCCAATGGACAGTCTTACTCCCCCGCCCCCAAGACCATTGGACAGGACAGCAGTAGATAGAACAGTCCTAAGTTGTGATTTCCAGCCTTTGATTTTTGCACAAGAAGTGGCACAGAGGAAATCATTGAGTAAACATATGATGTTTACATCTAAACTTTTACATGCATTATCACACGTAAGCCTCACAACAAACCTTGGTGGTGGATACTGTAGATGTTATCCTCATTTTACAGATGATGAAACTGAGGCAGACATATTAATTGACTTGCCCAGAGTCACACAGGTGTTGTGTCAGAAGCAGGATTTGAACCCGTGCTCCCTCATTCCAAATATATTTTTACCCTCCACTGTGATGGGTTAAAGTTTGCACAGTATTTTATACACATTATTTCATTTAAGCTTTACAACAAATTTGGGAGTTAACTACGATAGCAGTTCTTGCTGAGTTGATTCAGTCATGATAGAAATCTTACTCAGGGTTCCTGCTTTCAATAAATTTGTTGTTCAGTCATTTCAGTTGTGTCTGACTCTTTGTAATTCCATTTGAGGTTTTCTTAGCAAAGACACTGGAGCAGTTTGTCATTTCCTTCTCCAACTCATTTTACAGATGAGGAAACTGAGTTGAAGAGAGGTTAAGTGACTTGCCCAAGGTCACACAGCTATTAACTATCTCAGGCTGGATTTGAACTCTTGACTCCAGGTCAGTGCTCTATCCACTGTGCCACCTAGCTCACCTTCAGGTATTATTATCCCCATTTTGAAGATGGGGAAATTGAAGAGCTTGGGAAATCTAACTGACTTGCCCATGGTAACATAGCTCTCTAACCGTTAAAAGTGGATATGATTGATGCCAAAGGTCACAGAATTACATGATGACCAATTTAGAGTGAGAAGGACCTTCGAGGCCATCAAGCCCAAGCCCTCATTTTATATATGAGGAACTGGAGGCAATCAGAGTTAAGTGACTTATCCAAGGACACAAATGGACTAAGAAATATCATCTTCCTGACCCGATACATCATCTGTCCTCTATGTAATGGAGCCTGGGATGACAAATAGCCCAAATGCTGTGCTGACAAAACTCTGGTCTACAGGAAAACCAGTCGTATATTAGGTAGACCTTTTACAGAATATCTGTGGGGTGGGATGTGGATTGGAATTAAAGAGAAAGAAAATAAATATTTGGAAAAGTACGAACCTTTAGCTACATGACAGTGGATAGTGTGTTGGACCTGGAGTGAGGAAGAACCAGGTTCAAATCTGGTCTCAGACACTGACTAGCTTTGTGATTCTGGGAAAGTCACTGAACTTCTATAAACCTCAGTCTCCTTAATTGTAAAATGGGCATAATAAGAGCACCTACCTCCCAGTTTTGGTGTGAGGGTCAAATGAAATATTCAGAATGTGCTGAGCACGGTGCCTGACACAAAGGGGGTACCTAATAAATACTTGTTTCCTCCCTTCCTCTCTCTCCACGCTTCCTGCTGAGATTTACACTGGATATAGCTTACTATATGTAATCATGATTTCAAGACTGTTAGTTTGCATAAGATTTTCCTAATTGGTAGACAGAATGATGACTCAACACTATTTGCCTGCATGAAGGTTAAAGTTAGTGGGAGAAATCCAGAGAGGAGATACACTCTTCATTCTTGCTTCAAGAAAGATACTGTTCTCCCAGAACTAGGAAAATGCTAGAGGCCCAGTGGCTCTCAACTGGTGGGTTGTGACCCCTTTGGGGGTCGAACGACCCTTTCACAGGGGTCACAGGGGTCACCTAAGACCATCAGAAAACACATATTTCCAATGGTCTTAGGAACCGAGACACCACTCCTCCATCAGCCTCCAGGCAGGTCTGCCCACATGCAAGTAATGCCCACATAGGAGTATTAAAGGGTCATTGCATTAGGAAGGTTGAGAACCACTTGTAACTAGACTCAGAAGAGTTGATTGTTAGGATTTCAGGTTGAGCATTTAAACCTCAGAAATTGCTCTAAATCAATACTTAGTTTATTGTTTTGTTGCTTTCTAGAATTAAGAAAATGATGAAAGAAATGTTAATAACATAGATTGAATTTAAAGACCTGTCTTGAGTACTTCCCCATCCCCCACCTCCACCCCCAGAGAGCCACTGACCAGCACATCTCAGACTGTTTGGGACTAGCTCCAGGGAAAAGAAAGAGAAAAACTCACTTGCAGATACAAAGAGGAAGTCAGTTTATCAACAAGTCCCTGATTTCCAGGTTGCCTCCCTAGAGATTAGGGAGGATTTCTCTTGGGTGAGATTAAGGTCCCTCTCTTTTTTGAACAAGGTCTCAACTTGCTCCCATTTAAACAGCTTATTCATTCTTTTATATTTTCTAATATACTCTATTCTGCTTAACTCTTATTTCTGGTTTTTATCTATTGGGATAATAATATGATAATAGCTAGCACTTATATAGTACTTTAAGGTTTTTACAACCCTTTACAAATATCTCTTCACAACAACCCTGAAGAGCAGGCGCTAGTATTATCCTCATCTTAAAGATAAGGCAGAGAGAGTTGAAATGGCTTTCCCAAGATCAGCTACTAAAAGTGTGTGGCTGATTTGAACTCAGGTCTTCCTGAATACAGATCAAATGTTATATCTACTTCCCCAACTATCTGCCTTACTGGTAAGTGGGTTTACTCCTTCTTAACTATTTGTGATGTGCTTCTGTTTAATTTCTGGGAAAGGATAATATCTGCATCTGGAAGCTTAAGTTACCCTCGCCTTTTAAGGGGTAGTAACCACTGAAGATAGTGGTTGATTACTTTTGAAAATTTATGCCCTTAACTGTCAATATTTAGAAGCACAAATAGATATAATTCTAGTTGGAGACTTCCTTTAACAGGAAAACAAAGCAGTCAGCCTCCTGTCACCTTCCTTAGCTCCCTTCTAGGGAGAAATCAAAGAAATCAAAGGTAGGTAAGATTTCAGAGAGATCTAGCCATGTCTCACATTTTAAAAAATATATAAATACACATCTTACTTGGGCAACACTCAGTTGGCATATATACATAGTTATTGTCATATTATACTTCTTATTTGAATGTGTGTTCATTGAGGACAGAGACCACTTTGGTCTTTTTTTTATACCCCCAACATTTAGAACAATTACTGGAACAAAGTCAGTATTTAATTAATGCTTACTGATTGACTAATCACTCTACCCAAACTCTCCTACACAATGTGTGTGCAGCTATCCCTTCCACATGGAGACTTTCTCCACTATCCTCATCTCAGTATCAATATATCTTGGGTAGACATAAGAAATTAAATGGGAATTTGGTGGGAGTTTTGTGGAAGTCATACATGATGTGCAAAAGTCAGCCAGATAACACAGAGCCTAGGACCAAATACTTAACCCAAATTTCACAGTAAGGTACTGTAAACACCACATAAAAAAAAACATTCAGACTTCTCTGGTAGGGAGGAAGTGCCAAAAATATTTTATGTAGATTTTCCAGATCTTGGGGACATCATGCCTCTAACCCCCTGCCATATGGAAAG
The DNA here is from genome assembly GCA_028646575.1 of Pseudocheirus occidentalis. NCBI lineage: Eukaryota > Metazoa > Chordata > Mammalia > Diprotodontia > Pseudocheiridae > Pseudocheirus > Pseudocheirus occidentalis. The sequence goes on along the minus strand of CM053593.1, from coordinate 337,060,695 downwards.
AATAACTGTATAGAACATGGTACTATTATTAAGTAAATTTAACTAGTGAGAAATAATTTACCTTTCACTGCATTTCATGGGACTTGGAAACAAACTGGAGGCAGGGAGGGAAGGATGAGAGTCGGTCGAGGCAGGGTGGGCAGGGTGGGTGCAGTTAAGTCTGCCTTTATTTTATAATTAGTATTTTGAAATCTTGATAACCAAGTGTATGGTCACCCCAGGAAAATGTCCGTTTTTGATACCTTTTTGTTAGCATGTCAAACGCTGCTGCGTGGGCTGCCCTAGGGGAATTCTATTTCAACTGCAGAAAGTTGTTAACATAAGGCTGAGCTTGTAGTATGCCCTTATTATGACAGCTTGCTCAAAACTGCACAAGTGAAAGGACGGGGAAAAATTTGCTGTCATTCTTGCACAGTCTCAACATTATGCTAATCCTACAAATGATGGGACACAGCCAGCTTTGAGAGCCTGACAATTGCAGCCAACCACTCCTCCCACCCCACACCATTTTTATAATCTCCAGCTCTCAGCAACTGGAAATAAATCTGACCAATAAAAATATAGTGGTGACATTTGTCCAGGCAGTTTTCTTTTTATGAATATTTCACTTTTGAGCGTAAATTATTTAAAACATTGACATTAATTCCAAGTTTGGGGTTTTAAAGAATTTCCGACATCAAATACAAGGGAACTACTCTGTAAAATCTGAGTTTGCAAATCATGGCATTAGATTAAAAATGAGTTTTTAAAGTGTTCGGCAGAAAATAAAGGCGAAGGCAAAACTGCTTGAAAAGTACTGTGGCTCTAACAGCTGGCATTTATATAATAACTCTGCACTAATGCATCTTATTTATATTAACTCTTTTGAGACTCATAAGAGCCCTATGAAGCAGATACTATTGCGTGCCCATTTGACAATTAAGGAAACTGAGGCTGATAGGACATTGTTTTACTCAGTCCTTCTAATAGTACTGCGGGCTTAGTGTTATTATTGTCATATTTATTTTACAGATGAAGAAATTGAGGTTCAAAGACATTACGTGCTTTGTCCATAACCCCAATTTATGTTTGACTATATTAGTCAGCCAGAGTACACAGTTAGTTCAAAGCAACTGTATTTAACGAAAAGCAGAGAAATAAAAAGAGCAATGAAGCATGCTCCCTTTAAACCTGGGAAACACTCTCATATATAGATGTAGAGAGAGATAGAGGGAAATACATACACATATATACATACATCTAATATATATGTGCATATATATACATATATATGTATGTGTGTCTGTGTGTGTATACACACACACACACACACATAAATACATATACACACTATTGTAATGTCAAGCAAAGGCAACTTCCAAGGTTAGGAATAGCAGCATAGTAACTCTCCATTTTATTCAGTGACAAATTAAGGCAAAACATTCAAAACAGAAAAGAGAAAATCAAAATATAGCATTCACCCATGTGTAATTCAATAATTTAGTAAGTCCTCAATTCAGTCCAAGTACTACTCCACCCCTGGGTAATACATTCATTTAGTCAATCACAAAGTCTCTCTTTTCAAATGGAGATTAGTTTCCAATCATAAACAAAGTATATTCATTTGGTCAGTCACAGAGCACAAAAAAGTCAAAAGTTTCTCACCCCTGGATCACAACTGAATTACAATTATCATCAGTTAACACCAAGTACTTGCTGAAAAGGGGTGACTGAGAGCACAAGAGGCCATCTACCCCTAAGCTACAACAAGGTTAAGATATTATCACAGCATTTAATACCCAAGGAGAAGTCTTTTCTTCGTCTTGAGAGGAGGCAAGTTCTTAGCAATCTGTTCCTGGAGACATAAAGCTTAACAAAACCACAATATACATTGCCAGTGTTTTCTCAATTAACTCTCTCCTGAAGAACAGTCCTAGAATCCCTGAAAATATCAGCAAGACCCTCTTCCAGGATTTCTGTACATATACAACAATAAAAGCCTTCTTCAGGGCTTCTGAACCAACAGCAAGATTTCAGGACCTCTACAACAACAGCACTGTGCTTAACTATTAGACGAATCTGGCAAAACAACATTGAAACAGACAGACAAAATACCTGCATCACAGCAATGCCTCCTCAGTTCTTGGCAGTTCTGGGTGGTATTTCTCAAAAGTCCTGGGCAGCTCCAACTGGCCCTCAGTAGTCCCTCTCTCTCTTTCTCTCTCTCTGTCTCTCTCTCTCTCTTTCTCTTTCTCTTTCTCTCTCTCTCTCACTCTCTCTCTCTTTCTCTCTATCTCTTTCTCTTTCTCTCTCTTTCTCTCTTTCTCTCTCTCTCTGTCTCTCTGTCTCTGTCTGTCTCTGTCTCTCTCTGTCTCTCAGCAACTCTTGTCCCCAGCAATTCTTTTCTCTCTCTTCCTCCACTATAGTGCTCCCCAAAAGTTCTTTTGGCCTCCTCTGCTTGGGCCCTCTCTCTGCTTGTGCCTCTCTCTAAATCCAGGGCACCAGCTCCTCCTGGTTCAGCTCTCTCTCTTCACATCAATGAGTGCATCCCACAAATGGGATTCACAAGCTCTGGGTTTCAACACTCAACCCAAAAACCAAGCCAATACAGGGGGTTTGTTAAATTCCATTACCATTACAACTACATACACACACGTGTGTATACATGTATGTATATATACATATATGTGTGTGTGCATATGTGTATATATGTACATATACACAATATATATGTATACATACACATATACATTTACCTCCTAAGAGGTAAGTGGACATACATTGAGAACATCGAAGAGGAAGCAAATATCCAATTCAACTCAATAAACATTTATTAAGAACCAACTGTTTGCCAGGCACTGTTCTTCTAAATGCTAAGGACACAAATAAGAAAAAGAAAGATAGGCCCTACCCTCAATGAGCTTACAATCAAATGGAGGAAGACAAAATACAGAAGGAAGCTGAAAATCAAGGTAGGCAAGAATGCCTCCCAGGGGTAACTGACAGGTGTCGGGACATGATGTTTGGTGGAGACCATACCTAGCAGAGCTGCTGATGGGAAGTGGAGAGTTTTCAGCATACACAGGTAGAGGGAGAAGACATGGAGGGAACATGTTGGGAACAACCATACCTCTGATGCTGTGGGGAGTCATTAGGCTTGGCCACCACCTTGCTCCCAAGGCTCTCCTGACTGGTTGCTTCTTTGGCATGTAGCTTCTCTGACACACCATCTCTCTCTGCGTCCTAGTCTCAGGCAGATTTTCTTTGGACTCCTCTTTGTGGCTGCTGTTCAGCTCTGAGTGTGCCATGTTTGCTGATGAATGCTTCCAGGTTCTCTTCTACTAGGCATATGGGCATATGGGCATGAAGCTTCTTCTCCCTGTTTCCAGCTTCTTGTTTCTGCTGGAATCCCTCCTTAGGTGGAGTCTAAGATTTTCCTCATGGAAGGAGTGGGCTCTATTTTCAAAGCCCATAGGTTATTTTCCCTTCTAGCTCAACTGTTTTTAGAAAGCAGAAGACCTTAACAATCAGAATAAGAAAAGCCTCAGTTAATGGGGGAGAAAGAAACTTCCCAGATTTTTTCTCCAAAGAATAAATTGTCTAATCAGTCAATAAGTGCTTATTCTATGTCAGGCACTGAGCTAAGTGCTAGAGATACAAAGAGAGGCATAAACATTTCTTGCCCTCTGAGAGCTTACATTCTAAAAGGAGAAAACATAAATAACTATGTACATACAAAAGATCTCTACAGAGCAGGCACAAAGTAATCTCTGGGGGATAGGGCAGAAGAGGATGCTGGGAAAAGGGCCCCTTCACATGGTAGCCTTGATTCTGAGTCTTATAAGAAGCTGAGGTCAGGAAGGAGAGCATTTCAGGTATGGGGAACAGCCAGTGCAAAGGCACAAAGAGGGGAAGTAATGTTGTGGAAGGAATATTGTAGGCCAGAGTAGCAGGCTCGTAGAGAATATGATGACTAGTTATCATTTAGTAATTTTCAATCATGTCTGACTCTCCATAACTCCGTTTGCGGTTTTCTTTTTTTTTTTTTTTTTTTTTTTTTTTTGCTTTTTGGAGGGCAATTGGGGTTAAGTGACTTGCCCAAGGTCACACGGCTAGTTTTTTGTGTTAAGTGTCTGAGGCCGGATTTGAACTCAGGTACTCCTGACTCCAGGGCCGGTGCTCTATTCACTGCGCCACCTAGCCGCCCCCGTTTGCGGTTTTCTTGGCAGAAATATTGGAATATTTTGCCATTTCCTTCTCCAGCTCATTTGACAGATAAGGAAACTGAGGCAAACACGCGTAAGTGACTTGCCCAAGGTCACACAGCTAGTGACTGAGACCAGATTTGGTTGGACTCAGGAAGCCTTCCTGATTCCTGGGCAGGCCCTGCACTCTCTGCACAATGGCACCACCTAGAGGCCTCTTGGTGACTAGTACAACGTGAGAAAAGATAGGAAAGGGCCAGATTGTAAAAGGTCTCTAATGCTTAGCAGAAGACATTATATTTGAAATCAAATTAAAAGTAGATTTCATTGAGGAGGAAGGTGATTTGATTAGACTTAAACTTTAGGAAAATCATTCTGGCAGGCAAGTGGAGCTTGGACTGTAGAGAGGAGAAATCTGAGGAGCTGACAAGGTTGTGCACTGGGGCAATGTCTGAGCAGATGGAGAGAAGGGGACCTATCAGAGAGGCTGGATTTTCTGAGCTTTGGTTAAGTTGAAGATTCCTTATCTCACAGCCTGAATTGTGAAAGCCACAAAACTAGGCTGCTCCTGTTGCCGTCTGGCTTTTACTTTGTCTTTTACTTTAAACAGCATAACCTGATCACTGGGGTCTGGATTTTCTCCACAGATTGTTCTTTAATCTAGGATGAAAATTCCTTTTGGCTCTTTACTTAGGGATGCTATGACCCCATATTCATTCTAAAGGAAAATCTGTCATGGAAGCCTCACAAAATTATATGGATCTGAGACCTTTGGGGAAACATGTTATACGTATGCTATGCAAGTCCAATGCTTTCAATCAGGATGAACACAGTCAGACTGTGACTGATCAGAATAATACAAGCTCGGAATGCTCTACCAGATCAAGCACTCTAGCATAGTGATGTCATTTTGATCCTCTTAGAAGCCAGACAACAACAAACCAGCAAGTTTTCCCAAGAAAGTACAAAGGGGAAAAGGTGCAAGAGCTGTTATCCCTTATATCTATTCACATTCCTGGTTCCATGAATAGGGAATAGATTTTTTTTTCCAGACCTTAAACCCATATTTTCACTTGGAAAGGGAAAGGAGTGAACTTGGACCTGGCCAAGTGACTTTGTTCCCCACCTCAGTTTCCTCATCAGGAAAATAAAGGTAGTGAATTAGATCACCTAGAAAGTCCTTTCTGGCCCTAATAATCTGTGTTTCCATGAATTGAGAGCCTGGCTTATCTGCCTTCAGGCATAGAAGGATAAATAAGGAAAGGAATGGGACACACTTGCTATTCCCTAGGACACAGGCAAGGGACTTTCTCAGAAATCAGGGCCAGCAGAATGAGGCAAGTGACTTGTAGAAACAAATAAGTGGAGAGAGAATTGTTTCTTCCTATAAAAGCTTCAGTCTCAATCTAATTTAGGTCAGTAAATGAATATTTATTAAATGCCTCTTATGTACCAGCCCTGTATAGAAAGAAAGCTATGAAAACAATTCCTTCCCAGTGAGTTCACAGTCTAATGCAGGAGATAACATTAACATAACTACATACAAATAATATGGAATCCATACATATGTGTGACTATGCATACATACATACATATATATATTCATACAAACAATACACTGGGAATAGTCACAGAGGAAAGGGACTAAGATTACAGAAAACTAGGAAAGGTTTCTTGCAGAAGATGATGCTTTAGCAAAGATTTGAGGGAAGCCGGGGGGTGAAGGTAAAGGAGAGAGTTCCAGAAATGTTAGATATCCAGTGAAAATACTCAGAGTTGGGGCATGGAGTGTCAGGTGGGAAAAATATTCAAACTGACAAGGTAAGAAGGGGTTAGCTTATGAAGAATGTGAGGAGTCAGAGGATTCTATGTTTGATCATGAAGGCAATACAAGCCACTGGAGTTTATTGAATGGAGTGGGATGGGATGTAACATGATCAGATGAGTGCTTTAGGAAGATCAGTTTCTAGAAAGTTTGTAAAATAGTAAAGTATTAATAATTTCCTTCTATAAAACTGGCACAAGTGCATGTTGTTTCCTAAGATAGAATGTAAGTACCTTGAGGGCAGGTATTCTACTTTAGTCTTCATATTCCTATTGTGAACAGTGTCTGACATAATTGATGTTTAATAAATTCTTGTTGATTATCTCTTCTTCCAAAATCACATCTGGAATTTGGTAGCTTCATTTGATTTGAACAAAACAATCCAGCCTAGTCCTTATAGAACTTGAAGAACAGAGAAAGTTTCCAATCATGTCTAAGTCTGAAGTAGCTAGGGGGCACAGTATATAGAAAAGGCTAGAACTGGAGTCAGGAAGATCTTAGTTCAAATTTTGCCTTAGACCTTTGCTGAGTGTCTTTGGGCAAATCATCTAAACTCTCTCAGCTTCTTCTCTAAAATGGGAGTAATATAGTACCAATTCATAGTGTAATTATAAAGATCACAGGATATAATACGTGAAGAGCTTTGCAAACCTTACAGTGTTCTGTAAATGATAGTTATTATTGTTTAATTTTATTTCAAATATGTGTCTCTCAGTGTTATCATAAAGTTTAGGTATTTAGTCAACTTGGATTCTGTTATTTTGATAATTATATTTTTATAAGAAAAGACGATGCGGACTGCATCATTAACTTTATCCCATTTCCTTGTATTCTGCGTCCAGGGAAACAACCAGCTGGCATACTGTAAATGACACCAATCCCGTAGAAATGCATCACCTGAGGGGCATAAGAAGGTCATATCTATGGTTGAGGAAGATTGATTTAGCAACTGAATGGAGGATGAACTAGAGTGGGGAAATGCTTGAGTTAAGGCACCCATCCGATTACTGCAATAGTCTAAGCATGAGGTGATAAGGAGCTGTGCCAGGATGGTGGTAGCACCAACAGAGAAAAGGGCCAGATAGGAGAGATAATACAAAGCTAAAATCACCAGGACTTGACCACAGACGGGATATGGTACGGGGAGGGGTGAGAATGAGGGGAGTCTGGGATGATACCTCAGTTATGAACCCTGATGACTGGGATAGTCATGGTTTCCTAAACAGTAACAAGGAATTTCAGAAAGGAAGAAGGTTTGGAGGGAAAGATAATTAGTTCAGTTTGGGTTATGTTGAATCTAAGGTATCTATGCATATCTATTTGGAGAGTTTTAAAAGGCAGTTAGATATATGAGATTCTAATTGTAAGGAAGGGTTAAAGCTGGATAAATAAACCAAAGAATCATCAGCATTGAGATGATCATTGAAACCATGGGAGCTAGTGAGATCAAGTGAAATTGTATAGAATGAGAAGAGAGAAGGGACCAGAATGGATCTGTGGGGATCCTTCAGCAGGTATGATATGGATAAAACTTCAGTGAAGGAGGCTGAAAAGAAGCAGTGAGACAGGTAGGTGAAGAATGAGGACAGAGCAGCATCACAGAAACAAGAGGGAAAAAGCTATCAAGGAAAAGAGGATGACCAACAGACACAAGTCTTCCTGACAACACATCCAGTGTCTTATCTGCCATTCCTGATTACCTCTCTTTAAAGGTTAACAAAATGCTTTTCCTGAGTTCATAGAAGAAAAAAAACGAAACAAACAAAAAAAAATCAAGAGACACATGCATTAATTGCATCACGTTTATAACAAAACTGAAATCAAAAAGTTTTGATCAGTGGCTACCACCATAGGAAAAGTTTCCTGAGTTGGCATCGAAATTATGTTAGATGAGTTCATTGGCACAGTTGGTAGAGTGCGAGGCCTGGAGTCAGAAAGACTCCTCTTCTGAGTTCACATCTCACCTCAGACACTTATTAGCTGTGACCCTGGTCATGTGACTTAAACCTGTTTGCCTCTGGTTCCTCATCTGTAAAATGGGTTGGAAAAGGAATTAGCAAATCCTTCTAGTATTTTTGCCAAGGAAACCCCAAATGGGGTCAAAAAAAAGTCAGACACAACTGAACAACAAAATCTCATTGAAATCAGGAGCCCTGAGTAAGAATTCTATCCCCCACACAATTTAGCATCACTCTGGACACTCAGTAAAAGCTTAACAGATTGAGTTCAACTCCCCCTAATTCCACTTTGTAGTTTTCTCCCTCGGGCCTAGGTTAAAATAGGATGTGATTTTCTCCTGGAACAAAAGGAAGCCACACTAAAACTTAACCCCAATGTCACTGGACCTTTAGAAAGCTATCTTAATCCTCTGCTACATTTTTGTCAACAGCTTCTTTCTTCACTCAGGTTTGGGGTAAGCCTGGAGTCTGCTCTATTTCAAGAACTGCAGGTAAGAGAATCAAGAGGCTTCTTTGATGTGCTGGAGTAATTGAAGCCTGGAAAAGTCATTTATTCCTACACAGGGAAAGAAGCTTGGAAAGGAGCAGTATCTTCCCTGAGAAGGGAATAAGTGGGAGGGAGCAGAGAAAAACATTGGATTTAGGGAGGTTTGAAGCTCAAAGCCAAAGGCAGTTTGTTGTAAAGTTCCTCAGTCTGAGACTGTAGTCAGTAAATGTAGATGATGAAAATTGGCAGGATGCAATTGGTAGGGATGCAAGTTGGCTGTTTTCCCCTACAATTCACCAAATGCCCTTTTTTCTTTTCTTTTGTTTTGCTAAGGATTACTTTCTCTCTTCTGCATATGAAACTAGGGAAGACATTGATTAATAGCAAAATTATTACATTCTAATTTAGTCGTTGCCTTTCCAAGAAAGTAGCTTAAGCTAATGCAGAGAATATATTGGAGTCAGGAGACCCTGGTTTGAAACCCACCTCAGATACCTTCTTGCTGCATCAGCTTGGACAAGTCTTCTGTTTGGTGTTTACACAACTCTCTAGAGAGGGTTTCTTAACCTGGGATCTGTGAACATTTGCTTTACTTTGGTTTTTTTTAAACATATTTTGATCATTATCTTTAAATATAATTGGTGTCCTTGCAATACTATGCACTTTATTTTATTCATTTAAAACATTATTCTGGGAAGGGGTCCAGAGACTTCACCAGATTGCCCCCAAAAGCCTAAGAACCCCTGCTCTAGGATGTAGATGTAAAGAAAAGTGATTACATGCTTTTGCTAGGGAGAGTCTCTTTACCTGAAAGTTCTCTCTACCAGTGTAATGACAGGTCTCGACTCTATCACCAAAATAGCAACGCCTTCCAAGTAAGTGCTGCAGATATTGTGTGATATATAGAAAAAGGTATAAATATATATATATATACATATATTTGTATGTTTATATACATATATATACTCATATTTATATATTTATATGTGAAAGAAGCTGAGATTGTGATTTGCCCAGGGTCACATGGCTAATGGACCAGGTCAGACTCAAACCCAGTTTTACCAGACTACAAGCTCAGTGCTCTATGCACTTTTCCATGCTACCTGTCACAACGTCAATTTCAGTAGCCCATGGATTCTATGGAAGTGGCTTGTTGAAATGAAATGACACCTCCACATATTATTTCTGGGCATCTATCACAATTTTCTTCATGATCATTTTCAGTAGGCTGAATTCCTCCCCAAACCCATGCCTCCTCTACCGTATTTCTGTCAATGGAACTTTTGAGGAACCCAAGTTCAAAACTTTGACTTTATGCTTTTCTTCAACCCCCAAAACCAATCAATTCCCAGGTTTTATGGGTGCTATTTCCATGACATCTCTGAAATCTGTCCCTTCGCCTCCACTCACATGACCTCTAATGTGGTTCAGTGTCCCATCATTTCTCACCTCAACTATTGCAATAGTCCCAGAATTAATAGGTTTCCCTTCTCTTTCTAATCTGTCTTGTACATAATTTCTAAGTTGGTATTCCCCCAAACTGAGAATCTGACCATGGGTAGTGTCAATACAATATTTACAGCACCCACCCATGGTCACTAAAAAGACCATGACTATAAATACTGCATGACTCTCGATCACAAAAATAACAAATTCTCCATGTGGAAGACAGAACCAAAACATTTATTTAGACACCAAAAATCCAAATCCCAAAACCAGTAAGCTGATTCCATCATAGTAGTAAGGAAGCTAACAAGCCCTTACAACACAGAAAGCCACAGCATCCTTTGGGCTTCCCACAATAGAAGATCAATAATTACTCATGAACCTCTCTATCTCCTTGCTTAGGCTTCTCTTTTTCCTACCATCTCTCTAGCTCTGACTCCCAGCTTCCTGTGGTTCTGCTTCACCCATCAGCAAATTCCTCCCTCCACAGGCTCCATGTGACTTCAATCAGTCTATTAGGGGGGAGAGTTTATCTTCAAAGCAGGGAAGGTCTTCAAATTCCACCTTAGGTCTATTAAGGGGCAAGGAAGATCTTCAAATTCCCATTCCCATTACACCATGTCATTTAAAACTCAAAAATCTTAAAGTCATAGGATTATAAATCTGGAAGAAACTTCAGAGATGATTCTATTCCAACCCCCATGTTTTACAAATGAAGAAACTGAGGCCTTCAGTGGACCCTTATTGCATGTAGGGTAAAATGTATCATTTTCCCACTGATTTTTAAAGCTCTCCACAGTCTGGATACTATGTATCTTTCTGGTTTTACTTCCTGATGCTACCTTTCAGGCAAGCACCATTGCAGTCAAAC
>CM053593.1:337001784-337049424 GCA_028646575.1 Pseudocheirus occidentalis | reverse complement strand
AAAAAAAAATTCATGCACGTTACAATGGCTTTGTTGAGGGTTTTTTCTTTTCTTTTTCCTTTCCTTTTTTTTTGCTTTCTAAATAGAGAAAGCAAGGAGAGAAAATAGATTTCTATATATTGAAAAATTTATAAAATGTACTTTAAAAATCTTTTGACAGTCTTTCTTAGTTTGAGTGCCTCCCATTGGAGGTTACCTTCAATTTTTTTCTTTTATGTATGTTGTCTGTCCATAGTTATTTAAATATTGTCTTCCCTATTAGACTATGAGTTCATTGATAATAGCCATTATTTTTGCCTTTCTTTTTATCCTCCCAGGCTTGGTACAGTGGCTGGTATATGTCACTTACTAAATAAAGGCTTGCTAACTGATTGACTAACTCACTGATTGATCACTGCCCCTTCTGGGCTCATAACACTTATTTCATCTAATAAGTGTGTATCATAATTATCTGAATATATCAGTTCCTACTCCTAATACATTACAAACTCCTTAAAAAGGAGCACATCTCAGTTATGTTTTTAATTATGTTCTGTATCTTTTTTATGGGTCTCTTTTATCCCATGCCAAAAGGAGACAAGAAACCTTGTTTTCACTATACAATTATTCATCTCATTCTACAAAATCCAAATATCAGCATTAGCAAAAATACCAAGAAAAGGCAATTAAACATTATCCAGCAATATCAATTGTAGAGCACAAAGAAATCAAGAAATTCAAAATTGTGGCTTAGTAGGAAAATTAGTAGTGTTGTGAACTCTCATCCAGAAGCTCATCCAAAGAAATCTAGAAAATTTACTATACCGAAAAAATCATGAGTCCTTTGTCTAGCCTGGCTCAACAAAGGGAGACAGAATGAGAGGCCCACAGACATGGGTCAGTCAGACCAGGTGCACACAACTGAGACATGATAGGACCTAGAGAGAGGCTGGGCACTAGGACAAGAAGAAGTCACAGACAAAGACAAAGCCATTCTTGGACATTTACCAATGCAAGAAGGTAATAACAGATGTGAACTGATATATTTGTCATTTACCAACCAGTTCCAGGATGCAAATATAGGGTGAAGTGAGAAGGACACATGCTTGTCCACAGCATAGCATTCCCTACTAGGAAGACACTAGGTGATATAACCAGAAAGGAGAAATTTCTAAAGCAAGCAGCAGTATCCATGTGACTCTGAGCAAGTTTTCATTTTGAGCATCTAGCCCAGTTTACAGAGGAATAACCAAATCAGAAATCAAAGAACAAAGGGGAGACTACCAGTCTGCTACTGAACTAATAGATTTACAGATGACTGATAGGGCCTAAGTTTAGTTGTAGTTTTCTCTTGCACAGGGTCAGACCCAGGTCAGAAACTGGAAGAGTTTCTTAGATAATGGCATCTGTAAAAAGACTTTGCCTTAGATCAGACCACTTTAGAACACTGAAAACTTGCAGGTCCCCACACTGTCCCTAACATCATAAAAAAAACAACACCCAATTCCTCTATAAATCAGCAATAAGACTATTTCATTAACAACAAATCTTCCCTACCAAATTGTCTCAAGGCTCAGACATAACCTCCTATGCTAAGTCAGGAAATGTTATGGAAGAAAGGGCAAACAAACAAAATAACCCCCACTTTAAGGGACTATTATGGTGACATAGCGGTTAAAGAAACAAACATAGAAGATGACTCCAAAGCATCTACAAGCATCACAAAAAAACACAGGTTGGGCTCAAATTCAATGAGAATTCCTGAGAAAGATGAAGCAAGAGTTTAATGAGAGTTATTTTTCCCCAAACACAATAAGAGCAATTGGAAAGGGAATTAAGAGCTTTGTGAAAGAGATACAAAACATTGTGCAAGAAACAAAAAACTTCCTGAAAATTAGAATGGATGGCATGGAAGTAAAAGACTCCATGAGACAACAGTACTAAAATAAAGTTTTTTAAAAACCTGAAAAAATAGAGGAAAATGTTAGGTTTCTCATTTCAAAATTCAACTGTCTTGGAAAACAGATCAAAAGGGGAAAAACAGATGTATAGGAGTATTTGAATGATGTGATTCATACCTCCCCTCTCAAAAAAAAAAACACCTAGGCATTATATTTCAAGAAATCTTAAAGGAAATCTGCATAGATCTAATGGAACCAAAGGGTAAGGTAGAAGTAGAAAGTATCTACCAATCACCTCCAGAATGAAACCCAAAATTAAACTTCTGAGAAAATTACAGCCAAAATCCAGACCTTCCAAGTCAAAGGAAAAAATACTGCAAGCAGCCAGAAAGGACATACTGCAGAACCATAGTCAGAGTCACACATGACTTAGCAGCCACCAATATAAAAAATTAGTGAACTTGAAATATGACATTCTAGAAGACAAATAATATGAGCTTACAGCCAAGAATAACTTATCCAGCAAAATGGACTACCTGTAGAGAAGTGGACTTTCAATAAAATAGGGGAACTCCAAGAAATCCTGATGAAAATATTAGTGCTGGGTAGAAAATTTGAACAGAGTAGTAAATGGAAACATAAAAAGGTAAATCTAAATGATCAATGATAAAGGACCAAAGGAAAGTAAACTACTTATATTTAAATATTAGAGATAATCCATGTCCCCTCCAAAGTGTACTATCACCAGTCCATAAAGGGAGTCCAATTTAAAAACTCCTGGGAATAGTTTTGTTATGCTTTGATGATCTTAAGGAAAGAATGGAAAGAGAAGCAAAGGGGACTGTGCTGTGTGAGTGAAGGAAAATTAGGAGGAAATATCTCAAAATGTGGGTTCACAAATAGACATCTATACAAATAAAGAAGAAGGTGTCGGAGAGAGTGGTTCACCCTTGAATATTATTCTCATCTTAATTAGTCAAAAGAATAAAGTCTCTCTCTCACATACACACACAGAGTTAAGTACAGAACTAAATTTCATTCAACAGGGAAATAGAGAAATGAGGAAATAGGGAAGGGGAATTGTAAAGAATAGATTGAGAGAAGGACTAATTATAACCAAAATAAACTCTCAGGCATCCAGGTGATACAGTGGATAAATTACTGGGCCGGTAATCAGGAAGAACTGAGTTCAAAACCATCCCCAGACACTTACTATCTGTGTGACCCTATACAAGTCACTGAACTGTTTGCCTCAGTTCCTCATCTGTAAAATGTGCTGTAGAAGGAAATGGCAAACAACTCCAGTATATTTGCCAAGAAAACCCCTAATGGTGTCATGAAGTGTTGGACATGACTGAAATAACCAAACAACAACAATAAATGAAGGACATACAGAAATATTTATAGCTGTTTTGGAAGTGGCAAGGAATGGGAATTTGATGGGACACCATAAATTGGGGAATAGATGAAAAAGTTATGATATATGTATGTGACATAATACTATTGTACTTACTTCTTGGAGTAGATAGGTGGCACAGTGGATCAGCCATAGCAGATAGGTGGAGGAATGTTCTTGGAATCAAGAAGACATCTTCAGGAGTTTAAATCTGACCTCAGAAACTTATTGAAAAATGATTAAACAACAAATTGAATTCTTATTAGTATTGTGATAAGTCAGAATTCCAGAAGACTAAATGAGAAAATATGCACCATATCCTGATTTTTTTTAAATGGCCAAAGGACAAATTTGTTTTCATTGATTAAATTTATAATGAGTTTTGTTTCTGTTATGTCCTCAATTGGGGTTGGGGGAGCAGGAGTGAGAAGGTGCAAAGGTGGATTTTGGTTGATTAAAATAAGTAAAATATTAGGAATAATGAAGCAATAAATTGTAAGAAGAAGCTGACAAAATTCTCCAAAATAAGTCTTACTTGTAGTAACTTAATATTGTGTGATTTGAAGTCAAATTTGGGCAAATGGAAGGATAAAAAGTTTATCTAAAATATGATTATCTCAATAAATTAAACAAATCAGTGACATACAGAATATTCAGCAGCAGCATGCCTGCATACACCAGACACTTGGAAGGTTTTAGATATGAACTAACTGTATGTAATATGTAACAGTATGTATTAATCTATTGAAATATATTATATTCTCACTTTTTTCTTTTATGAACTTCTGATATGAACCATTTTAATGTCAACTTATTTCACTTAGTTGATGTCATGCAGTGTTCTGGTAATTGACATAAACAGCACAATGTTTGCCATAGTCAGGAACATCTGCCAGACTTTGCTGTTGACAGAGGATTACTTTTATACCAGCACTTTGCATGGGGCATCCTCCATGTCATTAGATAAAATCTTTAATGCACATGTCTTCCTGCTTTATGCTTTACTCACCATTGATACTCGGGATTGTTGGGCAAAGTCACCTTTCTGGTTACATCTCTTATGGAAACTTTTAATGATATTAACATTCATGAGAAACATTTAGTTTGAGGTAAGTTGTCTTTTGCTCCAACAAGTCAAATTCTTTCTTGTAACCCATCAGTATAAAGCACAGTGACACTTAAATATCTCTCAATTTCTCAATGAATTATGGGGTTATACAGATGGTTTTAGAGAAAATTACATTTGAAAGACATCCTTTTCTTTGGATAGACACTAAAGATGAGTGGTGAGCTAGAGTAAGGATGCAAAAGGAGGGGAAAAAAAAGCACAGACTCAACTGCAGTGCTTTCAGTGGTCCCAAGTTCCTTTCTACTACAATAAACCTAATATTTTAGCTATGCGTTATTAATACAAATCACATGTTATTAATATAAGCCATAAACTACTAGAATTGTAAAAAATTAAAATTTCTTATAAAAAGGTAAAAATTGACAAACACATAAGTAGGATAATGCATATTGACAAGGATTAATTGTTTGCCAGAATTGATAGAAAAAGGATCACACATGAATGGAAAAGAAATAAGCTGGGAATGTTTAAAAAGTGAACTACAACAAATGAATATATATAGGGGATTCTTCACTGATATCCATAAGATATTAATATGGCAAAAGAAAAGCCTCTAGAATATTTGGTAAATCCTCTGGGGAAAATTTATGGACAAGAATTAAGAAAAATAAAGGTGCATAAGCACAAGAACACAGGAAAGGGTTGTGATGTTCCCAAGTAGAAGAATTTTACTTATAGATGAGATCATGGATCCATTGAAATATCCAAATATGTCTTCTAATAGGTAGAACACTGTCTTGTTTTTTTAATGAGAATTAATAAAGATTTTGGGTATTATTGATGTTAAAATATCATCATTACAGGCGATGGCTCTGTTGAACATTTAGCAAAGAATGTCCATTCCCCATGCAGTATTATTCTAGTATCTGTAATACAAGGTGGAATTTTGCACCGTAACAGTGAAGGCATGATTCAATTTGAAATGACAGGTGATAGAGGAAGCAAATGAGAGAAAGAATTTTCCTAGTGTAGTAGATAAGTCTTGAGTTCTGGTGTGGTGTGTAAATGACTGTCTCGTAACTTTTGCTAAAGAGTGATGTACAGATTATAGATTTCCAAGGCCATGGAGAACACTCTTTGACATGGAGTATAAATACATCCATAGTATAGAAAATTCTTTATACTTAGACATTACTGTCTAGAAAAAAATGCTAATATAAAGTGACATGAAGAAAGATGTTCAAGGCAAGTTCTATTTTTTCATAGCAATGGATTTTTAATTAGTTGAGATAATTTTGTAGAATATTTAATTGCCAGTTTTGATTTATTACTCAACTTGATTGGTCTGACTATTTTAAGTTTCAGTTATGACAAATATTTTATAAGCAATCTCAGATTTTCTGTTTGCATTTACTTAGTAATTACCATGTATTATTTATTTTGCCTTTCTAAGTGTCATCTTACTAATCAGGTTTTTTTTTCTAGTAATATTTTGTAAACTGTGTGTATGGATTACTCTCAATAATAAATGGTCTTCCAATTCAATGAAAAAAGAAGGTAGGAGTAAATAATAGTGATAAATTTGCCTCTTACATTCTTATACTTCTGTTCTTTATAAAGGCCTTTGACCCAGTTATTTACATACTGAGGCAAGTGTGAAGCCTGAAGTTGTGTCTGTTTTTCTACATAGTATAAGAATCATTCTGACTAATAAAAGAACATCTATGGAATTTGAAATGCTGGCAATTGAAGAATCTAGATACTCAAAACAGTTCACCTGACACATTTTTTTTATTTAAATCTGCTCTTCTGCTTGTCATATAAAAGCATGTTCACTATTCCAACAATTAGGTGTCAAGGTGGGGACCACAATAGCTAATTAATTAAAAGAGATCATGCACTGATAAAGAAGTCTCCTAGTTTCTGTCATGCATATGACATACACTTATGCAAATATTTAAAATAAAATTATAATAACAACTTTATCCTATGTAATGTGTGCATTTATATGGGTCACAGACCGCTAAATGAGGTAAATAAATAACATTTAACAATACATATTTCCCTAGTTAGAATTTGCATAGACAACCAAAAATGCAAATTCAATATATCTATTCAATGAGTTGTTAACAGTCACTTTTAAATAGCTTACATTGACTAATTTTATATCACAATGAAACATTTTATAAAATTGAAGAAAATAAAGTAAAGGGAAAAGAGAAAAAGTATGAGCTTTTAATGTGCTCTAGAAGGACCCCCCCCCCAGAAGAATGTCGTTACAATTTTATAAATGTTTTCCTCGGAAGAAACAACTCCATTTCTCTTTCTGCTGAGAAGAAAGTATGGCATTAATTGCAGGGTTGTTATGTGGACAACAACAAATTAAGGTGATCCTCTTTCCCTTTCAATATCCTGCTAGATGCACGCATAGGCCACACTTTTATGCAGGAGTCTTTGAAATACTTTTCTTCCTTGTCATTTGTAGTTCATAGAAGAAAGGAGTACTTGGAAATGAAAACGTAAGAGTCAAGATCACAACAGACACAAAGTATGACAGGAAATGTTTACAAAATATAGTTTTTGAGGATCTTTTTTAAAAAATTTGAATTATCTGTATTAATGCAATGAATATGAAGGACTAGTAGTGAAGTGGATTTGAAGACACTACATGTGTTTAGTGTCTAAACTCTCAAAGTATTTTGATTTTGACGTTGGCTCCAGAGGAAAGGATATGGCTCCAACTCTAGTCAAGTTTATTCTAAGAGAATTTCACTTCTGGGTAATTAACTAGAAGAGTAAATGTCCTTCTTACATTCTCACTGAAATAACATTGTCAAAATCACAGACATAATGTTGAAAGATCTTGCAACTTTGTCCCCATCCAATTTCCAACTGATAGCATACAACTGTCTCATTCCAAATTTCAAGAAGTGGAAATACTGGACTTCAGATGAGTTATGGTGAGTTACAGATCAGTTATCATTTACTTCCTTTTGCAATGTGTACCCCACCATTTGCTTTTACCTTTCTATCTCAAGAAAAAAAAATAGGAGGTTCAGAAATAGTAACTTCCCTGACTTCAATTCCTTCCCATCACTTAATTCTTCCTAGAGCATAAACAAAAGTTAAACTGTTATGGAACCCATAATTCTATCATCATGAGGTAAGTACATATTCTGTGCTTAAAACATGCAACCTTCATTAATCTAGTCGGTCGAAGGAACCATATGCAAATGGTCAAATGTTAAAAAAAAATTTCTGAGTATGTGTATCAGTACGTGATAAATAAATGTATATGCATATATATTCACAAACAGGTACAAGAACATATGCCCTGAATATAAAGTTGATAAGCAACTGATCTCAGTGAAAACTTGAAGAAACTGAATACCTTACTGAGTTCTCTGTTAATGACATTGGACATCTCTATTGCTTACTCATTTCTTTCATAAAATCTGGCTGACTACTTAATTTAGCTGCTCGAGTTGTCAGTGGATGCTGAAATGATGCAGGAAAGAGTTGAGACTGTACTTGTTTGGTTAACAAATTCCCTGCAAAACATCTCCCCAAGCCCCCAGGAGCTATGCTGATGTCACATCCGTTGCCCAGGTTTCCACACCTCTCCCAGCAGTTACTACTCATCTCTCTCTCTCTCTCTCCCTCTTTCCCTCTCCCCCTAACCTTCTCTTTCACTCTCTCGTTCTCTCTTTCTCTTTTATTCCCCCTTGGGTCAAAACTTTTTTCAGTGGGCTAGCTGGGTAGCTGAGAGGGAGGAGGAGGAGCAGTGATTTGGAAGAGCTTCAGCACCACGGGCAGCGCCTGCTGCAGCCTTGCCCACCCCGCTTAAGCTCCTGGACTCCCAGCTCAGAGGATGCCTGCGGAATGATCACCCCCCAGGGCGGCTGCTGCTGCTGCTGTTGCTGTTGCTGCTGCTGCTGCTGTTGCTGCTGCTACTGCTGCTGCTGCCCCGTTCCTGCTGGTGCTGATTCTGCCACCGCCACTGCTGCTGCTCCTTCCACTCGGATTCTGACTGGCAGACAGAAAGTGCAAGTGACAGGAGAAGGGTCCCTGCAGTGAAAGTGGAGTAGCTGAATAAAAGAGAGTAAAGAGGGAAAGAAACCCAGAGCAGAATGCAGGCGCCGTCCAACCTCCTCAACCTTCTGCTGCTTTCTTTGCTGGCTGGACTGGATCCTTCCAAGGTATGAACAATATTCTATATTATTTTAAATAAATGCAGTACTTTTTTTTTTAAGCTGGGAGGACAGTACTTCAAGCTATCATCTCTTACTCGTCTTACCTTTACGGTATGGCAGATGGTAAGTTTGCCTACTCAAGGCATAGTGCTGCAAGGTAGACTCAGTCTGGAGGAGAGGGGTTGAAAAGAAGGCAAGGGGAGTGAATATCGTGTATCTGTGTAGTGGGCAATGCGGATCTCTGGGGAATTTAGCTATTTTTTTCTTTTCCTGTCCAAAGGCTTTGTGTGCTCTTCTGTGGTCTGACAGAAAAAAGTGGAGTTTTCAATTATAATAATATTAGTTGTAAGCATGTATTAGAGTATGCTAGGACTGCTTGCCCCTTTGTTTAAAGTGGAGAAGCATATTTCCAGCTGAGCCTGGTCAATAACACTCCCTTCTCAGACGTGCTGCAGTTTGTGTCCAAAATATTTGGGATGCTGCTTGTACTACACAAGGCAGAACAGCATGGTTGAACTCTGTCATTGCCTAGAACTGGTTTGGTGAGAGAGAATATTTTCTTGTGTATTGCTTGTTTGTTACCTTTCCACTACTAAAAGAAAAATGCCATGGTGGGGGGGGGTGAAGGAGAGGTTGAAGAAGTTCTGGTTTCCAGTGTTAAGGAATAGTGAGATAATCAAACTATCATGAAGGAGAAGAATGATGGCTATAGCTCTTAAACTCTGAAAAAAAAATGCTCTGTCCTAGCTATCAGGAACATAGGTGTACTCTAGCAAAAAGGCAGAAACCATGAAGAAATATTTCCATTGGTGAATGCGGCAAGCCATAATGACAGTCAGATATCCTGAGAGACTTAGTATTCTGAAAAATCATTATCTTGAGTAAGAAGTGAGATGTCAAGGAAGGCAGCCCAAAATACTACTTATTAGCTAGGTATCTTTGCTTCTTTATTTGTTCTTTCCCTGAAGACAATTTAAGGCTATCAGCTAGACTAAGGAGGCCAAAATATTATAGTGGGCCTTAGGTTGTAAATTAAATTCAAGAGTCAACAGCATCATCATATAATGTTGGTGAAGTGTGGAGAATTTAAGCTTCAATTCAAAATTCAGTAAAACTGAGACTTTGCCAAATACAATTCCATACTTTAGGAAGCAATACTTCAAGGCCTTGCAAATACCGTGTGCAGTAAAAACTTGAAATAAGTATCATACATGCTAGCAATCCATTTGTGTGTACTTTTCAAAATTGTTTCAGGTTAATGGGAACACACAGCTCTCTCCCCTTTAACTAACAGTTACATTACTGGTGTCATTCCTTACATATTGCATTTAGTGGTTGTGAATGCCATCTTAATGATTTTAGTGATGCAGTTTGCATATTAAGTAGTATTTTTATAAAGTTTCTACTTTCTTAAATAAGTTTTTTCCCAGTGGAAAAAATATTGGGCATGCTTTGATAATACACACAACTTGAAGCATTTATTTGGAAATTAAAAATTCAAGATTTCTGACAACACAGCATAATAGTTTATCGACATTCACTGAAGAGTTACATTGAGAAAAAAACTCTTAATGTCATTGGACATGAAGTTTGAAATTACTATAGAAAAATATCCATAGCAATAAACTCAAGTACTAATAAATCCAAGTTGTATTCAAAATGAAATTTAAGTCATTTGAAAAAATGAAACATTTTAAAAATATAAAGTTTAGCAGTCATTAATAAAAACTACACTCTCAAAATTTGCGGATATTTTCTAGAAAATTTCCTTTTCATGAAAATAAAATAGTATGGGACTTAGTTCCAATGGATTTCACCCTGAATTCAAAGTACTTTACAAACCCAGAAGCACTATATTCATATATTTTTGCCATCATTATCAATATATCAATCAGCATCAATACAACCCAAAGTCAGCTCTTTATAAGGACTACCAGACAAATAATTCATCTTTAATTAGGGGTGTTCAATGTTATTAAACTTTCATATCTCACCATGACCATTTGGGAACACAAATCTGAGAAATACAGAAAGGGACAAAGGCATGCATTAACTTTTCAGATAGTCTTTATGGCCTTCTTGAAACTGCAATACACTGTGAAAGGATCAGATAATAATAACATTTTGTTCTATAACATAAAACATCTTAGAGAATATCAAAATGTTCATTTCACTCAAGTTTAATAAAATTTAAAAAAACAGAAAACTCAGACTAAGGCTTTCTGAGAAGAGGCAAAGAAGTGTTCATCTTGTTTTGCTCATCAAAGCACATTTTGAACCCAAAATATATTGCACATGGAGCTAAACACAAAGATCACTATTGAACCCTCAAAGTCATAACAGATCAGGTTGTATACTGAGTATGGCCAGTCAAGTTTACCCTTTGCACTTTAGATTTAAAACTTTGATGGCAAATTCTCTCTTCTGAGGAAATTTTGCTTTCTGAAATTAGAATCCAACTATACATATTAACTAAGAGGAACTGCCAAGTATGATACCCAGAAAGGCCTAATGTTTTAAATGGAGGTTAAATGATGACCCTTGATGAACAAAGGCTTGTATATAAATCCCAGACACATTTCACTTTTCCTTTTACCTTAAGTTATAGTAAAACTGACCATTAATACACAATTATCTTTTGAATTGGAGTTTCCAAACTTTACTCAGCTATAAGCAATCCAGCTTACTTGCCTTTTTTTAATACCCAACATGATGGTAAATGGGCATGGAAATAAATATACACATAGGGGTCACCAACTTGGAAAAAAGAAGACACAAGAGGTATATGATTTCCAATTTCATGTCTGTAGAACTGATTTCTCACTTTGATTTTATTAAAACCAAATCTGCAAGTGATCCAAAATGGTTTCACAAGAAATTGACTATCATTACTTAAAGAGGGTTATTAAATATTTACCCTTATGATACCTCTTATATGCTTATAACCTCACCTTGGTTATATGATGCTTTATAAGGTGTTTAAGTATCGCCATCTCATGGTAAGATAGGCAACTTGAAAATCCTAGGTGGAATTCGGAATTCAAAGAAATGCCAAAGATTTTATGTCTGAAGATAATTCATCCTGTAGATGAATTAATTTTCAGCATTGACATACTTTCTTTTTCTTTTTTTGTTCCTTTAGCATGTCAGAATATTGGCACAAATACTATCCTTAAGTAAAAGAAGACAGCCCACTACTAATTAATTATTTGGATTTTTTCTGACAGATCATCAATTTCCCTACTACTAAAATTATTAAAATCTATGCTCTCTTAATTACAGCCTAATTAGGAGTTTCTATTTATATTTAGAAAACATATTAGTTCCATCAATCCTGTCTCACAACCACCCCTGGCCCCCCATGGCACACTTTTTAGTTTCATTCTTAATGGAGTGTCAGCTTCATGGGCAAAATGCCAAAATACATTTAAGTAAAATAAGCTAAAGATCTAAAAAGCTAACAAGAAAACAGTTACTTGCTTCAGTATCACAGAGAAGGGACTATAGAAAACTTTGAAGTTCCTAAGAGTTACTGCTAGATGGCATCTCTGTGCTTCTTAACTGAAATCTTGATGTTCGGTAATGACCTTGATAGTACAGAGACTGAACTTCTCACAAGGCTTACTTTAGGCAGGCCTTTCATTTGATCACTAACAAAATAATCACTACACTGAATGAGAAGCTCATGTTGCTCTGCTTGGCAAGTCTGATCTATGAACAAAGCAGGAGATGAACACTGCAGTACAGGTGAGAAAAGAACATTTGGATCTGGTGTTAGCTTTTTTAGTTTTATTTTGGGGAGAAGGGAGAGGGAATTAGGGTTAAAAATGGTTGACATAAAGAGACTCAGATATTTCAGCTTTTCCTGATCTTTAATACAGTTCTGCATGTATTACACAAAAGAGAATAATCTTGTGGAGTAGTACTTCTATTGAGGACAATATCATGGTCATTATCTTGATATGTATTAAGAAATCAATCATCATAAAATGTGGGCCTTCCAACAGATATGAAGCATAACAATGATGCTCTAATAGCTTCCATATGCATCTAATTTTTCTTCCTGTCACCATCAGATCTCCAAATTAGAACCATTAGGCTAAGAGAGACATCTGACTTAGTGTGATAGAAACACAAGTCAAGCATTTCAATAATTATCAGATTTCTATGTTTCTTTATCTAACCTTCTACCATAAGGACTGGACCCCAGAGTATTAAATGGCTAAAGATAATAAGTTGAGATACTGAAACCATGTAGGAAGTTTATGTGCAAATTTAAAGAAAAGCTTATTTTGATGAGTGCTCACTTTTCTCCTCTGAAAGTTAATTTTAAAAAAATATAACTACCACAAAACACTGAAAACAGTGTCAGTCTTAATTAAATTTAGTTTAAATATTTGTCTCACATTGTTACCTTGCCACTGAATAAGTTATACTATACCACTATACTGCTATAGTCTAACTTATACCAGCCTTGCAAGATCCTTTGAATCACTGAACTGATTCAATGAGAAGCAAAAATTAAGAATAGTGGCAGCATATGGTAGAGGTCCTCTGATCATTGAATCATTGAACAAGAAAAGACCTTGTGAGCCATGTAGTCCACTGCCCACATGTTTTATAGATTATGAGACTGAAGCCCAGAAAAGTTAAGTGACTTGGTCAAAGTCACACAGACAGCCTCGGAGTTCAGATTTGAATCTGGTCCTCTGATCCCAGAACTAATTCTCTTCCTACATTATCATATTAATTAGGAGGTTCCTATTAACACATTGCATTTGTGTTATGTGAGAAGAAAAGTTTTCCTGTAGTAGCTTCATATTGTCTTTCCCTCCTCTATTGCCTCCACCAAAAAATAAAAACAATAACCCTGGGTGTAAATAAAAAATAATAATCTTTTTCCGGGCTTTTAAAAGGCAGGGAAATAATATGAACTTCACTCTCATTGTGTTTTTAGCAAGATTCCTTATGAGCTCTGGATTTTTTCTCTCTTTTCATTTGGTGAAGGACATTTGTTGGTCCTTTTGCCAGAGAAAGTAAGTTAAACATAAAGGCAGAGCATCTACTCCAGGCCTGCACAGCATATGGCCCTTCGGTCACTTATGATGTAAGAAAGGAATTTTGGGCAGCCCACAAAAAGAGTAGGGTTGCCGCTGAGCACTCACCTGTTTGTCACATAACCCACAGCAACCAACCATCATCAGCCTGTCTCTGATCTAACCTGAGACCTGAAGAAGTTTAGCCTATTTATGTGCAGGTCTGGTGCAGTCCCTAGATAGATAGATAGATAGATAGATAGATAGATAGATAGATAGATAGATAGATAGATAGATAGATACATGGATGGATGGATGGATGGACGGATGGATGGATGGATGGATGGATGGATGGATGGATGGATGGATGGATGGATGAGTGAGTAAATAAACAAATAGATAAACTGGGTTCATATGGTAAAAAGAGAAGTGAGTATTTGATAACTGCATGGCTATTGAAACAGATTTTAATGGACTAGATATTTCTCTTCATTTGTCTTGGGAAATAATGAGTCCTCTTCACTAGAGGACTCATTCCAAAAGAATGATATCTTCTTTTGGAATGTTTTATAAAGGGGATTCTTGTTTGAATGCAGGCTAGACTTGATAGCCTATTGATCAGAGAAATAGAGCTGGAATGGACCTCAGAAATAATTCAAGTCAACCTTCATTTTATAAATTAGGAATCTGCAATGCAGGGATTTTAAGTGACTTTTCCAAGATCACATAGGAAACAAACAAAAGAGGAAATATTTGAATGGAGAACAACTCAACTTGGAGATTCTATACTTGTGTGTTATCAACCTGAAGCTCTTTGGTATGATATCATTATCACTCCCTGAGTTCTAGGGAAATAGACTTTTTTAACCTCTAAATTCCCCCTAACTTTCATGTTTTCTCTACACAGAGGTCCCCTTTTTTTCTTCCTAAGAGATCCCATTCACTTATGCTTTATCCCCTCTTTACTCATCAAAACCTCTTTTCAGAAATGCTTATAATAAATAATTTTAATTTTCTTATCTAACATTGTACTTCAGCACCTAGAATGGTACTGCTATTCCCATACGTAGTTTGGTTGGTTTTGTCCTTTGTAATGAAAGAGGACCAAAGTGATATCACTTTGTTGGGGTCAATATATATTTTGTAAGACCATGGCTGATCAGACAAGCTTGAGCAACTGGCTGTTAACTAGAGGACTGGTTTTTCTAACATAAATCTACTCTATGTATATCTTTTATGCACTTATTTATATGCATTTTTTCTCCTATTAGGATTTAAGCTACCTCAGGATAGGGACTTAATTTTTTTTCATTGTACCTCAAGTTGTCACCATAGTTTATAGCGGATATTAAGAGATATGCTGTTGATCAGTCATTTCAGTCATGTAGAACTCATCACGACCCTATTTGGGATTTTCTTGGCAAAGATATTGGAGTGGTTTTAATTTCTCTCTCCAGTTCATTTTAAAGATAAGGAAACTGAGACAAACAAGGTTTGACTTGCCCAGTGTCACACAACTAGTAAGTGGCTCAGGTCTAATTTGAACTCAGGTCTTCCTGAGTCCAAGTCTGTTTCACTCTTCGTTGTTCCAAGTAACTATAAGGCGACCCCTCCCCCCCCAAAAAAAAAGAAAGAAAAGAAAATGGTTATACAAATTCATTTGAAGGACATTATTTTTTTTCTTTTGGCGGATGGGGACATACTAGTCAAATAAGATATAACATTCATCAAAATGTAAAAGAATTGCATGAGAAAACAAACATCTGGGAAGTCTATATGTGGGGAGGTTTGACCTTGAAATTATTATTCTAACATTTTGTTCAAACATAATGATTAGGATTAGGGCTATAAAGTCCCACTGCAAGCTGTCTTTCAGGGCCTGGTGGCTAATATTTTTGTTTTAAATTAACCTAACACTAGATAGAGTTAAAGGTCAATATTCTTTTTAACACAGGCTATTTTTTAAAACGGTCAATGGAGTGCTTTCTAGGCTAAAGTCCAATGAATAAGCAGACTACTTATTTTTCTCAAGAGAAAGAGAGATTTCATGACATCAACAAGCACATGAACTTTCAGATAAAGTTCTAGCTTAGTATAAACCTATGAATTTATTTTTAAATGACTGCTATAAATCAAGAATATAATCCTTAATAGTAACCCTAAAGCTACAGTATGAGGTATATATGAGGTATATATAATACATATATATTATATATATGAGGTATATATATTAGATTTTTAAAAATCTATCAATAAATGATACCTTTCTTAAGTTCTCCTGGGCCTCTGATGTTGCTACCATACTTCTTTAACTGGATGAAAGGACATAATCTTCTGATCCATTGTTTTCAAGGAAAGAAAAATGAGGAAAGGGAGAACTGAACTAGGGAAATCTGAGAAGACTTTTGTACTGTTATTAGTTTGGAGATATCATTTTGTTCTTTCTTGCTAGAGTCTAAGACCATTCTTAATACCCAATGAAAACTGGAGACAGTACTTGGTGTATTCCAGGGCATATGCAGAATCTTAGGGACTGTGGAAGTACTTCTCTGCCATCAACACCCCTCCCCATTCACACAGAGACAAATCAGTTTTGAATGAAAGATGTCCATCTCTGCCCCCTGCCCCAATGGTCACTTCAATCTATAAATAGGGCTCACTGGAATCTGTTTTTTCTGTAATGAAAGTTATATTTCTTATGCCAAATAGAAGACAGAAAGGTAACAATTAAAAAATAAATTAATATGGCTAAAGAAGGAGACTTCTAATAATTAAGCATCACAATAGAACCTGGCATTGTCAAATTCAATACCAGTCAAATAGACTTCGAGTAGGGAAATAATGAAAGACCACAGATGTATTATCAGAGTATTAGTCCAGCTAAATTCATCAATGCAGTTGTGATTATTTTTTAACCCAAAGCAATGAATGAAGATCATCTAAGGTACAGAGCATTTCTTAACTGTTTTGATGACAGGAACACCTATGAAATGAGATAGCCTTGAATTACTGAAGTATTATAATTCCTTAACTTTGGGTGGGAGAAAAGTATTTGCTATATTCTTAATGGAATGGACCCTAAAAGTCACTTTAAAAATCACGCCATACTTGTTTTTAAACAGGTACAACTTACCCCATGGTAGAGAAGGATGGACTCATGGCCAGTTTGAGAGCCAAACTGTTGCAAGGAAAAATGCTTATGGAAGAAATAATATGGACATTTAAACAAAGAAATCACCACCTCAGGGAATTGTGATACCATCTGCCCAGTAAAGCATAGGGTTTGTGTAGTTACCCAATATGGCCAACTGTGACAGCTATTTTAAATCCTCCTTAACACTAAGGAGAAATTATGGAGAAGAGAGGAAAAGAGAGAATGTGGGATGAGGAAAAGGTAGTGAACAGGAGGGTGAGAAGGGAAAAGGGGAGTGAAGATAGGAGATGAAATGAGAGGATGGAAAAGAAAGAGAAAAAAATGAGGAGAGAAGAAAGGGAGAAATTAAGTCATAACTAGAATGGGGAAGGGAAGGGGGAGGGGAAAGAGAGGAGAGGTATACTGGCAAAGAATTTAATCTGAAAAAGCTGCAGGGAGGCAGAGAGCCACACAGAACAAATAAGATTTCCACAAGCTCTATAATTCTCTGTAAACTTAGCCTCTGCTCTGTAGCTTTACTTTTCCTAGTCCTTACTTTTCTCATGATCCCTTCTCCTTCTGCTTCTCCTTGTCCTTCTCTCCAAAATCCTTGACCCCAAATGACTGCACCTAGATCATTTTTGCTGAAGCTGCCCATTCTAAAGCAAGTGCACCTGGGCAAACCATGTGTTTACTCCTCCTCCCTCTCTTTTTCACTCTAGGCCATGAAGATGACCAGACAAAATAAGAAAAATAGAATGCTGGGACAAATAATATATGTCATACTTATTTTGTGAAAATGGGTCAGCAGCTGAAATTAATCATTGGAAGGAAGTTGTTTGTATTTCAGTCACCTGCCAAAAATAATCTTACATTTTCAGTAAAAAACCTAGCATGGATTTTCCTGCGAACATTTTTGCTTAAAGAACAAAGAGGCAAGGATGATACCATTCGAAGGGCATTAGAACATTAGACATTACTCCCCTTCAGTCACTCTATGGTCAAACCCAATTTGCCTTTTTCCTATTCTCATACTATATCTCATCTTTTATTCCTATGCCTTTGCAAAGGCTGTCCACCATCCTCACTTCTGCCTCTTAAAATCTCTAGTTCTGTTTTATTTTGGTTTTTTTTTTAACTCATCTCAAAAGACACCTCCATGAAATCTTTCCTAATTCCACTGGGGAGTAAATACTATTGATATTATGCTCCCAAAATTACCTTGTATGTATTTATTTTCTCTTTCACACTAAAATGTACTCTATTTGACTGTGACTGTTGTCTTTATATGCCCCCTAGCACAGTGTTTGACACTAGTATGTATCTAATGAATATTTGTTTATTGATTTAGAAACCAGTCTTTCCCCTTCCTCCTGCTCTCATTCAACATTCAATGAATGTGGATAAAATAATAGTGAAGAGAAGAAAAGATTTCATTCAGTCCTATATATTCACCTCATATCAGCAAGCTCTAAAAACCTCAGTCTAAGCCAAAAGACATTAAGTGTTCTGAGAGGGGCTATGAAGTTCTGTCCTTGTTCTTTCATGATGAAATAGAAAAAAGCCAATGAAAATAAGTTGATTTTAAGACTTGTTTTCGGTTTGGAACTCCTAGACAAATTATGTATTATGTGACCTATATAAGAGAATATATTTTGAAATAGTTGATTAATTTCCTTTCATACACACACACACACACACACACACACACACACACACACACACACACCCTTTGACTTGAGACCATTATTTGAAACTTACACGAAGAGTAGTTGGGCATCATGATCATCATGATACTGTGTGGGAAAGTTAGCATCACCTCTCGTCTCCAAAGCAAAAACATTTTATTCTGACTTTTCCTTTTATTGGCACTAATTTTAAAGGATTTCATGCTTACTACATTTTCATTTAATCCTTTCCATTAATCTCTTTCTTCCATTTGATAAATTGGTGTATTATCTTTACTTCCCTATTTCAGGTGGACAATAAATTGAGGAAAATGCCTTAAAATCATTTACTAGAATCACCTGGAATGGACTGAATATTTTATTAGAATGCTATAATGGAAATAAAAGTAGTCTGAGCTCTAAATATGCCCTAATTAAATTATTAAATGTGCACAAAAGTGTCAGACAAAAGATTTGGAAAATTAAAGGCAAATATAGGATAAAGGAGGGATTTTCACTCATATAATGTCTTTCTTACACATTCACACAGAGCAGGAATTGCAAAAATTCTCATAATTAACTTCTGTAATTTGAATGTTCATGGGGAAAGAATGTCAGTTAAAAAAAATTGCTTTATCTACAGGAATGGGAAATAACACAGGGAGTAACCTTGGAAAACCCAGTTGCCTCCAAAGGGCTTTTCCCCGCCAATATTCATTGGTTTAGGAAGTCTTAACACCAGAAGTTCCCGAGCCACATGAAATCATAGTTCCAAAAGAAAACATATACGCATGTGTGTATGCATTTTGTATCAGAAATTGTGTGATATCATGGATGGAGAACCTATCTTGAAACCAGAAAGAGAAGGACTCAAGTCTGGTTTCTGACCCCATCTGGATATGTGACCCTGAGAAGAAGTATTTAGCTTCTCTGAGCCTTACACAGGTTTCTAAGACTATAAGTCACAGAGAAGATACCATCATTCTTTAATAGAGGAAATTTCCTGAACTGGACTTTCTTTATGCTAATCAAATTTCAGATCCAATCCTTATGCCTATTCTACCCCCAAAACATATTATATTTAAACTTGTAAGTATAGCAATGAATGCATTGAAATATAAATTTCATCTCAGGGATTATGTTCCCAGAGTTCTCCTGGAAAATTTCGATTATTCCAGGGATATGGCTATTCAGTTTTTGGGATTTGTGATAGTAACAAATTTCCTATCTGATCTCACCAGGTATTGGTGTCTTAGTGAAGGAAAGGCTCTGCACTTTGATATAAAGAACTAATATCCTTGCTGTATGCTGAGCAGAAAGAAAAGTGTCCCTACCATCAATATTATCTTCTCTCCTGATTTCAAATATTTTTAGGAATTGTTCATGCCATTTCCAAGAACAAGTATAAGAAAGATTACTTGCCGTAGTAAGAAGCCAGGAAATTTTCATTTCCCAACTGTATATTGGTCAAGTCACTGTATTCCTGGAGTTTCCAGAAACTTCCAGGGGAACTTTTTTATGTACAGTCTGTAGGATGGTCTCTATATGCCAATACAACCCCCCACTACTTACAAATGTATATATTATTTATATACATATAATATTATATTAGATATTAGATATAAAACTATATCTAATAGTTGTTAGGCATATAGATAAAGATAACCTAGACTCATGCACATCACTAACCAGGAAGCAGTGAAGAAGTTCTAAACCTTTATGCCTTAAATCTCATTAACAGAGAGACAAATTCCAGTTGGCAAGATTCATATAAATAGAATATCAGGATTTGAACTATTGATTCACCGAAATTCCATTTACTGGATTATTTCTTTACGAAAGATGCCACAACTTCTGGAGTGTAACAGATCCCTGTGAGTGATTGGGAAACTGGGTTATCTCTGAGCAGACCCCCATAGTGGGCATATTTCTAGCATCCATCTCTTTTGAATAGTATTATACCTGGTTTTTACTCTGTATCATTGTAGCATAAAACACGCAGAAATATTTTCTGATTCAGGACCTGCTAAAGGCGTTTTTAATACATATATTATTTATTATTTATATAGTGCTTGTGATATATGCCACCCTTTAAACAAGTTGAGTGCTAGACAAAAGACTGAACATAAAATGACCCTGCTCTGACTGTCTTGCTCTCTGAAAGCACTCCAGGGAAGAACAGGATGAATTGGATAGAGAATAGTGAAGCTCATGCAGAAGAGCTTGTTATTGCAAAGTAATGCTGCAAAATGGGTAGTACAGATTTGGGACTAAGAGATCAAGTGAATGGAATAGATTAATAATTTACTTATGGTATTCCTTGTTGGCATTATAACTTCATAATTTCTCTGCCAATCAAAGCAAGACACAACCTGGAGGAAATGCATTTGGCCTGACAAAAGAGCAAGTAGATACTAAGGCATTGGGAAGGAAATAAGTGTACTTAGATATAGAAAGGCAGTGTTGTATGGTGGATAGAAAAGCAGAATCATATCATGAAAACATGATTTTGAATGCTGTTCTTGACACATACTGCCTTTATGACTCCAGCCAAGTTATCTTCTCAGTCCCCCTCCCCCCACTCCCATGCCCCTGGTCAAGGAGTTCTCTAAAACTGTTAGCTACAGAACAAGTGTTTCTCTGCATTGACAAGGGAATTTCCTTGCTGGGAATGAAGTATACCAATAAAAGATCTGGTAAAAATTAGAAAAAAAAATACAGCATAGGTGTGAGCAGATGAATGTAATTGAAGTTGCCACAAAAGATTGCACATTGAAACTGATATCATTTCACAGATATTATATTGTATCACTTTAATTTCATTAACAAGAACAATAATCAGATTCATTCATCTTTATCTTGTTTATACTCTCATTGTTACCTAGTCTTATTTTTTTTTAATAATCTCTCCTTCACTTCTGGGCCAATAACCAAAATAATAAAGCATCTGTAAGGCTATCTTTTCCCTGTTTAAGTCAAATTTAATGCTAAGGATGGACAATTATTGTGCTGGTTTATTTTGCAGAACGTTTATTTTGTTTTGTTTTGTTTTTACACAATCCATGTAAAATGACCAATTTGCACCATTTTAATGCTACTGTAAATTCTTAAATTACTATAATAATATAGGATTTCATTAAAAACAAAAGTTTTTTTTTAATTTGTTCCTACAAATTAACGATGATTTATCTAACTTGTATGGTCATACTGAAAATGTTGCTTTTGCATTGTAGTCAAACTTCAATATTTTCATTCCTAATTTCTTTTATTTTATCTTTTAAAATGTGCATTTTTTTCTGGAATTCTTGGAAACTCTATAACTGTTCCTCCTCTGAGCAAGGGCATTCTAATATTCAGTGTGATATCTTGAAAAGGCATCAGAATAACCTCCATATAAGCTCTACATAATTCTCCATATAGTCATCAATTCATTGAACTTTTTAAAAACTGAACACATTTTACCAAATGGGTACATCTTTGATTATTCATAACAGTGTATTTCAAAGAACAATGATTTAACTTCTGAAAAATGAAAAGAGGGAAAACAAGGTATGTTCTATGTTGCATTTTCAAAAATATCAAAATGTAATAATGACTTATATTTGTACAACTTTATAACTAATAAAGCAACTTTGGGAACATTATCTCCTTGGATGTGCAGTACACACGGGCAATTGGTTATTTTTTTCTTCAATTTACAATGAAGATGTACCTTTCATTACATAAGGAAGACTCTGGCAATGGGAAACAACATGGCACCATGAAAAGACTATATTAATTGGCAACAGGAAAGTTGGATTGAAATTCTAGCTCTTCTACTTATTACTTTTGTGCATTCAGACAATTAACATAATACTTCTGTGCCTCGGTTTCCCCATTTATAATATAAGGAGGTTGAACTACATGATCTCTGACATCCCCACCAACCACTGATTTATGATGTTATAACACTGTCTTATGTCAGTTAGTGTAGCTGGTAAGTGATTTGCACAGTCTAGTATTATTTCAATATGTAAGGTTCTAAGTTATATCCTAAATACAGAAATTGAATGTTCATGGTGTAATGAACAGAGTATTGAAGTGAGATTCACTAGAGCTGGGTTCTAGGTGGCCATGTTACTTTGGGCTAGTCTTTTCATATCTCTGTGATTTCTTATAATCTCTAAAATTATGGAGTTGGACTCAGTGATGTCTAAAGTTCTTCCTAATTCTAAGATTCTAAAATTGGTCTAATGGGTTTCCTGACAGCACAATTAATGAATGCTTTGACCTCCTCATGTGTGCTTTTCATTCCATTGAAAAAATGTTGAATTCTATGAATCTGTCATTTTAGTTATGTTGTAAGTGAGGAAATAATAGCCATCTTCAGGATAATTTTCAGCTAGGTAATTATAATTAGTGAACAAGATTTTTTTAGAATTGAAAGAAATACAGTGCCCTTTGCCTACTATTGTTAACATTCTTCTTTTTCATTATATTTTAAAGCTCAGTTTGGAAATAGAAATACAAAACTATCATCACAGGTTGGAACACTGGACTAACTCTTAATAAAGATAAATGTAAAATCTTACACTTAAATTTTAAGAAAAAACAAAGCTTTATAATGCAATGTAAAGGATATATGACTAGATACCAGTTTGTCTCTGGAAAGAGGGGTAGTGAATTGTTTGCTCAATCAGAGCTAGCACTGTGGCTGGGAGGGAACATAAAGAGAGGCATAACTTCTGGGTAGAAAAAAATTAATAGTCAAATTAGTATTCTGTCATGACCATGTCATGACCATGCTGTCATGGTCAGACAGCATCTGCAATATTTTGCTGAGTACTGAACAAGGAAAGATTTTAAGTTTCAAAGCCAACAGAGGAAGGCAACCAGAGTAATTAAGGACCCAGAGTTGAAGTCAAAGGAGGATGGATTGAAGGAACTGAGAATGTTTAAGCTTAAGAAGATAAGACTTGGAGACATATTAACTGTCTTCAGTAACTGGAAGAGTTGGCATATAGAAGAGAGATTCAATTTATTCTGCCTCTTGGAAGCGCACTAAGGAACAACAGGTAGGAGTTACAAAAAGGCAAATGTATGATTGAAATTGGGAAATATTTCCCTACAATTAGAGGTATCCAAAAGTGGAATTAATTACAAAGTTGACTTTGGACAT
This sequence comes from Pseudocheirus occidentalis, assembly GCA_028646575.1. NCBI lineage: Eukaryota > Metazoa > Chordata > Mammalia > Diprotodontia > Pseudocheiridae > Pseudocheirus > Pseudocheirus occidentalis. The sequence goes on along the minus strand of CM053593.1, from coordinate 337,025,892 downwards.
TTTTAAATAAAGTTTGATGTCAGAGATGGATTTTTTTTCAGATGGGGTTAAATTTTATATTCCTTTTGTGAATCTAAAAGAGCCTACATTTTCAGTGCCTTAATATTAGACTATTCATTTAGTCACAGAATCTTAGTGTTGAAAGAAACCTTAAAGGTAGTCTAGCATGTCAATCTACCTATTCAGAAATTTCTTTTAAGATTCCCTGAGAAGGCACCATCTATATTTTTTAAAAACTCCTCTAGTTACAAGGAACTTCCTACTTTTAAAATGCAATCTGTTTGTGTGCAGCTGTACCTGTTGCTTGTGTTGTTTTGAAGTCTCTCTGCCATGTAAATAAAGATCTTCCTCCCTAGAATTTCCATACATTGGTCCTAATTCAGATCTTCAAAGCTATATTGAAGAATATAAAGTCACTTACATGTCAAAATAATAACTTGGATTAAGTATTAAAGGAATCAAATAAATCCATCTATCAATTAAGCAATGACTGTGGTCATTGTGTCATCATTAACAATCATCTCAATAAGAAAATGTGTATAATTAATTAATCAATGAACATCCATTAAATACCTATTATGTGCCAGGAACTGTGCTAGGTAGTAGGGATAAAAGAAAAAAGTGATATTATCCCTACCTTCAAGGAAATTGCAGTCTTGTTGGACTTGGTAATATGCAAATAAATTTATATATAATGAAGATGCAAAAATTGGCGCAAGATAGTTATAATAATGAAGAGAATGAAGTTGATGACAATGATAACAAATTACAAAGTGCTAGGATTGCTACAAACTGGTCAGTATCTCACTTGATAAATGAAGGAAGTCAGTGAAGTGCAAAGATGTGATTTAAATTCTGAGCTTTTTTACATACTAGCCATATGAATTTGGGGAGGTAATCTGGGCTTCAGTTTCATCATAAAATTTGGGTTTTAGATTCAATCATCTCTAAGGGAAGTCTCTTCCACCACTTAATCTGTGACTTTATGAACTATGAACAAGTCTGTAAGGTAGATACAATTAGGTATGATTGTTCCTACATGAAAGAATGGAGTACCAGTCAATTTTGCATGAAGGCATGAATTGTTGGGATTGAAAAAGGAGTAGCAAGGTTGTATTCTGTATTCACAAAAATAAACTCATGATTCCATCCCTGCACTGAAGTAAATACCTCTGCAACAAAATGTTGAAAGAAACTGCAAGCCAGCCAAATAAATTGCAGTTGGTGTTAGTAAATTCTTAGACTCAGGAAGAATATAGATATAAATGGAAGAGGAGAACTGAGAATTATAACACAAATGAAGTTATATAGAAGTAAAGTAAAAAACCCAACAACACAATTACTCATTGAAGCAGTGCCTGATTAGATTTCACTTAGCTCTAACAGAATTATGTAGGGTTTTTTTTGGTTGGTTGGTTGATTTTTTTCCCCCGGCCTCTCTCTAAAATGTGCAGCATAAGTCAGGATTCTATTTCTAGCAAGTCCTATAGTCTCACCTTCAGTGAGAATATTCAGTTGTTTGCTATTCCATTGGCTCAGTTACACACACACACACACACACACACACACACACACACACACACATACACACACAACTTAAATATATATATATATATATTTTTTCTTTGCAACATACATTGTGACAATTGCTATCAAAGAATCTTCCTAAAGTTCCCAAACCCTGATGTGCCCTAGCTATTACTATCTGTTCTCACAGAACTACTCAATCACTGATGAACAGAACTAACATGGCATCCAACCTCAGGAGAAAATCAAACATTTCTTGAGTATGTGATATTTCACAAAATATTCTTAAAATCTCACAATCATATCAGCTACATTCAATTCAACTCAACAAAAAAATATTAAATAACTACTACTGTTTATACTATGCTAAGTGAGACAGCCCTTGCTTTTGATATATACATTTTCTTTCAACATTTTGTTGCAGAGGTATTGACTTCAATACAGGGATGGAATCATGAGTTTATTTTTGTGAGTGCAGAATACAACCTTGCTACTCTTTTTTCAATCCCAACAATTCATTCCTTCATGCAAAATTTACTGATACTCCATTCTTTAATGTAGGTACAATCATACTTAATTGTATCTACCTTACAGATTAAGTTCATAGTTCATAAAGTCACAGATTAAGTGATGGAAGGGACTTCCCTTAGAGATGACTGAATCTGAAACCCAAATTTTATGATGAAACTAAATATATATGTATATATATTCTATGGGGCAGGCATAAATTGTGCACAAATAAATACAAAGAATAAACAAAATATTCCAAAGTAATTTCAGAAGAAGGAAGGAGTGTTAATGACTGAGGGAATCAAGGAAAGCCTTACATAGAAGGGGTGGGCATTTGAGAGGTTATTTTAAGAGAGTTATAAGGCAGCTACATGGTACAAGGGAGAAAATGTTGGAGTCAGTAAGACCTGAGTTCAAATTCAGCCTCAGACACTTACTGAAATTTAAGTCACTTAACCTCAGTTTTCTCATCTATAAAATGAGGAATAGCACCCAATCCCTGGGCTGCTGTGGAGATAAAATGAGATAATGTGTGTAAAGTATTTTATAAGTCTAAAAGTGTTATATGCATATTAGCTATCAATTTTATTCCATGAGGTTGAGATGACGAGCAAATTACTTGTATGGTACCATCTTTGAAAATGCTCACAGGTAGAAAATTCACTATCATGTACCTATTTTTGTATTCAATCTGTATTTTTAAAAATAATATTTGGTAATGGTAAGAAATTTACAAGAGGCAGTAGGGCATAGTGGGTAGAGAGGCAGTCTTAGGGGGAAGAAGACTTGAGTTCAAATCTTACTTCTGTCATAATGTCACAGAAAAGTCATTAAATCATTAAGTGCTCTAAGTGACTCTATAATGACATATGTTGCTGAGATGCTGTGGCCTAACACTGTTAGAGGCAATTGCTTCATCTTCCCCATATATTTAATGAAAGCATCCATCCACTTCTCATCCCTTTTAATATCTTAACTTTCAAATTGTTACAAGGAGATAATCACTCTATCAATCAATCAACCACCGGATTAGCAAATGTCAAGTTTCTATTATGTCCCAGAGGATACAATGACAAAAGTCAAGCAATCCTTGCTCCTTAAGGAACTTACATTCCAGGAGAAAAGATAAAATGTTCATATACATGGGTATGTCTAGAATATGTTCAAAGAATAAACAAAATTAACTTGGGGTATTGGGGAGGAAGGTGCTAGCTGCTGGGGAGACAAGAATTCAAGTAGAGATAATTCTCCAGTTGTTAACACACAACAAACAAAAAACCAAAGGATTTCAAGAGGAAAAAGTGAAGAAAGAGAATATCACATCAATGGAGGGCAGTCAGTGAAAAATCAAGGAAACATAAAATAAAATTGTCATAATGGATCAGATAGGTAAGGATGGTGTCATGGAGCTAATCACATCTATGGGGACACTAGCATGAATGGCTCTGTGAGAAAAGAAATGACATCTTGATTTTCAAAAATATGATGCATCAGTTTGTATTTATCAACTGTCACCTTTACACTGAAATTTACTCACTGGTCACCTAGATCCCCTATCACTGTGTTTGCTATTATTCTGAAATGGATTCTTCTACAGTTAGAAGATATAACTTTTTCATGTCCACTTATATTTGATTTATTAGGCATCTGAACTCATGATGAAGGAAATGAGGGTAAATAAATAGGGAAATAGAATGTTAAAAATATATGGAACATCCTCTTTTGGAGGATTTAACTTCATTTCAGGTGGCAAAGGAGGAAAATTGCATTAAAACATCTGTTATGTTTTATCCCTTTCTCTTATTTTCTTCTCCATAATCTTTCCTTTCTAATTCCCTTTCTCTTGTATGCTAAACTTGTATTTTGTTCTGGTTCCCTTGATCACCATTCCCCCTTCTAGGTAGTATAGTAAGTTTCTAAGTAGCTGGTATAAAGTAATAATAGTAGGACGTAAAATTGCAAAGGGGAACCTAGAAGCAACTGACAGATTGGTCCATAAATTAAGGAACATAATAGTTACTTGCAAACTGACTCAAATTAACTAAGGTCACATCCTGAGACTATGTGCTAAACTAGGGGGAACTATCTAGGCTTTATGTAAGGACCCCTTGATCTTCCTAACTGCCTGTGATAAGCTAAGGCACATATAAGCTCCAGATGTATATTAAGACCACAGAACACCAGCAAGCCTTAATGTTAATGGACTAACCATGAAGTGCTGCTGATAACACTGGGATGGTGTGGATATTGTAATGAACTAACTCTAAGGTAGCATGGATGGTATGTACCTCCACAAATCCTATAAAATTAGATCTCCAAATTCCTCCTATCCCCTAACTCTCCTCTATCTACTATGAACCCGTGCTGCCTAAGGGCTCCCAACTCTGATTTGTGGTTATTTGAGAGACTCTCTGTGTCCTTCTTACTCCCCACTCTCTTCCTCACACTACCTACCTCCTTCTACAACCCCATCCCCCATTCCCACATCTTCTGCCCCCATACTTTCTGGGCTGTTAGTCTCTACCAATTTGTTGCCATTGTGGTCTTTCCTGGCAAGTAAACAAAAAAATGTAATTCCTGCCCCTTCACTTAGTCATAAATTGGGAGCATCGAAACTGAGACTATATACTATTCATAGTCTGAACAAGGTGGGAGCAATGAATTCATGGGTGGAAAGCAAGGGTGAATAGCTGAACTTTATATCCCTCTCAGGAGATTTTTCCCTTTTGCTAAGGTTGTAATAAATCAATTAATAATTGCATAAATTAATTGGCTATTCATCTTGCCTCAGTCTCTCACTTACTTTCTCCTTTCTTTCTTCTTATCAAAGACCAAGGCAGCCGAGAAATGCAGAGAAAGAAGGACAAATGTGATCAGAATTAGTGAGCAGAAATTTGACAGTAAGAAAAGCTCTGGGTTTGCAATTCAAGGATCTAGGCTACAATCCTGGCTTGGTTATTTACTATTCAGAACACTGGACAATTCCCTTAACCTCCCTAGGATTCAATTGTTCATCTGTAAATGATAAGGTTGAACTGGATAACTTCAAGTATACTATCCAAGCAAATCTATGAAGAGACTAACATTTACTAAGCACCTATTATATACCAGGCACTATACTATGAATTTTGGCAAATATATCTTTTGAAAGGTAGATGTTATTATAACCCCTGTTTTACAGTTGAGGAAACTGAGGTAGATGGAGGATGTGTAATTTGAAAAGGTTGACACAGCTATTAAATTTCTGAGGCTGGATTTGAACTCAGGTCTTCCTGACTTTAGGCCTAGCACTCTGTCCAGTGTACCACTCAGTAATGCTTGTTTTGTCACACTCCTACATTAATTCTCACACTAACTCTTTATACCCCCCAAGAAAGTAAGCATTAGTCCACATGCCTAGTTAACAACAAAAAATCATAAGGAATAAAAAAGAAAGGAAGCATTGGGATGAAAGTGAGCCAAGGAAGATTATACTCAATAGAGTACACTGAGTTTCTTCTATTGCATTTTATTTTCCTGGAAATCCACATGCAATTGGTAAGCACAGTCTTGAAGCAAGCATTTGGATACAGCTTGCATTCTGTGCTGTGAAATCAAAGACAGTGTACAGAGGTAGGAGAGATTAGCTTTGATAAAATTGGCTGGAGCCATGAAGATCTGGATTCTCTTAATTGACTTTCAGTGCTCTTTGGAATCCTCAAATCTTTTTGGAAAGATAACTGATTTGGTATGCAGATAGAGATGTTATTATTGGTACTGTTGCTATCGTGTTTGCAATTTGAGGTTTGCTTTCTCCTTTGTTTTGGCATGTTGCATCTTTTAGAGAGAGTTGATGATAGGTCTCCTGTATTCCTTAAAAATATAATTTGGATAATTGTTTTTTTTTCATGGTATCTAGCATATTTTTTTTTACTTCCATTATCAAAATTACAAATTTCCCTCTTGCTGTGAAGAAGACACTTAAAGAAAAGCCATGGAGGAACAGTCTTTTCTAATTTAGGTAGTGTCAGTCACCTCACAGTGATCTTGAATGGAACTTTAGATATCTTCTTGTCCAATTCTTTTCATTTTACAAATGAGGAAACTGGGTCAAGTGAGGTTAGGTGACTTGCCTAAGGCAAAGAATGGTGGCCTAGAATATGAAAGACATCTTGTTGTAGTGTTTAGGACATTAGCCTTGGAATCAGGAAGACCTGGTCAAATCTACCTCAGATAAAGAATAATAAAAAGAACATTTCATTAGTGTATTTTATATGTTAACTCAGTTGATCCTCACAATAACGTTTGTTGGTAAGTATTATGTTATCTCCAGTTTAGAGAGGAGGAAACTGAGGCAACCAAACAGAGGTTGGGTGACTTGCCCAGGATTTAAACTCATGTCTTACTGACTCCAGTTTCTGAGTTCTGTCTACTGTACCATCTACCTAGATGCTGCCTAGCAGTTTGACACTGGGTAAGTAATTTAATCTCTTTTTGACCCAGTTTCCTCATCTATGGAATGAGGAAGGTCATGTTCTTTAAAGTTTCTTCAATTCCTAAGTCTATGATCTTATAACCAAGTACTAAGTTGTGGGTCAGAAGAGGTAAGTTTCAAACCCAAGTCCTCTGGTACCAAATCCAGGGCTCTAAAAGAGACCACCATCTTCTGCAACAAGAAAGAACACAGTCTTCCTATATGGTGATATTCCTCCCACATTACCATCAGTGCTGCTCTCTGAAAGGCTATGCAGCTAGGGAGAGGGAAAAAAAACAGAATTAGAAGCAGGTAGGATTTAATATTAGAGCCCCAAGGTCCCTGCCCTGACACTCTCACATTCAACTCTCAATCTTTCCTCCTATGATCCTACAAATTGTCTTGTATGATCTCAGCCACCTCTTCCAATACAGCTATTTTCCCCTATATGGTTAGAGGAGAGAGTCACATGGTTTTCTCTCCTTCAGACTCAGGAGAATGAACAATGTAGTGCCTGCCAAACACAAAGTGGAGGATTGGGTTCATTATGTGTTTATTCCATTAATCCTGATACTGGGGGGGGAAATATTAGTTTCAGTCATACACACAGACACACACATGTGTGCGCATATATTATATACACATATATATTTACACACACATATATGTCACTCTATTATTCTATACCTTTCTAATTATCTGACAAAGAAAAATGAAGAATTATTCCAAGGGTTTAATCTTAATGTGTCTAAAGTTGAAAAAAAAATTAAATGAATGTAGTTCACTTGTTCTAATGTGCTCTGCTTGTGGATGGACTTTGTCAACCCATAGAGTATACTGAATCTCAGGGATTTAATATATAATCATAGTGGTATTGAACTAAAAAGTGAGAAAAAGAGTCTAAGAAAGGGAATGATACAATAGTTGTCTCCAAATATTTTGAGGGGTGTTTTCCTGGAAGAAAGATTGGTCTTGTTTAACTTGGCCCCAGAGGGCAAAACCAGAAGCAATGGGTGGAAAATATTTATCCATTTACAAGGAAATTGAAGTTTGCTTGCAGAAAGATTTCTGACCAATTCTAGTTAAAGTGAAAGGTAAGGTGAAAGGAGAGTTGGGGTTAAGATCAGAATACCAGAACATGAATCCAAGTTCTGACCATTCAGAATTGTCAAATTCAGAAATGTCAAATTCCTTCTCCTTGATGATCTTAATTTCTTTTTGTATAAAAGTGAGGAATAAGGGTGGCAGGGAAGGGGTGTTTTGAGTTTAGAGGATTAGGACTAGATGTTTGGTGAACTGAAGAGAGGGTATCCTGCTTTAGGTTCAGGTTAGATTAAATGACATTTAACGTCCCTTCCAGTTGTGAACTGATTTGCTCCTATGAAGATTCTGATCAGGTGACTATTGAAAACAAAGGGAAACAATTGCAGTCATCTACATGCTGTTTTACCTGCCCTTCAGCTTCCACTTGCAGCAAGAACTGAAGGTCCCAACTTGGGGACCTGGGCTCTGATTGGTGAGTTTGTTTTGCTCTGGCTCAGTCCCACAATGCAAAGCCACTCCATGATGTGCCACCAAGCAGGTCTTCTTTCCCTTCTGCCCTTCCCCCCTTCTGACTGTAAGCATGAAAATAGTAATAAAACAAGCATTATCATAGCATTATCACCATGCACTGTGAATCACTCCTCCCTGGACACAATTTCTCTACATAGCTCTTAAGATCCTTCAAGGCATGGCTGTCTTGCTTGCTTTGAGGACTGTATTTGTAATTCTCAGGACAATATCTGGCACCTAGTCACACTTAGTTTTTTTAAAATGTCTTCATTCATTCACTTATAGGGGAGAATCCAGTCTGAATTAAGAAAAGAGTGGAATACACACACACACACACACACACATATACGCACATACATATAATATACATATATAAAATATATATGTACCTATATACATTTGTACTTAAGTGTGGAATCAAAACTCAGATATAGTAACTCAAACTAGGCTTTAAAAAGACATTCATTTAAACTGTTCAAAGTAGAGGTCCATAGGGGACCTATTTTAATGAAGAGATAAGATAGATTTGCAATTACCATATCAATTACTTGCATGCAAATGGATTCTTCTAAAAGGCTTTGAAAAAGTTTATTCTCTCAAGTACTGTAAACATTCTTCTGCAATCCTGTTTATATTACTTTTAATTTGAACTCTATATGAAGGGAGGTTTTCTTCAATAAAAGAAAACTTCTGCTCATCCCTTTTCTAAATGATTACAAATTCCAAATGAATGTACTTGGAATTAATGAAGTTTCACTGCACAAGAATGCGCTATCCATACTGTTTTCCAGTGTTGACACTGATTGCTCAACTCTGTGACTTTAGACAACACAATTATTTTTATGGAACATTTCAACGATTGAAGGTTAATGCAGGAAGAAACTAAGGTAATTAGTACTGAGGTGGAAATTATATATTGAAAAGATATTACTATAATTTTAGAGCTGGAAGAGATCTTTTGTTTAGTGGTTTTCAGCTAAATCTGACTCTCCATGACCCCATTGGGGATTTTCTTGGCAATGATACTACAGTGGTTTGCCATTTTCTTCTCCAGCTCATATTATGATGATGAAACTAAGGCAAACAGGGTTAAGTGACTTGCTCAGTCAGAGTCACAAAGCTTGCAAGTGTCTGAGGACAGATTTGAATTTAGGTCTTACTGGCTCCAGGCCTGGAGTTCTATCCACTGTGTCACCTAGCTATCTGGAAGAAATTTTTGAAGTCATCAAATCTAATACTCTTTATTTTACAGACTTGGAAACCAAGGCCCAAATAGGTTAAGTGATTTACCCAGAGTTATGGAGCCACTGTTTGAGGCAGAATTCAAACTCAAGTCTTCCTGATTTTCACTCCAATGCTCTATCCATTGAACATCACTGTTTCTCATATTCTCCATATTCTTTCTCAAAAATAAACAAGAATAGGGGCAGCTAGGTGGTGCAGTGAATAGAGCACTGGCCCTGGAGTCAGGAGTACCTGAGTTAAAATCCGGCCTCAGACACTTAACACAAAAAAACTAGCCGTGTGACCTTGGGCAAGTTACTTAACCTCAACTGCCCTCCTGAGTTCAAATCTGGCTTCAGACACTTGACACAAAAACTATCCATATGACTTATGTAAGTCACTTAACCCCAATTCCTTCCAAAAAGCAAAAGTGAATCAAAATTTTAAAAAAACAAGAATACATAATCTACCTTTAATGTGGAATAGAACAGATCCTTCCTTCCTTCCTTCCCTCCTTCCCTCCTTCCATTCTTCACTCCTTCCCTTCTTTCAGAGGAGGTATAGTGTAATAATACCAGCAAAAACTAACATACCATTTAAGGCAGAGTCTTAACTAGGATTTCCAGAACCTAGCAAATTTAGTTAAAAGAGGTAAGAATATGCAGGTTATGAGGGGTCTAGGGCATGATTGAGATAAAGTAGAGATAGAGGTCATGAAAACTGAGTAACGGAGGAAGTGGGAGAGGCCCAAGGCATTTGAATGTGCTAGGGCAAGAAATCTGTGATCCAGATATTGAACATATTGGGGAGAAAGGGAATGACCTAGAGTCCACAGGTGATAGCAAGTGGCATTTGAATGCAATGCAGTGAATTTTAAAGGAGAATTCATTGCTGAATAGTAATGGAAGAGGGAGGATTTTAAAGCCATAACACAGAATGCTAACTACTCTGCCTTCACCAAAGTGTCAAGAGGTGTGAGAGAATGAGGAGAACTCTAAAAGGAAGAGAGCTAGGGTACAGGGAAACTTGTAACAAATAGAGGACAACTCTTAAGTCTTTCAGTTATTTCTTTTTACAATAGTGTTAAATTGTTCTCTGGATCCTTCTCAAGTGTTTTCCAAATTTTTCTGAAACTGAATTTGCTTGACTTGACCATGTAATATAAGAGTTTTTCTTCTTCTCCTTCCTTCCCTCCTTCCCTTCTTCCATCCATCCTTCCTTCCTTCCTTCCCTCCTTCCCTCATTCTTCACTCCTTCCCTTCTTTCATCCATCCTTGCTTCCTTCCTTCCTTCCTTCCTTCCTTCCTTCCTTCCTTTCCCATAGGTGATAAGAAAGGAGAGAAAATAAATCCTTGTTAATTTGAAAAAAAAATAATAATTACAAAACAAAAAAGGAAGATTCCAGAGAACACAGCGGTAAGTGTTGTAGAGTAAGCTAGGAAAAAAAGAGAAGGCCAAGGCTCAGCTGAATAAAGGAGAAAGCTAGGAGAGGTTGAAGGGAAAAGGTTTTTTTGTTTAGGCAGAAAGGGATTCTAAATCTTGGGAATTCAAGGGTTTGGCAGCAGGAATTTGCTAATCATAAAGATTGGTGAGTACCAAGTATGGAGAGACCAAATCAGGCACAAAATTGTAATTAAAATGGTGAACTCCAAATGCCAACTCTGAGGTAGATCCTCCTATTTGATGACAGTAACGTATAGAGATTTTATAAGAGAGGGGAAGTAGATAATTTGCTTGATGGGACACATAGCAACTGGTATCATAATCATAGACATATATATTTGCAAATGAAAAAAGTATTTATTATCATTTGTTGTGTGCTAAGCACCTTGCTAAGCTAAAATCCAGAGAAATATATGGGGGAAAAAAGTAGATAATCCTAGCTTTCAAGAAGGGGGAATTGGGGAATACAGAACATAAAAATTCAGCAACAATGAAGATGGAAAGGTCCCAAAGTCCTAAGGACTTAGTGACAAGAAGAATTGCAAGATCCAAGAATCCTTAAGCTATATACTTACTCTGCAAAATACTAGGGAAGGAAGAAGAAACAGTTTATGACCCTCAAATAGTGTGTTATGAGGTGAGGAGGTATAAAGCCAATCACAAGCAGCTCTCTTGAGAACTGCTGCTGTGAATAACTTTAAAGATCAAATTGCATAGTATAGTGAACTCTCTATTTATTCAGCAATAAACTAAAGCAAACATTCAAGAAACTAAAGTACAGCATTCACAAGAACATAACATAATAACTTATGACTAAGGTAGATACATAGTCTTTAAAAAAAAACCTGTCATTCAGTAAGTCACAATCACCTCAATCAACATAAAGCACCTATCTAAAGTCTTCTTTCATCTTGATTGGAGGCTGGCTTCTAATCATCCTTAAGCCAATCATCCTTAAGGGATAATCATCCTTAAGCTAATCATCTTTAAGGGGTAGTGGAAAGTACAAAGGCCAGCCACAATAAGTTACAATATCATAGGTCATAATTGAGTACTCAAGTAAAGTTTCCTTGCATCTAGTCAGAGGCTGATTCCCAAAACCCAAGGCTCCTCTTCAATGGGCTGACTGCTTCCAGCACTTGCCTGTATTCACAGGTGGGCAACTCTCCCAGCTCTTGCCTGGATGTCCTCACATTTAACTTTGACATCATTGGTATAGACAACCAATACTTCAGGAGTTCAGAGGAAGAATCTTTCCCTGGATGCTACAGGAATTGAGGAAGAGTTCATAAATGAAGCAGAACTCAAGCCAAGCTTCAAACAAAAGGTAGAACTTACATTACTGAAGTGGGTTATAGGCTCTTAGAGACATTCTAGAGAAAGGAAAAATAGTACAAGAAAAGATACAGAAATTAAAATGATTGCCATGTGTTCTAGCCAAATAATTATTCAGACCAATTTGATGGAAACAGTTGATCTGTGTAGATGACTAGTGTGAAAAAAACTTAGAATAAAAAAAATATATATATATATGGGGATAACTTCAGAATACATGACTCTGTAGGCTGTAGGGAGGTGATACAAGCTATTGGCTAAGAGATGGGGTGACAGAGAGGAGCATGTTCAAAGTGGTACTTAAGAAAGATTAATCTGGTGGCAGAAGAGAGTTTGTTGATGAGGAAATCAGCCGATGGCAGTTGAGACATAAATGCAATAATACTGTAATTAAATGACAGCAGTTGTCACTAGGATTAACTAGAATTCCCAGGACTGGGTTAATAATAATGACTCATATCAAGAAAGTACTTGAAGCAGAGTAATAGAAAATAGCAGAATCCTCTCACCTCACCAATGGAGCCTGCTTCACAGTCACTTAGGCAAACTTGTCCCCAAACATAAATCTCTTTCACAATATCTTTGACAAGTCCATGGAACATTCTCTGAGAAACCTCCAATGATGGCAATCCCAGTAATTCCTAAGGTAATTCATTCCCCTTTTGGATGGTGAGATTTTACTTTTCCCTCACATTTAACCTAAATTTGCATTTCTGCAGTATCTATCAATTGATTCCTCTGTAGCCAGGGAGAATAAATACAATCACTATTCTCCTTGAAAACTCTTCAAGAATATTTTGATAATACCCTTCCAATCTTCTTTCTTCCACCCTAAACACCCCCAGTTTACTCAACCACTGATCATGTGACAATCTCCAACTACCACAATATCTTTCCTGCCCTCTTTTAAAATATCTTCTATTTTGCCAGTGACTTTCCAGAAATATGATACTTTGAACAAACTGAACACAATACTCCAAAAGCAGTCTGACCGATCTGACCAAGGCTAAGTATAGTGGGACTATCATTCCTCATTCTGGACATGATGTACCCTTTTTGAACATTTAAGTTTAAATTAGCCAACGTGGGAATCTATTTTGCTTGACTTTTGGTTTCTTTTTTTCTCATTTGGGGTGGGGGGTAGGGGTGAGATGTCAAAAGGAAAACATTCAGAACTATAAATAAAACAAAGAAATTGGAACTTTAGAAAGACTGGATCAGTCCTTTGGGCTTTCTTTTTACACTGTTCACTCATCTTGACCTTGAAGTCATCTATAATTCTAAGTTTTTTTCATGATTTGTTTTAGCCATGCCTCTTCCATCCTATACTTGTAAAAGTTTTAATCCAATCAGAGTATTTCCCTTTAGTATTTAGCCTTATTGCTTCATCTTTCAAGATTCAGCTCATCACTCTAGCCTGGAGAGTCATTTTTAGATATTAACTGCTACTTAGATGTTAGCTCTCCCTCCTACATTGTTCTCATTTGCATATTTAAACATAAGTGAAGGTTTGACAATGTTGCTTCCTTACTCAAAAGTATTCAGTGGCTCCCCATTGCCATTAAGATAAAGCACTTGTCCCACAGCACATAAAACAGGACCTTGCATATAGTAGATTTAATATACATGTACAAATACACGCATGTGTACATACATACATGTGTATGTGCATACACACATGTGTGTACACGCATATATACATACACATGTTTTCTTGGATAATTCCCAAAACATATACACTGCCTTATTTTTTTCTTAGGAACAACTGTCCTCCAAACAATGGGTTTGATAAAAAGTCTTTTTTCTCCTTTAGCATGACAAGGTTAGAATCATCATGTATGTATATACAACTATACACAAACACACATGTTTATGTTTAATGTATGCATGCATGCATGCATACCTACACACATGCATACACACAGTTCAGAGTAATGGGTCTGGAGTCAGGAAGGCCTCAGTTCAAATCTGATCTCAGATACTCATTAACAGTATAAATTTCTTAATCTCGGTTTGCACTGGTTTCTCCATCTATCAAATGAGAATGATAATAGCACCTATCTCCCAGGGTTGTGTGAGGCTCAATAAGGATCAGATTTGTAAAGTGCTTAGCACAGTTCCTGGCACACAGCAGGTATTATATAGATGTTAACAGTGGGGAAGATGATATTGATATACATGTATATGCTATATACATATATGTGAAATAGCACATAGCCTAGCATCTTACATATGATTGATATTTCATATAAATAAACTCTGTGTCCTACATTTCATACATATATATATTTATTCATTCATATACATATTATGAAACAACTATTGAATGCAAAGTAATATACAATGTATTGTGGTATAAGCATTATATAAATACATATTCATTTCTATGTCTTCATTCAAACCATTGACAAAATTGTTAAATTCTGTAATGCCAAAGACACATGCCTGAAACACTCCAATAAAGATCTCTGTGTAGATTGATATTGATCTACTAATGACTTCTCAGAATGAGAATCAATCTCGGATTCTACTCTTTGGGTCTGATCATTGAACCGCTTCCAAATCCATCTAACTCTATTATTATGTCCCCTATACCTTTCTATCCTGTCCACAAAGACAGCATTAGCGACATTATCAAATGCTTTTCTGAACTAGAGTTAAGCTACACCTATAGCATTTCTTTATCTACTATATTTGTTTCTTCTTCCCAGTTCAAGGTCTATTCACATTAGAAAGGAAAATAGAAGGGGAAAAAAAAGTTTGACTTCTTTCCATCCTTAATCATCTCATCTATTCTAAGCATCAGTTTTTTATTCCATTTTCCCTTTGCCCCCAACACAGCTTCAAAAGCTTTATCGCTCTTAATGTCATTGGCCTTTTCAACTCATTGTGAATCTTAGTGCTGTCAAAGACATTCTTTCATATATGGATTACTCTTTTATACTCATCCTCAGTTACCTGAACTTTCTTCTGATATACATATACATTTATATGTAGGCCTGTGCACATATACACATATGTTTGAGCATATTCACATATATACACATACTTACACACTATTGTTTGCATTTGAACTATATTTGGATATGATTGGAATGTGTGTACATATATGTGTGTATGTATGTATATATTCACACATGTGTGTACACAGACACACATATATGCATATATCCACGTTTGTGCACGCACACACATCTATGCCTAGATATGCCTCTTAATCTAAATTTAGCAATGACTTTCCAAGACATTCACAATGGTTTATTAAGGCAATTTCCCCTTTCCTTCCTCACCAAAATAATTTGAATTTGTATCTTCAGAATGGCATCCATCTAATATTATTATCTTTCTTGGACTGCTTTCCCTTTGTAGAATTTTTGGCTATATTTTTCAAGCTCTATTTTAACTAAATTCTCTCAATACTTAAAGTATTTGTCAGGAAAATCTGTTCTGTAATAATAAGAATAAAGAAAATAGCCATTAACAATGATGATCAAACAAGGCTTTAAAGGTTGCAAAGTACTTTACATATTTTATTTTACCCTTACTACAACTCTATGAAAAAAGAAGCTTTTATATCATCCCCATTTTGCTGATGAGCAAACTGAGGTCAAGAGGTTAGATGACTTAAAAGGGGTCACACAGGTAGTAAATGTCTGAGGCAAGATCTGAATTAAGTTCTTTCTGACTAAGGCTGGCATTCTAAGCACTAAGCTATTTAGCTACCTTGTGGTTGAGAAACTTCCTCCCAAAGTTCTCATCATTTCTACTTCAGCCACCACTTCCTATTTTTTTTATCAGAACTGGGTCCAGAATAATAGTGATTTGCTCTTCTGCATACTGAAATTGTTAATTATGTATCATTAAGGCAGAGAGAGAACTGAAACACACTCCCAGATTGTTGAACTAGTTTTACTCTATGCCAGACTTGTGATCTATTTCCGTAATCTTCATTCTTCCTTCTGCCTGAATAACTACAGTATACTTCCATGATATTATTTTAATTTCTTCTCTTTATCTTCATTATAATAATTGTCATTGTCCAACCCCTCCAACAGCTCTCTGTATATGTATGTATTCTTAATACAAAACTCTTATCTATTCTATTTTGTTTGAATGAAGTATAAATTTCCCTTCCTGCATTAAAATAGCATGTTGGATACTGTGACCAAAGCTAAATAGTCCCAATTGTCAAGGAACTAACATCCTGAAGAAAACCACAGAGAAGTAAATACAAAATGTATACAAAGTCATTTCCAGAGAGGGAGCCCCTAGGAAAGGATTCATGTTGGAGTTAGTATCAGAGCTAACTCTTGGAAGAAGTTAAGAGGTAAGAAGATAGTCTTTCAGGAAGTAGAAAATCATCTTAAATCTTAGAATGAGAAAGATCCCTAAAGATGAAGTAGTCTGACCCTATTTTTCTACAGGTGATAAAACAGGTCCAATAAAGTAATATGATTTGCCAAGGTTTAGTAGATAGCTAAACAAGGACTTGAACTCAGAATCTCTGATCTAATTCTGCTCTAAAGTCTTGCAATAAGACTTATCGTTGGTCCTACTTTAAAGGATCATATTAATGAGATAATTTAAAGATCTTTACAAAAGCAAAATACACTTCTACAAATGTCAGCTATTTCTATGACCATTATTGTGATTACAGTAGGAGGAGGAAGGGGGTACTGGTGCCTTATCTGCCTCACAGTAAAAGATTGTTGAATGAATGATTGAATGGCTGGATGGATAGATGGATGGATGGATGGATGGATGGATGGATGGATGGATGGATGGATGGATAGATGGATGGATGGATGGATGGATGGATAGAAGGAAGGATGGATGGGTAGAAGATAATATTACCTTAATTGAAATGAATCAACAGTGTGGCATGGAAGCCAATAAAATGAATATGATCTTTGACTACACTAAGAAAGAGACCCTAGAACTAGAGAAATGAGAGAACTATTGCACTTGGACCTAGCTGGACTAGATCTAGATTTCTGGGTTCAGTTCTTGATGTAACATTTTAAGAGGAAAAGTAATAAACTGGAGAGCATCTAGAGGAGGGCAGCCAGGATGGGGCGGGGCCCTTGGCTTATGCCATGTGAATATCAGTTTAAAGAACTAGGAAAGTTTGGCATAGAGAAGATTCAGAGAACTTTGACAACTACCTTGAAGTAGTTTAAGGGCTGCTAGATTTAATCCTCTTGGCCCTTGAGAGCAGAACTAGGTACACAATATGTAGTACACACAGACAAAAATATAGGTTTGATGTAACAAAAAATTCCTGCAAAACATGAGTTATACATAAGTGTAAAGGGCTGCTTTAGGAAGCTCTAGTATCTTTTTCATTATTGGTCTTCTAGTGAAAGCTGGATAACTACTTTTCTGATGTGATATCAAGGGAATTCTTGATTTAGGTACACATTGCATTAGATAGTTTCAGAAGTCCCTTCCACCTCTGAGATTCTGTGATTATGATTTTTTTATTCAATGAGACACAATTGAGATGAGAGTGTCCAGCAAGGAGCAAAATGTAATATAAAAGATATGCTGGCACTGGTTTTACTTCCACATTATCATCACCATAATTTATTTAGTCTTGTAAATAATCCATTTCCCTTTATATTTTTATTTACTAGTAATCCTAGGTTGCTTGGCCTGTCCAAAAAAAAAGCATATATATATATATATATATATATATATATATATATCAATTAGTTACTTATTAAGGTAGACTTGGAGGGTTGTTTACTGTATTGCAGGCAATGACTGCAGAGGTAGAAGAGAGAGTGGGAGGGAGAGAGAGAGAAAGAGAGACAGAGAGACAGACAGAGAGAAACTTCTCTGCATTACCAGAATTCAGTTTGAATTCACTAAATGACCTGACCTGGAGAATGGAAAAAAATGAACATTGAAGTTCTGACAGTAGGTGGAGATGTTTCCTAGTTTGCTATAAGCCCTAAACTGCTGAGAGGTAAAGGATAAAGTCAAGAATAAGGGCCCCTAGGCCTAGACAGGTTATCTGCAATCATTTCCACTTTGTGTATTGTAGAGATCCAAGTGAAATTGGGAGGAGTAGGGCCAGAAATAAACCATAAGAACATCCTTATAGGGGATTAAGGCCATGGAGTGAGTCAGAACATGGTTCCTAGCCCAGAACATGGACAACCTTGACCAGGAAAAGACTTGGGGTATTTAGGGAAGAGAGAGTACAATGGGAAACAATTTTATCAGGCTATGAGTACTAGAACCCACCTTTTTACATATAATCTTGGGTTTCAAGCTAAAAGAGACCTTATAGGTCCAATCTGACAACTTCACTCTACAGACATGGAAACTGAGGCTCTTGGTGATTAAATGACTTGCCCAAAGTCATATGAATATATGTGACAGAATCAGGATTTAAAACCAGGTTGCTTGATTACAAATCAAGGGCTCTTCCTACTGTACCATTATTTCTTATGTTAGTTGTATGCATAAAAGAATATCTATATCTATCTATATACACAGATACACATACATACATATATGTATATTAGCATACAATATGTATGTATATGTATGTGTGTATAGATATAGATATATAAGAGAGACAGACAGACAGACAGACAGAGACAGAGACAGACAGAGAAAAGACAGACAGGCACAGACAGAGAAGCAGTCAGTTGACTAGCCAGCATTACCTCCACCCCTGTTTCCTTGTTCTTCTAACCAATTAAGTAAGAATGGTGGTGGATGGTAGTGATAAGTACTCAAATACATGGGGCCAAATTCTAGTGATGACCTTGAGTGTAATATCTGAGCAATATCTTTCAAATGTGTCTTAAAGGTGTAAAGAGGTATTTTAGTTCACTTAGTCAGAAATTCAGCCTAGGCCAAATATGGATTATCATGTCATCACAGACCTACTTCTGCTGAACCAAATCCTCATTATATATAGGGGGTGGAGAAAGGGTACCAAGACCAGCCACCATAGACAAGGTGCTAAGGGTTTGGGTTAAGGCAAAGGAGTCATACTTAGTTGTCTGCCCAGTTACCTTATGAGTAGGTAAGCATCCCAGTGGAGCCCTCAGAACATTGCCACAAGAAAAGAAAGCATATCATCAACACAGGTTCTGCTTATCTGTATCCTCTTCTGCACCAAAGTCTTATTTGGTTCCTTCTCCTCATCAGTATTCCAAATTGGCCCAAAGGGAACAATTGTGCCATCATATCATTCACTGATGCTATGGAAGGACATGGTGAAATTATGGAAGGACCAATGCACTTCAGGTCAGAAAACAGCTCTTAGGAAAAGAAAAACAGCTCTTAGTCATATGACAGACTTGGATGTTCAACCTTGTGGAGAGGTAGCATGACGGAATGGATGGAAAGCCTATATATAGGTAAGATCTGAATTCAAGAACTGCTTCTGACAAATTTTGTCTGTTTGACCATTTGTAAAACAATGCATCCCTCTCTGCTAACATTCAACTCTTAAGACAAAAGAGTCACCAGTCTTTGTATGCGAAGTGTATTTCCGTTATCAGGAGTTCCCAAGGTTCATGGAACCACAGGGCCACAGAAAAACAAATAAGTAGAAAACTGTGATCACTAGGTTAACTCGGCTTCATCTGCAAAATGAGGAGAATAATATTTGAAATAGTTACCCTATACCTGTTGACAAGAAAGCATACTGCAATTATAAATAGATATAATCAGGCTATAAACAGATGTTGTTACTCGCAGAATATAGTACAGTCAAATCAAACTCAAATAGAAACTAGTGCCACTAAACAGTACAGAAGACTGCAGCCACATACAGACTTAAAAAACTATCTATTAACATCATCTATGTTCTATTGCATTTTTACTGATTTTGTAAAGGATTTCCCAGTTACATTTTAACTTAGCTCCTGTCCCACTATCACCAGTGTTGCTGCAGTAGGCAGCATGCCTGTTTGAAACCTCTGTTTAAATTCTGCTTTCTGTTTAAATCTTCAAGGTCAAAATCATCTTAGATAAGAATGATAATGCAACAGCTTCTAAAACAGCATCATTTGCTTTCTTTACTTCTGTAGGTCTTCTCACTTTCCACGGTTACTCTGATAATCTTGAGAAATAAATTTCAAAGTGAAGCAATCTTATGTTAAAGAGGCGAAGAGGGATATTCTCTGTGAACATAAGTGGCTTTACTGAGAGATAGAACTCAATTAAAAAAATAAAAACAAATCTAGTGGTGGCTCATCTTGGTTGATTATTTTTGAAGCCTATAATAGAAAAGAAAATAAAAAGAAGCAAAAGAGTTAGACTGTGCAAATATTCAATTTGTTTACTTCTTGCCACAAAGTTTTATTCCTCAACAAATAAGGAAAGCAAGGCATTCTAAATCTGAAGTTTTATCAGCTGTTTGGAAGATCCAGTAAAGCTTCTATGGTCTCTTCCACATAGCATAGGGTGGGAGACTCGAAAGAGGGTTTGCAGAAGGATAGAGGGAGTAGATTTGGCTTGTCTAGACAGAGCCTGTCTTAGCCTGAAACAATCTTAAGTGAACAACATAGAGAAAGCTGCACATCCACTTTTGTGGGTCAGCAAACTATTGGTCAAGAACCAAGTCCAGTCCGATGGCCTGTTTTTATATGGCGTATAATGCAGGAATATATATATTTTTTACATTTTAAATAAAATTTAAAAATTATTTCAGAATATTAAAATCATTCTTAGCTCCCTATACAAAAGACAGAAATACAAAAGCAGACAATGGGTGACATTTGACCCTCACCCAGAGTTTACATAACCTTTTTTAGGTGATAAACTATTAAATGGATGGATTAAATAAGAAAAAAAAAAGTCTAGTCACTTACCATATAGGCAAAGGGGATAAAGAAGTCTCTCTTTAAAGCAAAACCTCAGATCAGAAACCAATTATCCAATACCTGAAGGACTGGGGCAGAATAGGTCCATAAACCAAAGTCTGGCCTACTTCCTAGACAACAAACACAAACTCCATGTCTGAAGCGTTCCAACTTCTGACTCTTAGCATCTCTGATTTCTTCTAAGAGTTTGTTTTTATTAAATAATATTTTATTTTTCTCCAATTACGTGTTAAAATATGCCACTTTCTTCAGAAGGTCTTTGCTGGAGCCCCTGGATGCTAAGAGAATCTCCTTTAATGCTACCCTGCTTTGATTCTATACTTCTCTTATATTTTCTGATTTATATATGTTGTCTCTTCCATTTGAATATAAAGTCCTTGAGGGTAGAGTCTGTGATGTCTTTTTTATTGAAACTTCACACACTTACTAGCATATAGGAAGTGCTTAATAAATAATTGTTTATTGCTGACCAAGTTAAGAAGCATTTATTAAGCACCTAATCTGTTCCAGACATTTGGGCTACAGACTAGCCATACATACATACATACATATATACACACATACATATGCATGTGTGTATGTATATATGTATGTATGTATGTATGTAAATTGGAGATATTTTTAAGAGAAAGTCCCTAGGAGGAATGAGAAAGGCTTTTAGTAAAAAGTGGCAGCTTGACTGAGACTTAAAGGAAACCAGAGAAGCCAGGAGGTAAAGATGCAAAGGGAAAAAGTTCCAAGCATGGGGGACAGACAGTGAAAAGGTTTAAAGTCAGAAGTTTTGTTGTTTTCCAAGAACAGCAAGGCCAATTTCACTAGATCACAAAGTATGGGAGTGGGAAATAAGGTTTAAGAAGACTGGAATGGCTGAAAAGAGGCAAATTATGGAGGGCTTCAAAAGCCAACCAGAAGATCTTACACTTGACATTAGAGGTAATGTAGAGTATTTCAAAGGAGGGCTTTCCTGTACTTTGAAAATATCTATTTGACACCTGAGTGGAGGATAGACTGGAGTGCATAGTGAAGAGGCAGGAAGACAAAAATATAAGCTACTGTAATAACCCAAGCATGAGATGATGAGGAACTTGACCTTGATTATGGAATTGTCAGGGAAGAAAAGTCAGAAATACATGAGGGATGTTATGAATGTGGAAACAACAGGACTTAGAAACTGATTAAATATGGGGGAGGGGGATAAAAGAGAATGAAGAGTTGGAGATAACACCTAGGTTGTAATCTTGGATGATTGGGACTACTATGGCTCCCTAACAATAACAGAGAAGTAGGGAAGAAGGATAATGAATTTATTATTGGACATGCTAAGCTTAATGTCTATAGGACATCAAGTATGTTTTTTTTGTCCTCCATCAAGAAAATAAAGGTTTGTAAAATGAAACTTCATACTGACTGCAGAAAATGGGAAGAAAATTTTCTGTAGCTCTCCTGTACACTAAGACCCAGAACTTAGGCAAATTTTATCTGCATTATACTTCAGCACCATTATGCGTTAAATAGAATTTTTGGTCTATTCTGGGAACCTAAGCCCAAGTAATATTTCTTCTGTGAGAAAATGAATTCCAAGTCCCAAAACATTACTAAAAATGCATTTTTTTAAAAATAGGAACACAAGCCTTCTTAAATTTTTGAAAGATTACAACAGAGCTCAATATCCGTACAGGAGGCATTGGCCGGTGACCAAGGGAGTGTTATCATTATTAAAAACTATAAGTTTATAAGAAGTAGAGAGAAAACTCCTGGAGCCCTTCAAGGACTGAAATCTTCCTCATACATTTTCCCTCTTCAGTACAGCAAACACAGGAGGTCACACACAGAGTGACAAAGCAAGGTGACAGACTGCTTAAGATGTTGGAACTGCAGCATTGTGGAATTAGTGCCAATTGAATGAGATGGAAAAATTGGCCTGAAGATTTCCTGCAACTTCCAAAGTACAAAAGGAGAATGAAGGGCCCCTCTGGCACTCTCCCAACACTAGACTAGTGGTCTTTATTAAGTTAACCTATGGGTTGCTAAGGCTTTGAAGCCTACAGAGTCTAACTTATCCAAATAGAGATGTGTCCTTATATTTTATACATTAGATAAAAGCTATTCTAGAAATCTTTAAGCCAGATTAGTAACAAAACGGGCATCTAGGTGGCATACAGCTAGGCCTGGAGTCAGGAAGAGACATCTTAAGTTCAAATCTGACCTCAGACAGTTATTAGCTATGTGACCCTGGGCAAGTCACTTAACCCTGTTTACTTCAATTCCTCATCTGTAAAGTGAGCAGGAAAAGGAAATGGTAAACCACTCCAGTATTTCTGCCACAAAAATCCCAAGAAGGATCACAGAGAGTTGGATATGACTGAAAAGCAACTCGAAAGTGACAAGTTAGAGTTCAACTCAATTCAGAACAGTTATGAAGAATGTAGTGCTACATGTGAAAAGGAGAGAGAGGCAGAAGTGGGTGGGTTTATAGTCCTGACTCAACCTAGGATCATTGCATTGCTGAGAATAGCTAATCTTTCATAGTTGACCACCCTGACAATATGGTTTTCAATGTGTACAATGTTCTCCTAGTTCTATTCACTTCACTTTGCAGCAATTCATGAAATCTGCCTACTCATCCTTTCTTATAGTATAGTAATATGCCATTATAATCAGAAACCGCAACTTTTTGAGCCATTCCCCACTTGATGGGGATTCCTTCATTTTCTAATTCTCCGCCACTACAAAAACAGTTGCTATAAACATTTTCATAGAGATAGATTCTTTCCTCCCCTTTTTCAAAATCTCTCTGGGATACAGACCTTGTAGCTGTATGGCTGCATCAAAATGCATGCATAGTTTTATAGCTCTTTGGTTGTAGTTCCAAATTGCTCTCCAGAATAGTTGGATCAGTTCACAATTCTACCAACAACGCATTAGTGTCCCAATTTTCCTATATCCCTTTAAATATTTATTATTTTCCTTTTCTGTCATATTAGTCAAATCAATAGGTATGAGGTAGTACCTCAGAGTTGTTTTAATTTGCATTTTTCCAATCAATAGTGATTTAAAGCATTTTTACCATATGACTATAGGTAGTTTTAGTTTCTTCATCTGAAAATTACCTATTCATACCCTTTGACCATTTATCAATTGGTAAGTGACCTATCTTCTCACACATTTAAATTAGTTCTCTATATATTTGAGAAATGAGGCCTTACTCAG
>CM053593.1:336958089-337001284 GCA_028646575.1 Pseudocheirus occidentalis | reverse complement strand
TTAAATCATGTACCCATTTTGATCTTATCTTGTATAGTAGACCAGACTTTCAGGGGTCCTCTGGCCCCATTAAGGAAATGCTCCCCTCTTCTATGAGGTCACTAGGCTGATATGCAAGAAGAGTATAACCTTGTTGGATGGATGCTTTCATTGGTTCTATGAATATCTAAGGAAAGTACAGAGTAGTTAATTTGCAAGTCTTGTTTGTGACTCCCTGTTTGTTTGTGCCTCTGGATGTGGTCCTAGGATGAAGTCTTAATGAATAATTAGCCTTGGCTGGGGTAGGGGTGGTCAAGATCAAAGGAGGGTCCTTGCATTCTGGTTACATAAGAATTTTTGCTAAGGCAATATAAACCTTGTAAGTTCCTTGTATCTTTGGTTCTGTATGAAATGGTTCTGTAATAAACAGACTATTGAATACATCCTTATCTCTCTTTTATTCAGCTGGTAGCTAGGCCATACAACTGTGCTGGTCACAGTAATCTTGGTGTAAGATGGTGTATGCCTAGTTTCTGCCATACTACTTTCCAGTTTTTACAACAGTTTTTGTCAAATAATAAATTTTTGTCCTAAAAGCTGTGGGAAATCACAGATCTTTGAAATACTGACATAAGTGTGAATCACTTTGCTGGTTATTAATTCATTCCTTTGTTCACTAATTTATTTTTATTTGTTTAGGTACTGGAATTCCCTATCTCACTCAGACTGGATTTGCAGTGACCAGTCAAGGCTGGATTCCCTCTACTAATGAATGTGGGAGCTTTGACTTGGTCTGTTTCTGACCAGGATCAGTTTGCCCATTCTTAGTTATCCTGGTGTCCCTTCATACCCCATTGAACACCCAAATAGCTTAGCCCTTCAGAGTTGGGAACTCCTGAGTTCAAGCAATCTTTTATCCTCAACCTTCCTGAAGCAGAGATCAGATGCGTGCCCTACCACACTCTGCCACTTTGTTGGTTATTAGGAATAATAGATGGAACAAGGCAAGTGAATAACGAAGAGTAATTTAAGAAGAGCTGAAATTGACTACGGAAAATTTCATAAAGACCCAGTGCATGAGTTAGTCATTGAAGAAAGAGAAAGGTTTAAACAGCCTAAAATGTGGAAGGAATGCACTATAAACATGGAAAGAGGATTGTGTGAATGAACAGAGGCTGTATATAACCATATGTCATATCCATAGAGTAGAATAACATAAAATACATGACAAAGTACAGTGAGAAATAAGAGCCCAGAAGGTATTTATTTTCAAGTACAACCAGAATCCTCAAATATATGTGACACCATGGCCAAAATCAAGTCCTCATACCATTGGGTCAGCTAGATTTGGAGGTTCTGAGGAACGTTTTCAAGAAGTCTTCTTTTATAGTTTGTTAATTGAGAAATAAAGAGTTCTCCAAGCTCCCCCAGGGGCAAGGCCTAGTTGGCCTCTCTACCCTCTCCAGATGGCATGGTGTGCTCAAAGATTTGGGTAGCTAATCTCACACAATAACCTCTCCTAATAGGAGTTTCATAATGGCACCTCTGACACTCTTTTAACAGCAGTAGCACTGCCAAGGTCTGCTGTAATAAATGTGGATGATTTAATAGCTAATTCTCCCAGAAATATTACTCTGTTCTTTGCCTTCCCACCAAACCTTTTCACTGTCTGGCAGTTCATCTTCCAATACTTTCACCCTTATCTTTTTCCTAATCTTCCTTTTACCTTAAGAATTATAGTCCCTCTATCAGACTTTATATTATAAGGTGAGAGCATTGTTAAAGTTTAAAATGGATAATTTTGATTATTTTAAATTAAAATTTTCTTTTATTAATAAAATCTATGCAAACAAGAGTAGGAGGAATGTAGAAAATTTTGGGGGGGAACTTTCATCAATAATTTCTCAGACAGAAAGGGAATTGGGTTGGAATATTACTGTGGTATGGGAAATAATGAGCTGGTTGATTTAGAAAAACATGGAAACAATTCAATTTATGAAAGAAGATTCTATGCACCTTCAGAGAAACAGATGACAATTAGAAATAAGTATAGTACAGTCTTACATATATGTGTATGAGTATATGTGTGTATGTATGTCTATGTTTATAGACACCAATGTATATCTATTAAATATGTGTGTGAATGTATGTGCATGTGTATGTTTGCACTCAATGGTAGACTTCTTTTTTTTTTTTTTTGCTTTTTGGAGGGCAGTTGGGGTTAAGTGACTTGCCCAAGGTCACATGGCTAGTTTTTTGTGTTAAGTGTCTGAGGCCGGATTTGAACTCAGGTACTCCTGACTCCAGGGCCGGTGCTCTATTCACTGCGCCACCTAGCCGCCCCTGTTTTGTTTTTTTTTTGGATAGACTTCTTTAGGGTGGGGTGGAGGGAGGGGAAAACATAAAGTAAAAAGAACACAGCAGAGAGCAAAAGAAAACCTACAAGGAAGAAAAGTGGTACAGGTTTGAAAACAATATATAGTATTTATTATATAGGTTTTCTTGAAATGGAAATTTATTGCTTCCTATTGAATCCTCTCATGTTCTGCTATTCATATGGCAATGTTTTTTCCCTTATTTTGTACTTAAGTTTAAAATAAATTTTAAAACTTTAAAATATATATATATATATATATAATTTCAAGTTTCAGCATAAAAAGAACATCTTTAGACAAAAGAAATCCAACAATTTGATTGTAAAAATCATCTTGTGTGTTTTCCTTCTCAGTTTGCAAAAGGAAAATGATAAAAAATAAATACAATGATACAAAAAAAAAGAATTTCTGGCCCATTAACTTAAGTAACATTCGAGTAATTATTCAGTCAGGGAATTTGAAAAGAAACATATATTTCCTAAGTCCTTACTATGTGTCAGGTTTTTGGCTAGGTTCTGGGGATTTATTTTTTAACTAGACCTGGAATGTAAAATAGAAAATGCCTGAAAAGGACATTTCCTCCATTAATGCAGAGTTTTCTGTAAGTTCTGATCTTAGAGATCTGGGAGGTAGGAGGTGGGGAGGAATGAGGAAACATATTGAATGGAACACCAGCCTTGTTGTTAGGAAAATCTGAGTTCAAATTCTTCTTTAAACATGTTAGTTGTTTGACCCTAAATAAATCATTTAACTTTTATATGCCTCAGTTTCCTCAACAGCTTAAATGAGGTAGTTGGGCTCCATCTGCTCTAATAGACCTTGAAGTTCTATATTGATGATTCTGTACATGACTTGCCAGACCCATATAATGAGCAGCCATTGTCAGAGGGGGGGGGCTTTTATGGACAGGTTCTGTGTACAAATAGACAAAAACTAAGCAGTTCTTTATGGCATCTCTATTCCTGAGATGAGGAAAGGATTTATATTCAAGTATAATATAATTTCATTGAGACCAGGGGCTATGTTTGCTTTGTATCTCTAGTATCTGACTCAGAGACAGTTAATAAAAGCAGGTTTGATTGCTAATAACATCGTCTAAAATGCATATAATGTAAGATGATCTGTGAAGGCAGATATCAGGGTGGCATAGGGGAAAGAATATTAAATCTCAAGTCAGAGAAGAGAGGTTCAATCTCACTTCTGACACTGACTCTGAAAGCTCTGTGACCATAGATATCACCTTCCCTTAGCCTCAAGTTCCTGATCCATAAAACAGAGGGCTTAAACTCAACAGTCTCTGATATCTCATCTAACTCAACATCTATGAATTTGGCAATGGAACAGACAGGAGAACAGGAAAGGATTCATGGAAGAGGTAACATCTGAACTGACTTTGATTAGGAAGACAAGAATTCTAAGAATCCAAGAGAGAAGAGAGAATACTCTACATTCCAGGCACAGAATACATGGGACCTAAAGATAAAAGGAAGAAACACTTTGCCACAATGAATTAGGACATTGCTTCCCAAACACTGGGCAAATTCCAATTACATGGACTATATTTTCCTGTCGTCCTCCAGTGGCCTTTAAGCAATTGCTATCCTCCTCCTAAAGTAGATGCTGTCTGCTGTAATCCCCTTGGCTATTTAAAAGACTTCACATTTTAAGCAGGCTTTAAATGTTCATCACTCTCACTGTTGGAGCACAGATTTAAAGCACCTCTTACTGAAGAACTTTCAGTCCCAAAAGTTTCTCATCATGTTTCATTCTATTTGATGAGATACTGCTATAAATATTTGTATGGAGGGAAGAGATTATCCTTCACCTGACCTCACAGCATTTTGTATTCCTTTTATACACTTATAATTCACTTCGTCATGTCCATGTGTGTACCTGTCTAATTGTGCCTCATTAGCTTGCATCCTCCTCAAGGCCAGGGGCCAGGCCGCATGTCATACCTAGAACCAAAAGGAAGCTTAATAAATGCCTGATGAATGAAACCAATATTTCAGAACGTCTTTTATTGATCAGTCAACAAGCATTTTTAAGTGTTAACTATGTTCTAAATGTACTAAGTCAGCCAATCACTGTGCTAAGTGCTGTGTATACAAAAATACAAATATAAAAAAACAATCATAGAAAGAGAAGCAAAAGATGGTCCCTGTCTTCAAGAAGCTTATAATCTAATGGAGGAGACAACATGCAAGAACGTATATGCATAAAGAACAACTTTGAGAACATAAGTCATTTTGACTATTATAAATGCCCAAATTAACTGCAAAGGACATATGGAGAAAGATGGTGTCTTCATCAAGGGAAAGAACAGACAAACAAAAGTATGTGCAGAATGATTTTACATGTATATACGTATTTGTGTCTCATGGTAGCCACCTCTATGGCAGAGGAGGGGGGAGGGAAAATAGTTACATGATATTGTGTATTTAAAAAGGACAGCAAGTTGTGTGTGAAAGATCTGCAGTTTCATGGGCAATCATCCTTTTATTCTCCTATTATACTATATTATACATATTATGCTGTAGTGTTATACTATTTTATTATATTGTGTTCTTGAAATGCTTGTTTTATTCTATAAATTAAACATTAAATAAATAAAAATTAAATATATATATATATATATATATATATATATATATATATATATATATATATATATATACACAAAGCAAGCTATGTACAGGAAAAACAGAAAATAATTTACAGAGAGAAGGCAATACATTTAAAAGGGATTGGGGAAGGCTTCCTGTACATGGTGGGGTTTTAGTTGGCACTTAAAAGAACACAGGGCGTCCGTAGTTGGAGCAGAAGAGAGGGATAGTCATGGGGGACAGTCAGAGAAAATGCCAGGAACCAAAACATGGAGTGTCTTGTTTGTAGAAGAACCTGGAGGTGAGTGTCACTGGACCAAAGAGTACATATGGGAGAATAAGGCATAAGAAGACTGGAAAAGTAGAAGGAGACTAGTTTATGAAGGACTTTGAATGCCAAATAGAACATTTGCTCCTGGAGGCAATAGAGAACCAATAGAGCTTATTGAACAAAGGTAACAATTGCTGAAAATACAACAACAATAACAACAACAATACATGAAAACAGAGCCTGCCTTCAAGAAGCTTATATTCCAACGTCTGTCATTCTTGCCTTTCTTCTTATATAGTTTTCTGGTTTTCTTTCTAATTTCCATTGATTTAATTTAGAAAGTCCTAGCTTTCAAAGACATTCCTTTCAAAGAAACTAGACTTTTAGAGTTCCTTAATTGTATTTCATAGTTCTTCTGCTCATAGTTCCTTTGATGTTTTCAGAAAGGGCCAGTCAAAAATAGAAGGTAAAACTTTCTCATCATTCTCTGAACCATGGCAGTATGAACTTTTTTAAAGCTATCTGATTGTAACCAGCTACTTAAAGTATCATCCGGTGGCCAAGCTTTTGGTGATAAGATGCATCACAGAATCTCAGGATTTTGTGTAGCCCAGATCCTACTAGAAACCAAAAAGTGTTTATATAGCTTTTGTTTGAAAACTTCCCATTCTGGACATAGCTTGACTAGTCCTGCCAATTGATTCTGTACTCAAAAGCCTAGTCTGGCCTGAAGAAATTGTGTGCCTACTGGGATTAACGTTTGAGAAACCAGAATCAACTACAAACTATAGTGTAGTATCTGAGAATACTTATTAGGTTCCTAATATGTTATAAACATTGTGCCAGACACTGGGAAGACAAAATTAAAATAGTCATTGAATCATGGAGCTTACTGTCTAGTCAGGGGAGACAAAACCTGCAGAAAGACACAGAAGAAGAAGGAGGAAGAGAGGTGAGGAAAAGAGGAAAGAAGGGGAGGGAGAGAGAGAGGGAGAGAGAGAGAGAGAGAGAGAAAGAGAGAGAGAGAGAGAGAGAGAGAAGGAATATAGTAAATACATATAGATATGTGTAAATTGATGCAAATTAAGCACAAGGCAATTTTGAAGGAGCACTGGAAGACTGGGGGATCAGTAGAGCTTTTATGAAGGAAAAGCTCCATTAAAATATGATTTGAGTGTTGGCAGATTATTTCATTTCCATCTAACTACTTGACAAAAGTAATCTGTTCCTGATTGTAGTAGACTGTTTCTGTTCTTTCACCTTGATGGGAGGTGCTTACAAAGATTGGTTGATACGGTAGTTATCTAAGAGGGAAAAGAACAAACAGGTATAATCTTTACAAAACTATAGAGAGATACATATGAAGATACGTATATGTAGTTATATCTTTAAATATATATGTGTATATATGTGTACACTAAATAAATATGTGCAAATGCATACATGAAAATACTTACACACACACATATACATATGTGCGTATTCAACACATGCATCCATATTCATATCCCTATACATATATACACACACAAACACATATAACACATATATTTCTGTATGCATATACATATATGTGTCTATGTGTGAATGTGTGTGTGTACATATATAAAATTTCACCATTTTTGAAGTTTTTTATCTTGCTTCCTGGATCACTGTTCAAGTTTTATACTTCAGTCATGAAAATATATCGGTTCCTTTACCTAGCAGTCCATTAAGGGAATTTGCTTTTTTACTTAAGCACGGTCTCCCCTCAGTGTCTCCAGTAAATCTCTATCTCATCCAAGGTAAAACACTGCATGATAGTAAATCATAACAACAATATTAATGCCTTTTATTATATTGTACTTTCCAGCAGTATAGCAGGACTGGTTGTCATTAGGAGAAAGATTTCTGTGGATTTTCACATTTTATTCCCCTTGATTTTTTTTTCTTTTAGTTTATATCCACAAATATTTCAAAAGGTGCCCTCTTCAAGCAAGTGCTGATATTGGATCCTGGAATATTGATCTTGAGTGCTCTGATTCACTCTATAGACAGAATGTTCTCTCCATTCTGTGATCACATAGCATGTAGTTGACTGAGGCAGTCAGCATCTTGGGTCAGCAACTACAGAGGCCATATAAAGTGTTTTGTGATAATTTACTGGTAGTTTAAATCATTTCATTTATGTACCTTGGTTTCTCCATTTACAAATTGGACTCAGTGCTTTTGGGTACATCTCCATGATGAAGTGTTCTCTATATCAGCTTTGCAGGGAGTTTTCAAAACTCATGAGGCTTACAGAAAATGAAAAACAAATCATAAGTTACATCAGCTCCACCCTCCTTGCCATCCCTACTGCCTTCTAAAATACAGACCAATGGACCCAACTCAGCACTTCTCAGTCTTCCATAGAATCCTGATGTTCAGTGAGATGTGAATAAGCTCTCTCTTAAAAAAGCACAGGACCCTTTCAATGCCCACCACCTAGCCCAGTGCCCTGAAATGTAATAATCACTTAATAATTCCTAATATTTATTGTTGTCCAGTTGGTTTTTTGGTCATGTATGACTCTGTGCGACCCCATCTGGGGTTTTCCTGGTAAAGATACTGGAATAGTTTTTCATCTCCTTCTCCAGATCATTTTCCTAATGAGGAAACTGAATTAAACAGGGTTAGTGACTTGTCCAGGGTCACACAGCTAGTAAGTGTCTGAAGTTAGATTTGATCTCAGGAAGAGGAGTCTTCCTGATTCCAGGTCTATAGAGCTCTATGAACTATGGCACCACCTATTGACTAACATTTATATAGCATTTTAAAGCTTGCAAAGAACTTTATAAATATCTCATCACTTTACAAATGGTAGCCTTATAACTATGATGCAGGTGTTATTATTATCTCCATTTTTTTTTTGCAGACCAGGAAACTAAGCCTCAAGGTTAGTGACTTGTTTGGGGTCATAGTGATAGCAAATTCCTGAGCAGGATTCAAACTTAGAACTTGAATCTAAGTCCTGCTTCCCCTTCCACCCCCGCATACCTCTCAGGCGCTATGTCCCCTAGCTGCTTGTTGATTTGTTGATATTAGCAGTAATTTCACCCCTAATATTGAATGCAAAATTACATCTGTTTCCACATTATTTTACTGGTGTGGCATAACAGGAGTTTGTTATAGTAGAGTTTTCATCTAAGAGCCAGAAAGAGCTAAATTCAAGACCCATCTCTGAGAGACATATGGCCCTGGGCAAGTCACAGCTTATTGTCCCTGGCAACAACTTCAGGCTGGAAGTTACTGTTCTGCATTAATCATGGGTATTTCCTCTCAGGGAATTCCCTATGTGTATGAAATCATAGGTCTGAAGAAAAATAAAATATTTCTGAAGTGTGGCAGACATTCAGAGACAGTCTTTCCTTCCAAATGTCCCCAAAGTGTCCTTTCTTCCATGGATCTCTCATAGCCCTAGAGAATCTTAGATGGATATTTCTGGGTTGTATCAATATATTTTATCTATATAAAATGTAATATGAACAAAAAGATGCAATGTGGCATAGTAGAGAGGTTGTCAGAAGTGAAACCAAGAATTTCCAGATTCAAACAAAATATTTTTGTAAAGCATTTAGAATAGTGCCTGGCACACAGAAAGCATTTAATAAAGCTTTGTTCCTTTCCCCACTCTCTCTCCCTCCCCCCCCTCTCTCTCTCTCTCTCTCTCTCTCTCTCTCTCTCTCTCTCTCTCTCTCTCTCTCTCTCTCTCTCTCTCTCTCTCTCTCTCTTAGATCTGGTCATTGTATACAAATGTGAGAGAAATGAAAAATGACTATTAACAACCAATGATTTGGGGAGATATAGACTTTCTCCCTTTTTCTAAAACCCTTATTTCAAAACTCAGTTCCAGAAGGATGAATTAACTTTACCCTCAATAGTTATCAGATACCACCTGACCTCACAAGGAATTTAATCTAAGGTGGGGAAACCCACTTCAGGTCTGGATGGGGATAAATTCTTTGATTAGATGACACAAGGCTGGCCTTAATTTAGAAGTAAATGATATAAGCAATATTCATTAGAATAGGTCTGCCCCTCATTGTAGTATTCATTCTCTGATTACTTGTTAAGGAATCAGAGTTGATTGGCATCCTCTCAAACATTCACTTTTCCAAGGGCACATAAGCCTTTAGCTTTCTGCCGTTAGGGTCTTTGGCATCTGAGAGAATGCCATTGACCTCTTTTATTAAAATTACTAATATTATTAATTAAATAATTAATTGCCCAGAAATTATCTCTCTCAAACTTTTTAAACATCACAAATTTTTAATTTTCAAAATGAGTAAACTGAGGCACACAGGTCCAAGTAAGAGAGCCAAGTTTAAACCTAAGCCCTTTGGCTCTGGATCATCATTCTTTTCTTAGTCCCCTGCTAATGCACTATTTGGGTAGGTACTCAGTTTCTTCTCAGCACAGGATATCAAGTGATGATTGGGTGACTATTTGTCAGGCACATTGTAGAGGCATGGTTATCTGGATGGTCTCTATAACTTAAAGTGAAATCTGTCATTGAGTGGATCCAGTATAAACTAAGATTGTGAAACAGAAGAAGAAAGAAAGAGAGAATGAGGAAGGAAGGAAGAAAGGAAGGAAGGAAGGAAGGAAGGAAGGAAGGAAGGAAGGAAGGAAGGAAGGAAGGAAGGAAGGAAGGAAGGAAGGAAGGGAGGGAGGAAGGGGAAAGACTTTATATTTTAGCACAGTCACTTGTTTCTATGGAAGTGAGGCTAAGGGAGAAAGAAAAACATCTTTGAACTGAACTTTGAACTGAAGACCACTGACAATCTTAAATGTTGCTCTTTCTAAAAGAACAAAACGCTTCCCACCTCCCATGCCCAAAATCCCCACTCAGCTGAGGACTTCAGTTCAGCCTAAAGCAAGAAGTAGAGAAAACCTGAAAATTCAGGAAGTTTTAAAATATACCATCCTGGGAATTGTGAGAAGCAAAATTAGGGAATGTACAAGCAAATACTCCCCACGAATATTCCCAAAAATCTCCTAAAAATGTAACAGAGCGAACCATGATGAATGAATCCAAAACCAAAAAGTTCTAAGTGCTTCCATCCAGTCCAGGATTACACAAAAAGGCTTTGAGGAACCAACTTAAAAGCTCTAAGTCTAAGCAGTGATAAGCCTATGAAAACAGGGAAAATAGCATGGACCCAGAACAGAAAACAAGACCAGATCAGTGTCCAGCAGCCTTCAGGCAGTCTCTCTCAAATCATAGCAAGAGACAAGGCCAGGCCAGCACCCAAATAACCCACACCATAGCCACAGAAGGATCCACAGTGGGAGGAGAATGGGTCAGGGCAGTATGTGAGAGGCAACGTACTTGGACTTTTGCAGAACACATGGTACCAGCACTATCAACAACATATGGTTGGAATTGTCAGGATCCCAAAAAAGAATGAAGCCAACTCCAGGTTTGGGGCAGTGAAAAGAGAAAGGAAAAGGGCCAAGGTAGGGCCAAGGCCAAAACCTTTATTGGGTTACCAAGATCCTGAGCTAAAACTTAAGAAATCCGGCAAATGGTAGGGTCTGGTCTTAGCCACCATGTCTGGTATCAAACAGGACTTACTTGCCTGTACCTCCAGAAGTTCATCAGGGAACAGAGTCTGACCCAAGAACCAAACCCCTATCCAAATCCTGAGGCTGGAGAAACAGACAAAAGTACAAATTACAATAAAGAAACACTATGAATTGTCAACCTTTTAAAAGTTTGGTTAAAGAGACAAACAAATATTAATTAAAAAATTACAGAATTTATTCCATATTATTCCCTTAAGGTTAGCATTACTTGCTCAAGGAGTACAGGACTAAAGTCCTGACTGATGAACAGAGGAATCATAAGACTTTTACACATTTTTAGAACCATACCAGTTCAGGATAAGTATGTCACAAAACTTTATGACTTCAATTTGTTATCATCTATATGTGATACAGAGTTCCTTGGTTATAATGGCAAATTAACAATGACCAGAGCAGGGTCTATTTTCATGTTATGGTCTCAGGATGACTGTTGTACTCTCATGTGGAGTAAGTCCCAAGATAAGGGTAATCTTATGTCTTGGTCTTTGAATTTGCAGACCCAGGGAAAAGCAGTTTGTTTTATAATTCAGATTTGGCCCAAAATATGATATTTAATACTTATCAGAACTAAGAGAAATCTAAAAAGAAAACCAGGAAATGGTAATAACTCCACAAGTCCAGGTACAGCCTCAGACAGAAGAATGTTCTATTGACAAGGGTTGCAAGGTACAGGGTAGGATAGTGCATAGAGGGTTGCAATTGGAAGCAGGAAGACCTGCAGTTGAATCCTGCCTCAAGTTCTTAGAAGTTGTATGACCATGAACAGTCACTTAACCTTCATAGTTATTAGAGTTGCTAGATACATTTAGGTGGCATAATGGGTAGAGTACTAGACTGGAAGTCAGGAACGCTTCTGTTCACATCTTGTTTCAGATTCTAGCTATGTGACACTGGGCAATTCCCATATCTGCTCTATGTCTCTCAGTTTCCCTATCTTTATCTAAGGGAATTGAATTCATTAACCTCTAAAGTTCCTCCATCCTTTAAAATATATAATCTTACATCCTGGAAGAAATAAAGCAAGATCTAATATGCATTCCCCTTTCCCTGCCTAGATGAGAAATCACACTTAAAAGTTTCAGTGTTTTAGGGAAATCAACTTGGCTCTGACAGCCTCCCAGAATTCTGTGGAAGAAAAGGTCACCTAATCCACACAACTGCCTAAGCAGGCTGTTCCATCCTATCTTCTTCATTCATTTGGTCACATAAATCGTTTCCTTAATCTCATTGTTGTTGAGTACCTTCCTGCCCTCAAACTCACACAATGCTTCGTTTGTCATTTAAATGCCAAGATTATGTTACCATCCTTCTTATACTCTGGGATTTTTCCTGAATTAAGCACACTTAGGACACTTATGAGGAAAGTATTGGCTAAAATTTCTCTAATTTCCATTCTCACTTCCATACATCCTTTGATATATGATGCTTGGAACTGGTGATTCATCAATTTTAATGGCTCTTAACCTTTTAAGAATCTACAGTGTTATCCTTTCAGTTCCTAATTATTCAGTCTCTTACTTCAGAAAGCTTTGGATTATATAAATCTATCCATGCTTAAAAAAAGTTTTTGAAGAAAAATGTAAAAAAACTCCTATTACATTTTCTTTATTTCCTGGTATACAGCCATTCTAGAATAAGACAGTTCCTCTCACCTTTTTTTTTTCTCATTTAAACATATGGTTGTACTAAAACTTATTAAGAATTAGATTTTGGTAGATTTTAAGTTAGATTTTTAATTTTTTTCCCCATCTGTTAATTTCTTACTGAATTTCTCTTTCTTTCTTCCTTTCTTTCTTATCTTTTAATACCATTCAGGGTTTTCTCTATAGCTTTCATCCTATCCCTGAAGTATTACTTAATCTAGTTTGCTTCTGATGCTAATTTTCTCTGGCATTTTGATAGCATAGATTTCATGTGCAGTCATTCTGAGTGCTCTTTAAATATCTTTCATGTTTCAACAGTGCCAAAAACAAGTAAAATGCAAGCCCATTTTGCTAGTATGGGAAACTCTGAAATGATGGTCATTGGCTAGCCCAACAACTAGATAACCTTTATCCTCCCTGGCAGACAGGTATTATTTTGGGAGCCTTCCTACTATTTCATCTCTATCTATCTGTGTCATTCCATAAGGAGCTGGTAGATTTCTTCCCTGGAAGATGTGATAACAGGCCTTCCAAAGCCCTAAGTAAACCCTAATGCAATCAGAACACCTAAAGCCACATTATATTTACAAAGACTTAAAAGCAGAGACATGAGACATGGTCACATATAATTGACTAAAGCAGTTTATCAGTCTAAGGCTCTTATCACAAGAGGATTGGTCTAATTACAGAATTCAAGATTCTCAGAAAGAGCATGGTTGATATAAGCACTCTCAAAGGTTTACATTCCCCAAAATAGGGACATGTACTTCAGGTCTCCTTGAGGCAAAAAAAAAAATATATCACTCACATGACATTGAGCCAATGCTTATAATATTATGCAAATGATACTTTCTTCTCTCCTTCCCTTAGAGGACAAAATGAGTCACACATTCTTTATATTTGATTCAGGTAATAGCCAGTACTTCAATGACTATAGGGCTGCCTTAACAAATCTCGCTTTGCTACAGCTTGAGTAAGATGTCTTTGGGGAAGCTTTCTATAACCATTTGATTCTTTTACTTATTTTCAGGTTAGAAGTGCAGGGGCTACTCACAGGCTGATCCCACTACTGTTAGCACTGGAGCTTTGACCTGCTGTTTCTACTTTTATTAATTCACACTTCCTCAGGCAACCCAGTGGCTCCACTCTCCTGGGAGTTCACCATATTACAGAACTTAGTGCAGACACCCAATCTACAAAGCTCACTGTAGCTCTAAGCTCCCCAGCTCAAGAGGGTTCGCCAGTGTGGGCTTACTCAATAGTTAGTATTATAGATATGGGCTGAAGCTACTAATTTTTCTTTGCATTTTAAAACATTCCAGACGAATTTCACTTAGGCTTACATATTATACACTTATCTTATACATTTAGTGTGTGTATACTATGCACAAAGTCAACTAAAGGATACACACATATAATATATTCCTATTTATACACACCAGATTAGAAATAGGGAGCTACCAGAACATTTAGAGGAGAACTGTAAAGTGATCAGATCTTTTCATAAAACGAATTAATCATAGCATCATAAGCAGCTAGGTGGCATAATAGAGTGCTAGGACTGAAGTCAGGAAGACTCATCTTCATGTGTTCAAACCTGCTCTCAGACACAAGCTGTGTGACCCTGAGCAAGTCCTTTAATCTTTTGTGCCTTGGTTTCCTTGTCTGTAAAATGATTTGGAGAAGAAAATAGCAAACCCCTAATGTCTTTGCCAAGTGCATCAGGTAAAGATTTATGACTGAAGAAAAGAAAGGTTCAATATTTTGAGCATATTGTTTTATAAAAAAATGCATGGCAATTGCCTAACAAATCAAGACCAAGTCCCTTCCTCAATTTAGGTCCGGATTCTAACTATACGGGAAGATAGACTTTTATACATTAAAAACAATCAAATAAGACCAATTGATTAAAAGAAAACAATACAGATTATGTAATCTGATTTCTAATTGGATGAAAGATTAGGGACTTTTCAAGTTAGTGGGGGGGGAGAACCAATAAGTACAACTCTCTGAATTCAGAAGAGGAGTGTCCCACTCCCAAATCCCTGTGAACAATCAAGGGTACATGGGAACAATACCTGATTGATTACCAATGGCCAGTTTTCAGATAAGACATATGGGCTGCTTGATATGTATAATTGTGGGAAAACTACTCGTGTCAGTCTTTGGATTTGACTGGGTTTCTGGCAACCTAGGTCTTTAGTTGAGGACTAAGCAGCAGGGAGAAGTGGTCCAGTTCCCCAGCCACACAGGGCTGGATTCAAATAATACAATAAATTTTTCTCCCAATTCCCACAACTAAATAAAGTTTTCTCAAAGGAGCAAATTTGGACTAAAGGCATAATTGGATAGAAAAGGAAATGAGATAGCTCTAGAATTGAGTCACAAGATGGAATTAGTATGGTTCGCTTTAATTGCCATAATAAGAAACTTGCTGTCTAACCCTGAATGGGCTTACAAAGAGTTGGAGACAACAACACAACAGATCATACCCATCTGGAAGGGACCTCAAAGGAGATCTGGTTGAATCCCTTCAATTTATTGATGAGAAAATATCTTCAAGGAGATAAAATCATTTTTAGAAGGTCACCTAAGTGGCAGAGCCTGGGTAGTATGCTGTCTGTTAGTGGTTTGATGGATTGACTGGAAAGAGAGAATGAAAATATGATGACCTGTCACAGGTCAAGGTCACAGTTAAGGTATATGAAGTATTGAATTAGGGTAGTGATTGGCAATATAGAGGACAGAATAAATTCAAAGCATTTTGTAAGGATGAAATCGGCAAAGTTTGGCAGCATATAGCTATATATATGCTATTTTCTCTTTTGTTTGAGAAAAGTGAATATACCTCAGCTACCACACCTCTAAATTTGTTTAAGTAATAGAAAACTACAATTTAGGTCTAAAAAACCTGAGATCCTACAGTTTTGCTGACTCACAGGTAGAATTCACCTTTATTTAGGAAATGCCAATGTCCTGCAATTTGCTATTTAAGAGGAAGGCTTTATAGGTACAGAATGTTTCAAAAACCTATCAAGAACAGAACATGTTTGCTAAAAGAAACGACACTTTTGAAGTCCTGAATCTGGCTGACCTTTCCTCCTTTTGAGCTTATTCAAGATAAATGGCTGTAAAGAATGACTAAGGGTTGGGGAAAAGATGGAACCTCAGAAGCTGCAGGATTCTGAGCCACTTATGGGCAGTGGATCATTTCTTTTTATCACATCCACCCCTGCCAAGATCTGATCATTTCAATGATTAGTTCAAATTAATCATGAATGATTCATTAAGTTAGAAACCAGTTTATTATTAGGACTCTGCAATGTAACACCTGGAATGTTAGGAGTAGGGCTATGAAAATATTATGCTTGAGATTTTCAAAGTGGCTTTTCTGAGAGACAAATTGGTTTACTATCTCAGCTTTCCAGAGGCAATGTGGAAATATGACTACTGTGTTATAGAAAAAAAGACATGGTTCTAGTCTTAGCTCTACAGTTTACTAGCTATGTGACCTTGATCAAATCATGTCTTATTGAGGCTCAGATTCCTTACCTGAAAAAGATCATTAAAATCCTTAGAATATTCATCTCCCAGAACTGTTGTGAGGAAAGTGCTTTGAAAAACTTCAGATACTTAACAACCGTAAGGCGATGTGGTACTATGGAACCAGCACTGGGTGATACTTATTCAAATCCTGGCAATTCTACTTGCTACCTATGTGACTTTAAAAGGTCCTTCAGCATACCTGTGACTTAAGTTTCTCTCTAAAAAAACTAGAGATTTGGACTCAATTGCTTCTAAAATTTGTTCTGCCTCTAAACCTATGATTCTTTAATACTGTTATTTGGTTGCTATGAGAAAAATGTCCATTGATAAAGGTCATGAGCCTTTTGCACCATATAACATGAATTTATGAATTGCTGTGGCCAGTAAAATTCATAAGCTGATCACTAACTTTTCCGAAGAGGAACAAGATTATCAAAGTAGTCTATCACTAGGCTATAATGAGGTCTTTCCAGTTCAGTGGGACCATCAGAGCTTAGTGTACCTTGCTGCAGCCTTCAGGGACTCAGAATTACTTCCATACCACAATGAGGCATTTGAGGTATTGAAAGGTTTGTATAAACTTTGAATCATTTGGAATCTTATAGAAATGTGACCCATAATATAAATTATTGCAGTCATTTAAATGGTTTCCTAATTCTGTTTCTTTGTTCCTCTCTCACTCTCTCTCACACACACACACACACACACACACACACACACACACAGAGCTTCTCTGCAGTAATCCTTTAAGTATAAAATTACACATACTTCATATCATGCAAATGGAATAATTCCTCAGTATTTATTCATTGTCTCTCTCAAATCTGATATATGCCAACATATATATCTTTCAGAATTTCCTTTGTCATTTTTCAGTGGGAGTTAGGGTTAGAATGTGAACTGGAGTTTAAAATCTAAGTCATCAGATGTCTGGATTCTGATTTCTGGACCAGAATCTCTTTCCAAGCAATTTGAATAAAAA
This sequence comes from Pseudocheirus occidentalis, assembly GCA_028646575.1. NCBI lineage: Eukaryota > Metazoa > Chordata > Mammalia > Diprotodontia > Pseudocheiridae > Pseudocheirus > Pseudocheirus occidentalis. The sequence goes on along the minus strand of CM053593.1, from coordinate 336,984,272 downwards.
TCCTTAATACAGATACCCAAGGTAAGAAAGCTTGAAACGGACAACAAATACCTTAATTATTTATAGCAACTACTGGAAAGTATCGGGACAAATAAAATATAGAAAGGTTTTTTTAAAAGGAGTAAGTTTTTTTTTATTGACTTATTTACATTTAGTTTATAAAATTCAGTTCCACAACCCCTTGAGTTTCAATTTTCCTCCCCTCCCTTACTCCCCACTCCCTCATGGCAGCATGCAATCAAGTTAAGATCTGTAAATACTTTCACATAGGAAATTGGTCTGGTTGTATAGAAGCATTGTTACCAATGGAATGAACAATGGGAAAAAAGAAAGAAAACCAAACATGGAAAAGAACGCTAGCATGTAGATTGCTTCAGTCTCCATTTAAACTCTTTTCTTTCTAGATCTTTCTCTGAGTGTAGGTATCTCCTTCCATCCTGAGATTTGTAGAGTTCTCTTATACCTGTGCATTGCTGAGAAGAGTCCAGTCCATCAAAGCTGGTCATCACACATATGATGTGTCTGTGATTGTGTACAAATTTTTCCTGGTTCTGCTCTCCTCACTTAGCATCAGTTTGTATAAGCCTCTCCAGGTAAATATGAAGTCCATCTCCTCCCCATTTCTTATAGCACAATAGTATTTCATTGCATTCATATACCACAACTTGTTTAGTCATTTCCCAATTGATGGGCATCCCCTTAATTTTCCACTTTTTGCTACCATGAAGAGAGCTACAATAAATATTTTTGTACATATGGGTTTTCCTCCCACTTCTATGATCTCTTTGAGATACAACCCTAGAAGTGGTATTTCTGGGTCAAAGGGTATGCAATTATTTATAGCCCTTTGGGCATAGTTCCAGATTGCTTTCCAGAATGGCTGGATCAGTTCACAGCTCCACCAGCAATGCATTAGTGTTTCAATTTCTCCACATCCTCTCCAGTATTTATTTTTTTTCCCTGTTTTGTCATCTTAGCCGATCTGACTGGTAAGATGCGGTACCTCCAAGTTGTTTTGATTTGCATTTCTCAAATCAATAGTGATTTAGAGCATTTTTTCATATGCTTATAAATATCTTTAATTTCTGCCTCTGAAAATTGCTTGTTCATATAATGGAGTTAGTTTTTAGCATGCTAATGAAAACACAACAGGGGAAAAAAGAAAATCAGGGAAAGCCAGGGAACAAAAAAGTCCCTTTAAATGTGTGTGTGAAAGAGGTCACATGCACATTCTGAAGTCTGATCATAAAATGAGGTCTGAAATGAATTTTAATAGCACCTTATACTTTATATTTTAAATCAAATGCAAGCGCAAAAGGTCAATTTTACCTTATATTTGCATAGGCTTTGCAGTTTACAAAGCTTCATTGCCTCTGAAAAGGTAGCAAGGATTTGCAGCTATGTAAATAAACCAGGAGTGGGCACCTTTATTAAACTTTATTTTTGGAGACTTTAGTGGACCACAAACTTCAATGAGCCAATAATGACATATTATAAGGTCTTAATATAGAAGGTCATCAAGTTAAACCCCGTCATTTTACAAATGCAAAATGCTTAAGTGACTTGTCCAGAGTCATACAATGACTATGGATCTGAAGGGGACTTTCTCCCCAGTTTTTTCTTGGCTCTAAGTTCTTCATCTATCCATTACAGGAAAAAAGAGGAAGAAAGGAAGGAAGAAAAGAAAGAAAGAGATTGGGTTAGGGAGGAAAGAAGAAAGGAAGGAAGGAAGGAAGGAAGGAAGGAAGGAAGGAAGGAAGGAAGGAAGGAAGGAAGGAAGGAAGGAAGGAAGGAAGGAAGGAAGGAAGGAAGGAAGGAAGGAAAGAAGGAAAGCTAATGTGATCAAATATCACATTAAGGGAGACAAGAGTGACCAGGACTAGATAGATGACTATTGTTGGACTCTGCCTTGGTCAGCCCCCATCTGGGATATTGTTTTAATTCTGAATGACAATTTTTAGGAAGGTCATTTAAAAATTGGAACATGTTCAGAGGAATGCAATCAGAATGGTAAAGGCCCTTGGGATCAAGGCATATTAACTCTGGCTGAAGGACCTCCTGATTCCAAAAAATTTGTACAGGCTGGCCTCCAGGCCTGAAATATTCCTTTTCTTTATCTCTCTGGGAATCTCTTCCTCCCTTGAAGTTTCAGCTTATATGCCATCTTAAGCCTCTTCTCATTTCCCTGGTGGTTTTAGTATCTATAAAATAAACACAATAATAGCACCTACCTCAGAGGATTGTTATGAAAAACAAATCAGTTCATAAGTAAAGCACTTTGCAAACCTAGAAATAGCATATAACTATTAGTTATTATCATCATTATTGTTGTTGTTATTATTATTATTATTTCATTCAATCTGGCTCATAAATTCATTATAGCCTCAACTCCCTACTCTCTCCCTCCCCGTATACCAAATTGCTTGCCAAATACTGTCCCATGAGGATAGGGAATCTTTTACTATTTGTCCTTATATCCCCATTTCCCAACATAATTGACACACAACTTGTTTGGTTATTGATTAAATACAGGATTCTATGGGGGGTTGGATAAATTAGAAAAATGACTATGATGTGAAGACAAACTCAAATTAAAAGAAAAGAGTCAATAACAGGAAGGCCTACCATAATACCATCTCTCCTCCCCCACAAAAGTTGGTGACCTTCCTAACCATTTTCACTTCAAGAGTTGGCAAACTTCACATTTCTCTCTCATGCTAACAGGAATTGATTCTCAATCACAAACACCCTTGTCCTTATCTGTAAGATGCCAGAAGTACATATTCTGAAATCTTGGTATAATATTGTTCAGAAGTTTCTGACCCCAGGGTTAGAGTTTGAAGTAATTGGGAGAACAGTTAAATGATAATAAAGATAAAGCGAATTAGAAGCAGTTTGGTTTTACGTGAGAAAAGGTCAAGTAAAAACTAATTTCTAATGCATATTTATGCAATAAAACCAGACCCTTGTACTATGAAATGTGAGGGCCTTACTCAAATTGAAGAATCTTTTCAGGAAGTTCAATCTTACAACTATTCATTAAGTCACTACTGTTATAATTGCCTCTGAATTGGCCTTGCAATTTCTAGTTTGTCTCCTCTTTCCAATCCATTCTATAAATGACTTTAATATTCTTAAGCATGAATTTGATCATGCTACTGCCCTGTTCAAAAGCCTTACATAACACCCTATTTCTTCCAAGATCAAATGCACACTCTCAAGACTGGTGAATAAGGCTCTCCTCCACCTTGCTCCAACATATCTTTCCAACTTATTTCCTACTCTGCTATACATACTCTGCATTCCACCTAAAATGGAACCTTAGCTTTGCTCCAGCTTGACATGCCATCTCTCACCTCCATGCATTCCCACCAGTCATTCTCTAAGTCTAGAATGCATTCACTCTTCAGCTCTGTCTTTTAGAATCCTCACCCTCTTTCAAGGTTAGCTTAAGTTGTCACTTCCTCCATGAAGCATGTCCTGATTTCAGACTTGTGTCAGTTTTATTCCCCACTTCTGATTACCTTAATCCTGCACCAAACTGTCTTAATTTTGTGCATAATAGAATGAAAGCTCCTTGTGCACTATTTTCTTTATTTTAATCTATGAATTCTCATAGCCTACCACATTGCCTAGAAAAGCAGCAAATGTTTAATAAATATGTCTTGAATTAAATTCTGTTCATGAACAGGTCTGTGAACCCCAGGTTCAGAACTCTTGTTCTAAAGCAATGTCTTCAATTAATAGATGAAGAAGCTAAGACCCACAGAGACTAAAATGCCTCATCTAAGCTCATATGATAAGGTAGCTAATGGCAGAGCTACTGCTGGAACTCAAGTGTCCTGACTACTATGCTAGTCTAGTGTTCTTCATATTATGCTTCTCCTATAGCAAATGAACAGGGAAGCTAGATAACACAACAGATGGAGCACTGGGGTGGGAATCAGGAAGACTCCTTTTCCTGAGTTCGAATCTGGCCTCAGACACTTACTACTTCTGTGATCTTCATCAAATCACCTATTTCTCATCTGTAAAGTGAGCTGGAGAAGGAAATGGCAAACCACTACCGTATCTTTGCCTAGAAAACCTCAAATGGGATTACAAACAGTCTGATATAACAACAAGGCTGAAATGAATGGGTTTGTAGGTAAAGGGATAAATCCTCAAAAGATTAATATCTTAATCATACCTTTAACAAGTTATACATATTTTTGTATTGAATTGAATTTCTTAATTTTTATGTAAATCTATTATGTTAAGTCTTAGTAAGAAACAGAACCTACTTGGGCATTCTAAGTTTGAGATAAGAGATGGGAACCCAAAAGGGGACAAAAGCAACTTCTTATCAAGGAATAGTATTATTTAAATGCCACTTTTCCATTTTCTGTTATTTTTGAAGATATTCAGAGAGTCTTAAAACCTAGTTTAAGAGGATTTAATTCTAGACTGAGAAGAAGGGAGAAAATGTTACCATCAGATTTTTCCATTTTGGTTTCTTTTTACATAATACAGCTGAACTTCAGCCAAGAAAGAATATATTATCTTAAATCTACAGTCTGGTGCCTGGTCATCTCCCTCAGTATTTTAAGTAGTTATTAAAACAATAATCCAGTTAGTTATTGTAGAGATCTCAGAAACAAAATTATCATTAATCTTTATTATACTTAAAGACTAAATATAAAATTCTGTTTCATGTTTAAAGCCGTTCACAACCTACCCTCTTGCTATCTTTCCAGTTTCCTTGCCTTTTATCCCCATCCACATATTCTCAAGATCCAGTGATGCTGCCCTTCTCACTATTCCTCATGCAAGACTCTCCATTTCTTATACCCGCTTTTTTTGAATGTGTCTATTGCCAATGTTTGGAGTTATCTCCCAGTGCAATTCTACCTACTAAATTCCTAGAGAACTCAACTTAAATCTGCCATGCCATCCCATTTGGAAGAAGACTTTTCTGGTTATTATCTCCTTCCTTTCCTCCTCCCTCCACTTCTCTCACCCAGTGCCTTTCCTCTGCAATTATCATATACATATGTGTGTGACATACACACATGTATATAGATATCGATAGATACACACATTACATATATGTATATACATGTATATGTGTGTATATATACATACATACACACAAATGGAGAGAGGGGGGGAGTGATAGGCAGATATAGATGTATATCTATCTACCTATCCATCTCTCTCTTTCTCTATCTTGTTTTTACATAGTGGTTTGCATGTTGCTCCCCTCCTCCAACTAGAATGTAAACTTCTTGAAGGCAGTATCTGTGTTTTTAACTATCTTTGTATCTTCAAGTGTTTAGGACTGGCAAGTACTTGATAAATCCTCTTTAACTGACTAAATTGACTAAATATTGAAACACAAATAACAACAAAATGGAAAACAAAGCATTCAAGGAAACTTTCAGGTTACTAGAATACTAGTAAATATAACCCACTGGTGCTTTTCATAAAGGGACAGAGGATATTACTCCTACTATTCAGGTATATTGTGCATAATTTAATTTAAGTGATAGGCCAGTATTGCAACAGGAAACAGCTTTGCATTGATCAGAAACTCAGAGCAAGGGGCACATACCCTTCCCAAAGAGAAAATCAATGTCCACAAGAACAAAATTATTCCATCCTCCATGTTTTTTGAAGTCAGTCAAATCTAAACCCTTCAACTTTTTCTCCTTTGATGGCTGAGATAATATCAAGCATCTGGAAGACTGACAACACCAGTATAAATGTGATTTGTAACCCCTCTCCCCTTAGTTTCCAAAATAATACTCATTTATATGATAGTTTTAAGGACTTCCAATAACTCTGCATATATTCTCGTTTGAACCTCAAAACAATCCAAAGAGCAGGTTCCATTATCGTTCCAATTTTATAATAAGAAAACTAAGATACGACATGATCTGCTACAGTTCATACATATAGCTATAAAATGTTTGAGGCAGAATCAGAAATTAGAATTACACTATATAGCTTCCTTACAGGTGTGTAGGCTTGCTTGCTCCAAGGCAGTCATAATAAGTTACACGTTATCTAGGATTTTGAAAGAAAAGGCCATATCAGAGTGTGTTGATCCTAGAATCCTGAAGATTTGGCTTAAAACAACAACAGCTATTATTTAAACAGTGTTCTAAGGTTTTCAAAGAACTAAATATGCTAATTCATTTGATACCACCACTGACCCTAGCTGTGTCACCATTTTTTGTCTCGTTACTTTCACTCGCTTCTGATTTTTGCGACCCATTTTGGGGTTTTCCTGTCAAAAATACTAGAGTGGCTTGTCATTTACCTCTCCAGCTCATTTCATAGATGAAGAAACTGACGCAAACTGCGTTAAGTGACTTTCCCAGGATCAAAGAAATAGTAAGTGTCTGAGGCTGTATGTGAACTCAGGTCTTTTTGATTCCAGGACTACTACTCTATTTGCTATGCCATTTATCTACCATTATTTAGTCATCATGGGCAGAAATAATAATGATAATAGTAATAATTGTAACGAGAATGATAATGAAAACATTTATATAGAAGTTTAAGGTTTATAACCTTTCTTAGCCTCAGTTTCTACATTGGGGATAATAACACCTATAAGAATCCACCTGACAGTATTGTCGTGAAGATCCAAAAAATGTGAACATTTTGCAAATCTTAAAGTGCTATATAAGTGTTAGGAGGGAAAGGAGAAAGAATTCTTCAGATTTGAAAAACAGATTATTACTTGATTCCTTCATTTTTCAAAATCTTCATTTGTAGATGAAAGTTATGTTTTTTCTAGTATCAATTCTCGATTGGCAGAGGTGAAAGTGATTTGAGGGCAGTTTTAACAGATTATTTTACATGTATTTCTCCTGGTAGGTTCAATAAATTGTAAATATAAGCTGTTAATTATATAAAACATTTTGTTTAGCTGGTCTAAAGTTGAAGTCTGAATTTTGAACAATGAGAAGTTAACATTTTGAACTCTAAAAGAAATTAATAAAGTTGAACTGTAGGGTCAAATTTGGTGATCAGAAAGCTTTATCTTTACCTTTTGAGTCTGGAAGGGAAAAGAAAATTCAATTGAACATTTTGTCCATTGACTTTTAGAGTATACATAATGGTGGATTACTCTCTGAACACAGACATAAAGGCACAGTGGGACAGGAAAATACTCATAAATTATTAAAATGAAAAAGGTTTTTTAAAGAATTTCTGCCCTTTGCAGATGATCAGATAGTATACCTAGAGAAATCTAGTGAATCAACTAAGAAAACACACTAGTTGGAGTAATTTTCAAGTTCAGCAAAGTTATAGGATATAAAATAAATCCACGTAAATCATCAACATTACCAACAAAGTCCAACAACAAGGGAGACGAGGAGAAATTTCATTTAAGACAACTGTAGACAATATAAAATTCTTTAGAATCTACTTGCCAAGACTACTGCTGGAATTATGTGAACACCATTAGAATGTACTTTTCACAGAAATAAGGTCAGCTCTAAATTGGGGAAATTGCTCATGAGTAGGTCCAGCCAATATAATAAAAATTATAATTCTACCCAAATTAATTTACTTTTTCAGTGTGATAGAAACAGTAATTACCCTGGCATACACAGGAGAGCTGCTAGCTCACTTTCTAAAAGAAAGCAACTCAAAAAGGGTTAACATTGTCACTTTAATGAAACATATATATCATTCACTTAGTTCAGGGGGAAAATTCAGCACCCTAAACTTCAAAGAATAGAAGCAGCCAAAAAAATACAGACAGCGAAAATAACACAATTCAGCAGACCAGCAGAAAGGGCTTCTAGTTGTCTGACTATTACATACATACCAGAGAGAAAAGCACCAACATCTGTGTTTTCAAAGCTGGGGGGCTCAACAGCTCCCCAGAGTCTCATCTGGCCAAATCACAGAACTCTTTCCATTAGTGAACTTCAAAGCAAAACCTCACCTCACCTCCTTCAAGATAAGAGTATATCACAATCTTTGTGACCCACTACCTAATAACAAAGTGACAAAAGGCATGAGACTACCTGGAGAAAGAAGCCTCCCCTAATCAAGTTTTTCTTGTTGGTCTGCAAATGAGACCCATTAAGGGGCAGGGAAAATCTTCCAATTCCCTTATCAAACTACCAAAATCTATTTTATAGAGCAAGAAAAAATAATGATAAAATTCAATTGGAAGAAAAAAGATATCAAGAATATCAATGAAAAAAGATGCAAAGGAAGGTAGCCTCACAGTATCCAATCTCAAAACGAATTACAAAGTGATAATCATCAGAACAATCTGGTACTGGCTAAGAAATAAAGTGGTGCATAGGTGGAATAGATTAAGTATATAATACACAATAGTAACTGACCACAGTAATCTACCATTTAATAAATGCAAAGATCCAAGTTTTTGAGACAAAAACTCACTATTTGATATAAAACTGGGAAGACTGGAAAGAAGTTTGGCAGAAAGTAAGTATAGACAAACATCTCATACCATATAACAAGATGAGGTCAAAATGGACATATTATTTAGACATAAAGCCTGACATAAATTAGGAGAGTAAGAAATATTTTACCTATCAGATCTATTACTATGGGAAGATTATTTTGACCAAACAAGAGATAAACTATTACAGGATGTAAAATAGATAATTTTGACTACATGCACTTAAAAAGTTTTTGTATTAACAAGACCAATAGAGTCAAGATTAGAAAGAAAGCAGAAAACTGGTGGGGGGAGGGAGATTTACAGCAAATTTCTCCCTTAAATATTTCATTTTTCAATGTAAAGGGAACTGAGTCAAATTTAAAATAATATGAGTCATTCCTCAATTGGAGATAAATGGTCAAAGGATATGAACAGATATTTTTCAGAAGAAGAAATCATAGCAATCTAGTCATATGAAAAATGCTCTAAATCTGTTGATTAGAAAAGTGCAAATTAAAATAACTCTCAGGTATCACCTCACAACTATCAGATTGGCTAAGATGACAGAAAGAAAAACGACAGTTGTTGGAGGGGATATGGATAGGCACACTAATTCACTGTTAGTAGAGGTATGAACTAATTCAACCATTCTGTAGAGTAATTTGGAACTATGCTCAAAGGGCTACAAAACTGCTTCCATTTCCCCCAGCAATACCACTATGAGGTCTGCATCCTAATGAGATCAAAGGAAAAGGAAAAGGATCTATATATGCAAAAATATTTATGGCAGGTTTTTTGGGGGCGTTTTGTTTTGTTTGTTTGCTGTTGTTGTCATTTTGTGGTGGCAAAGATTTGGACACTGAGGGGATGCGCATCAATTGGGGAATAGCTGAACAAGTTGTGGTACATGGTTTTGATGTAATACTATGATACTATAAGAAATGATGAGAAGTATGACTTCAGAAAAACCTGGGAGGACATATAAACTGATGCAAAGTGAAGTGAGCAGAACCAGGAGAACACTGTACACAGTAACAAAAATATTGTATGATAAACAACTGTGAATGACTTAGCTGTTCTGATTGATACAATGATCCAAGAAAATTCCTAAGGATTTTTGATGTAAAACACTATCTATCTCCAGAAAAATAACTGATAAAGAATGAATTTAGATCAAAGTATACTTTTATACACTCTTTATTTTTCTTTTTTTTTTTACTATATTTTCCTTTGAAACATGGCTAATATGAAAATATATTTTGCAGAATTTCAATTGTTTAATCTATAGCAAATTGTTTGCCTTAAAGGAAAGGAGGGGAGGGAAGAAGAGCATTTGAAATTCAAAACTAAAAAAAAGAATATTTAAATTTGTATATTTAATTCAGAAAAATAAAATTTTTAAAAATGAAAAAATACATTTCTTGGTGAAAACAATTCTGGACTTCAAGGACTTCATATTCTAACAGGAGAAATAACATTTATAAAAATAAGAACATTCATTTATGTACAAAATAAATACGAGGTTTTGTGTTTTGTTTTGGAAGTGACTAAGAAAGTCCATATAGAGCAGTGGTTCTCAACCTTCCTAATGCTGCAACCCTTTAATACAGTTCCTCATGTTGTGGTGACCTCCAACCATGAAATTATTTTCATTGCTACTTTATGACTGTAATTTTGCTACTGTTATGAATCATAATATAAATATCTGATATGCAGGATGTAGTTTCATTGTTACAAATTGAACATAACCCACAGGTTGAGAACCACTGATATAGAGAGTGTAACTTTGAAGGATATAAGGAATTCTAAGAGGAAGAGAGAGATGAGGTAGGAACATTCCATAAATGGAATAGTAAGAAAACTAGTTTGTATGATCACAGTGTAGAGATAGAAGGGACCTCAGATGTCATCTGGTCAAACTCCATATCCCGTTCTCAAATCCAACTCCCTCACTCATGAGACTTCCACCACCCCTTAAAGCAGCTGGTAATTTACTAGAATGCTTTGCCTTAGAGTTTTCCTAGGCCAAAGAAAACAACCTAATGATCTGGCATGATGAGAGCTTGTTCCGACAGTCTGCTTTCAGGAACTGGGTCAATGCTGATTGCTATGACTTTGTTTGAACCAAGTTTGAGCTTCAGTCTCATCAAATCTCACCCAGCTTTGACCTATTTTTTTTCTTTTATGTCTTCAGTGAGTAAAAAAATCTCTATTGTAACCTTATTCTTTCACAAGGCATCCTGGAGTTTTAATTCTTCTATTACTTCCTAGTTACTAAGTAATGAACGGATGAGAATTAAATACTGGTGTATTTTAAGAATTAAAAATAAGTCATTTGAAGTCTTTTTAAAAATGTGCATTAAGAAGGAATCTGAGATTTTAATTGTGTTCCCACTTGGGCATTTGTTCATTTCATTAACAAACATTTTTAGTGCTTGTTTTATGCCAGGATTGAAGCATTATTGTATAATGGAGCAAAAAAAATCTAGATTCAAAGTCAGGAAGATATAAGTTCAAGTGTTATCTATAAGGCCTGTGTGACAGTGAGCAAATCATAACCTGGCAATTCCCCAGGAAATTCTCTAAGATTAAGTGGCAAATACCTACTTTGGGAGGTATTTCCCCACTACCAGTTCTTAACATCAATGAAGTTCCAGGTTTGCACCATACAACAACAGAAACCCACAGTGTGCTGGACACTATGTTAGACATCGGAATGATTCTTAAATTAACCAAAGAACTTCCGCAATTAAGGAAGTCCTATAACAAGCACATGCGCACACTCACACGCATGCACACACACACAAACACATTCTATAAACACGAGGATGTACCAAACTTGCATTGCTTTCATCCACATTTATCTGTAGGGCATCCTATTCATGGACTGGCAGAAAACAAAACTCTATGTTTATTCCCAAATTCTCATAATTCCTACCTCTCTCTTCTACCTTCCCACCTCTCATTTGCTATAAACAGTCAAACCCAAAAGGAAAGTATTTCATCCCTCCACTTTAGGATTATTGCTTAATTCTTATTAGGGTAACCTGGATTTCTTATAGAATGTGAGGCCATGCTGATTTTTGTCACAAGCTCAGGAGTGGAACCTTTGAAGGAAATTATGTAAGAGAAGAGCTATTGAGTCTGTTCCAAACCCTTTATTAGAGAGTCTTAAATGTGGAGATGATCCAAGATCTAATCCAACTTCCTACCTGAATAAGGAATCCATTCCAAAACATCTTTCACAAGTGATTGCTCTTTTCTTGCTTGAATACTTAATCTGGAACTTACTACTTTATGAGAAAGTCTATTTCATTGTTGGGGAGCTTTTGTCTTTATGTTTTCTTTTATATTACACAAAAATTCTCCCCCCTGCTAAGGTTCACTTGGCTGTATTCATGTCCTCTTGTAGCACACAGAACAAAACTTTGTGCCTTCCACATAATATCCCTGCAGAATTTCCTTTTGCCCCAAGTTCTTTTAACTGGCCTCTATGTGAGACAATATTATTTGATCATGTTTTAGTCACCCTTCTCAGGCTGTACTCCAGTTTATCCTTGCCCATATCTTAAAATGAGACACCCAGAAATGTTTTCTTATACCTGTGTTGGAGAAGTGCATTAAAATTGACCATAAAACATTTAACAAGTGTCTATCATGCCCAAGTTAAGACCAAATCTGCTTGACATATTTCCTCTTCTTAATTACAGCTGAGCAGGTGCTTCTTTAAGGAGTGCACCTGTTGTCTTGTAGCCAGAGTCCATACAATCAACTGATAACAAAAGAGTAATGTGTCTACCCATTTAGCAGAACATCTGCTGAATAAGGAATAGTCAAGTTATGCCAGAAAATAGAGAGTACACATGGGAATGATATTAATAAGGCTAAGAAAAAAATTTTGGACTGCGGAGTCTCAAAATTTAAGCTAAGTAAATTGCATGTTTCCCCAGTAATAGGGAAACACAGAAGGTTTTTGAGCAAAGAGTGATAGCTACCTCTGTTTCTTAGGAATAATCTTTTGGCATGAGATAATATGGTAGAAAGGAAGTCAAGAAGGCCTAAATCCATGCTCTGCATTTGACATAAACTTGCTGTATGATCCTGAGCAAATCGCTTAGGATTTCAGTGCTGTAGGCAACTCTCTTTTATATATATGTTTCAGAAAATGTGCAAATCTTCGCTGGTTGAGAGAGTTCCCTCTTTATGGAATTCTTCATATCATTGAAGTAATATGTCCAGTCCCTATTCTTATTAACTTGGAAGATTAGTGGCACGTGGATTGGGGAGACTACAAACTGGAGTCAAGGAACTGAACTGCAAAACTGGAATGGTCCTACTGGTATTTGCTAGATAGAGCACTGGGCTTGGAGTCAGAAAATTCTAAGTTCGAATCCTACATCAAACACCTACTAGTTGTGTTAACCTGGGCAAGTAAATTAACCTCTTTGTGCCTCGGTTTCCTCATTTGTAAATTGGAGATAATAATAACACCTACCTGCCAGAGTTGATGTAAGGATAAAATGAGATATCTATATAGTGCTATTGGTAATATAATAATTGTTATAGTTTTATGTAATATTTTTGAAATATTTGTAAAGATGATATTTACAAACCTCAAAGCATTATATACATTCTAGCTATATTTATAACAGTCTTGATTAGGATGCTGGAAGTGGAAATGAAAAGCAAAGAATGGAAATAATAAATACTATGGAAGTAGAATATACTGAATTTGTAATATATATATATATATACGCACATATATATATACATACATATGATAAAGAAGTGAAAAAAACAACGATTATTCTGAAATTGTAAATCTGAGGGACTTGAAAGTGGGTTTTCAAAAAGAACCAGGGAAATTTAGAGGAAAGGTGGGGGTGAAAAGTTAATGAGTTGATGAGTTAAGTTTTAGGTAAGTTGATTTTGAGGGACTCATGAGATATTCAGATGTTATTCATCGGTGTTTTAATGCAGGACTTAATTCAAATGAGAGATTAGGGTTACTCACATAGTTTATATGATATAGTTATATAGTAGATAGAATAATGGAAACAGATTCAGGAATCCTCCATTCAAATACTGTCAGATGTTTCACTGTGTGACTGTCTGTCTTCTTCAATTTATCAATGCCCATTTCTTAAAACTAGGTATCCAGAAAGATGCTTTTGAATCTCTAAGATGTATACTAAAATCAACAACGACAAAATATTTATCAAGCACCTACTATATATATAAATGAAGACTGAACTATGTTTGGCTGTAAATTAACACAACTCAGCCTCATTTTCCTTCTCTGTAAAGTGGGGATAATAATAAAACTAATTTCAGAGGGTTGTTGTGAGACATAAGTTAGTTAACATGTGAAGTGACTGCAAATTTTAAAATGCTATATAAATTTTAACTATTATTACTTGGGAAATACCTGAAGAAAGCAATAACTAAATCCATGGAAGTCAGTGAAACCATCAATGTAGGAGAATATAGAAAATCAGAGAGGGTCTAATACAATCCTGAGGGATACCCACACTGATAGAGAAATGAATTATTGGGTATGTTAAGGTACAGTCAAATAAATAGGAAAAAAAAGAAGAGAACAGTGCCAAAGAAGCCAAGAGAAAAAAAAATAGTAGGAAGAGACAGTTGGCAGGCAGCAGGCTCCAAGAAGTTTTAAAACTTTCAAATAAAGCTTTAAACATTTTTGAATGTGGAGAGAAGTTAAAGAATTTGATCTACCTGGGCACTGTGATGGTTTTAGCAGGCAACATAGTATAGCATAGTACATAACATAGTAGATTTGGAATTAGGAAGACCAAGGCTCAAATCTTTTCTCAGATTATGGAGGCTGTATGTTCCCAGACATAGCATTTTACCTCTCTGGACTTTAGTTTATTCATCTATGAAATGAGGGGTTTGGCCTCAGTGGTCTTTAAAGTTTCTTCCTTGTCTTAATCTGTGATTCTAAGAATTTTAAGAGAATGATAAAGAGGCTTGAATCAGGACTGGGTAATGAACAGAGATCTGGAGAATTAACATGTCCATCTGAGCCATTTTCATGAGCTACACTTGGGCATTCTTATAATTTTATACTGATTGCTGCATAAACTAGAAAAATAAAAAAGATGCTCAAATTAATTGTGCTACTGTTATTCTTCTTTAGCTACTATGTGAATAAAAGGTTATTTCTTCTTTACCCACTATATAAAGAAAAGGTAGGCACCTAGGCGGCACAGTGTTGTGCCTAAGTTCAAAGCCAACTTCAGATGCTTACTAGCTATGTGAAGTTGGGCAAGACATTGAACTGCTGTTTTTCTTGCTTTCCTCAACTGCAGTCAACCATTGATCTTCTAGGTCTCTTTTCTGAGTCTCTGCTTTATGTGTTATCTACAGAAAATTGAAAAAAATCTCTAGCCAGATCCTCTCTGATGCATAGGCTATCCTAAACTACTTTGATTCTTCTCCCCACCTTACCCCTCTCTCCCTACTGCCCAACTGATGGGTGTTCAGGGAATGCAAACTCATTTCAATATTAGTCTAAGCAAAACATAATTAAGGAGGTAAATCTACTGTAAATAAAAATATACAATGTATTCCAGTGCCAAGCAGAAAGGCTTTACACCCAATAATCCACTATGGCTTTCCACCAGATGTGGAGATAATCAAGAGTTGACTGTATTGGTCTTGATTTACCAAACCTTTTCGTTTGTTTTTTTCCCCCTATGACTCCAATTAGAGCTGGGCTTTTCTACTCTCTGCTTTCCTGAGGTCGAGCTGAATTTGGATGGAATGTAATGACCTGCAGCTGAACAACATTAACCTAAATGCACTTAATCTAGATTGTGATTTCATTCCTGAATTTTTAAGAGGAGCAAGCTCTTTACAGAAACCTCCCTGGAATTCTTTAGTTTACTGCTGAAGAACAATGCAGAATGTTCTTTAAATGTGAACTGTTTTACTGGTGGCCAGACCTAGTAAAAGAGTCTCATTTCCATTACCTGTGACATGACTTTACCTAACAATTTCAGGTAATACTTATAAAAAATCTTAAAGAACAGGTGTCTTAAAATATAGTTTGGATTAATATTCAAGAATAATTGAGTAATCAAGTTTCTTGGATCATTCTCCTCATTCCTGGAGGAAACAAAGTATCTACAATCATTCATCTCTGTATCTTATTCCTTTCTTATTAGAGAAATGTGAGTTATGGGGTCAACTGCTTCCTGTGGGAAGCCAATTCTGTTAACTACATATAAGTTTGGTTATCTTTCTTAATCCATTGTCCTAAGAAAAGCCTTTTTCCCTCCACATAAAACCCACCTTTCTAAGAGACTGTTCAAAAGATTTTGTAAAGGACTTTTTTTTTTTTTGCTTTTTGGAGAGCAATTGGGGTTAAGTGACTGGAAAGGACTTTTTGGACCAGAAAAATAGCATTTCTTAATGTTTCTAGTGAAACTAAAATGCAGAGATTGTTTTTGTTTTTAATATGCTTCCACACCATTAACTCAAAGGAACATCTTACATTTGAAAACAAAGAAAGGTTACATATGGCTTTAAATATTTTAGAAAGACTTTACCTTTCTTCTTCATCTGTAAAATAAGGCAGAGAAGGAAATGGCAAACAGCTCTAGCATCTTTGCCAAGAAAACCCTAAAAGGGGGTTACAAAAGAGGCAGACACAATTAAAAATGACTAGACAACAACAACAACAAAAATGCCAATGACATTCAATAAATCAATAAACATTTAGTAAACACCTACTATGTGCCTGGCACTGTGCTAATTGCTGGGGATACAAAAAGAGATACAAGACAGTCCCTGCCCTCAAAGAGCTTGCAATCTAAAGAGGGAGATAACATGGAAACAAATATATACAAAGCAAGCCATATACATGACTAACAGGAAATAATTCACAGAGAAGAAGCTCTAGATTAGAACTAAGAGGGACTTCAAAAGACATGCTGTAGAAGGAGGAATTTTGGTTGGAACTTAAAGGATGACAAGGAGTTAAATAGTCAAGATGGAGGATTCCAGGCATGGTGGACAGCCAGAGAAAATGTATGGAAATAAGAGATAAAGTGTCTTATTTATGGAACAGGCTAGAGACCACTATTGCTGGACTGAAGAGTATGTGAAGGAGAAGAAGCTGTAAGAAGACTGACAAGGTGGGAAGAGGCTAGGTTTTGAAGGTCTTTGAAGGTCAATTTTGTATTTGCTCCTGGAGACCATAGGAAGTCCTTGCAGTTTATTGAGTAGGGTAGTGACATGATCAGATCTGCGTTTTAGAAAAATCCCATTAGTAGCTGAATGGATAATGGACTGGAGTTAGGAGAGACTTGAGACAGGCAGACACATCAAGAGGTCTGAGTATCTGAGCCTAGGACAGAACCCTAAGGAACACTTATGGTTAGAAATATGATCTGGTAGAGGAATCAGCAAAAGAGACCAAGAAGAAGTGGTCAGATACATGAGAGTATATCCAGGAGACGGTGGTGTCCCAAAACCTACAGAGAAGAGGAGAGTGTGAGCAATAGTGTCAACACTGCAGCAAGGTCAAGGGTAATGAAGATCAAGAAAAGTCCATTGAATTTGGCAACTAAAACATCATTAGTAATTTAAGAGAGCAGTTTTGATGGAATGATAAGGTTAGAACTGGACTGTAAGGAATTAAGAGATGAGAAGAAAGTAGAGGCACCAATTTTTGGATGGCATTTTTAAGGAATTTAGCAGCTAAAGACAGAAGAGATATGGGATGATAGTTCACTGGGATGAAAGGATCAAGAGAGGGTTCAAAATAGTTAAAATTGAAAAATATGTTTTTGAAATAGAGTCTTAAGGGCTAAAATGATCCAACCTCTTCCTTTAAAGGGGGAAGAAAAGAAACTGAGGCAAAAAGATTAAGTGACAACATTATTATCCAAGGCCACACACCACTATGCCTCAGCAAGATCACCCTTGACTGATTTGGATAATGTATCATTGCCTTTAGAGTCTAAGTAATAGCTTGAGCGAAAACCTTTATCAACATAACTTTAAAAATCTCCTGACAGAGAGATCATAGACTAAATATGCCAAAACTACAATATACATTTGGATGTGGCAAATACGAGAGCTTGTTTTGCCCGACAACATATGTTAATAATAAGGTTATTGCCCTTTTTTCCCCCAGTGTGTTTAGAGGGAGCTGGGAAGGAAAAAATAATGCTTATTAATTGAAAAAAATAAAATGTAATTTTAAAAATATGATAAAAAAACAAGGTTGGGCAGTTTCTGCAAAACTTAAGTCAAAATGATTAAACAAGATTAATATTTTTTTAAATTAGAAAGATACAACTCTTTTATATACCATAAATAATTTTTGCAATGAAAGTGTGTGTTTAAAAAAATGTAGAGAAAAATGGGATTCCTTGATAATCCCTGAGCAGGAAGCCACCTGACTGGACATCTACTCTAGCTCTTAGAAGAACTTAAATCCTTTCTGCAACATAACTGAGAAGCTGTTATCCATCTTCAGAGGGAGCCTTCCAGGGAAAGGAAACAGACTTTCTCTGAACTCAACCCAATTCATTGTGACCTTTGTATGGTTGAGATTCCACACCCATCCCCCATTAATATAATTAAAAGGAATTAACTGTAGGTTGATCAAACTTCCTAGTTTTCAAAATGTGAGCAGTGCTATCTACCTCCTGGCAAAAAAAGTGACAGATACAAATTGCAAAATTAGGCATTCCTTTATGGACCAGAACAAGGAAATGTGTTTTCCTTGATTATGTGTATATATTTTATATTATTTTTGTTTCATTTTACGTATTTTTATATTAAGAAAAACAGTGGGAAGACAAAAAAGAAATATTTTCAACTGAAAAATAAACTAACATTGTTAAAAAGCGTGAACATCCTTTGTTTACATCCTTTGATTCCTTTAAAAGGTGTGAAATCCTTTATTTGGATTGAGAATAGTAAAATTGGCTAACCAAAGAAGCTAGCCACAGCCACACCCGCTTTAAGTAACTGAGGAATTTCAGCAGTTGGCTTAGTCTAACCTTGAAATACTCAAGGGGCAGAAATTCCAGAGTGATATCTGGGTACTAGGGTATACCTTTGAAGGGGCAAACCTTCTTGACTGTACAAGAGAGCAGAAAGGGGAAAGTAAAGGGATAAGCATTTCTTTCTTAAGCATCTACTATATGCCAGATACTCTTCTAAGTTTTTTTACAAATTTTATATTAGTTGATCTTCACAATAATGCCGGGAGGTAGGTGATATTATGATTCCCTTTTATAGTTGAGGAAACTGAGCCAGACAGAGATTAAGTGACTTGCCTAGGGTCACACTGCTAGTAAGCTTATGAAGCTGCATTTGAAGCTAGCAAATTTCAAATCCAGACTCACCACTTTATGCACTGTGCCACCTCGCTGCTTGTGAATGAGTCTGGAGAAATTATTCCTCCTCCATCTCCCTACTCTCCTCCCTCCCCCAATCACAATCCTGGAGGGACTGGGTAAATGCCAGACAATAGATACAGGGATGCATGAAGGCCAAACACAGACCCAGAAAGATAGGAAAATTGAACACAAAAAGTAGGAGGCAGTTTAAAGGATGGTGAGCCCCTTGTAACAGAGAAGAATTATGGCTATGAGAGACCATACAAGAATCCCAGCCCCTCAGGATTTGTCCTAGAACTGTGAACAGAATAATAGCCATTGCTCTCTGGGAACCCAAACTGACAAGTTGAGTTGTGAGAGTAGGCCCAAAGGGGGCCCACACATTGCTATGATTGTTATGGAAACTATCTCCTCTCTAGAAAATAGATGGAATATTTTATTTTGGAATATTTTCTAGGTCTATTTTTTTTAACTTAACCACAAGACCTAGATAAGAAATGTCCTATTTAAAAACAGAAAGATTAAACCTGGAATAGTAGTTTTAGAAGAATAGAAAGGGGATAAAAATACTTTGCTACTGTTCCTAGGTATAGCCACCCTGACCAAAGTAGGCACAGAGAACTCCGGAGAAACCTAAAATTGTGAAAGAGAAGAAATACATCTGAAATAATAATAATTAGAATTTTTGCATTTTACATAGTTTTGAAAGTGACAAAGTAACTCGGTGTATGTGTGTATGTGTGTGTGTCTTTCTTTGTTTCTGTTTCTGTCTTTTCCCTCCCCTCCCTCTTCTCTCTTTTTTTTTTCTCCCTTATCTCCAGGTATCATTGTCCCCATTTTAACATTTAAGCAGAGGAACAGTAGAAGTATTTACCGTAGGTGGCATTGTTGTCTGCTTTTCACAGCTATGGAGACCATTAAGGAGAGAAATGATGTTGTCTTTTGTCTTATCTCACATTCATGGTTTACTGCCTTTGTACCTAGCAGTTGTATATAAATACTCATTATGTCATATTGATCTTGCTTATTGTCACAGTAAATTTCAGAATCAAGATTTGAATTCAAGTCTCCCCAATTCCAAGTCAAATGCTTTTATCTTATATATCTTACTACCTTTGCCGGGTGGACTCAATCTCAGATTTCTTCTTATTTTTTCTATTTTATAATGTCTGTTACAGAGGGATGATGTGAGGGGTTTGAGATCAATTCATCAATATTGAAATATTTCTCATCTTGGTTCTGCTTTCTGAACTTTGCCTCCATGTCTTGAGATCTTCATGCTCCACATGGGGGCCTTTTCTACCTGGAATATCCATCTGTACCTGTAGCTTGTCACCCAGCAATATTCTTATGCCATTCTAGCCACATTCTCCCTTTGACAAGTTCCTTCTAGGGCCTCCATCTTAAGAAGTGGCATAGGCCCGTCAACCTTCACTCTTCTCCTAGCTCTGCTTCTGTTTTTCTGGTCTTCCTGGTTTCAAGTCCTGTACTCTATCTATGCTATGTTGCCTTAGATATAAGTAAAATATAGATATAAATAAAAATAGACTTAGATATATATCATTTTTATTTATAGATAAAAAGCATGTGATTGGAAGGAAGGGAAAAGGGCCACTCATCAAGGTACACAGTGCATCAGTCTATCTCCTTTCCTGTCCAGCACCAGATGTCTGCTCAGTTTGGCAGTGTGGACTTTGATCTTGCTTTCACAAGATACATAGAGCTGGTGCTCTGTTCAATAAGTATAATAAGCATGGTTTTAGCACATCACGATATGTATTCTCAAAGAAGGAGAGGTTTCCTCCAAAGGGATGCATGTAGTCAGAGTAAATTGCAGTCATTCTTCTGCAAATATATTACTTTATATGGAAAAAGAATCCCTGAAGCAGTGAACAAGACCTACCACTGACTTGCCAGGGCTGAGGGATCTTGCTTCTACTTTGGAATATCTGTTTTACTTGATGAATCCTAAGCAACTAAATACTGTCTTCTGCACAATCTTCCTTCTAAGCTAATTTTATTCAATCCAATGAGTATTAATTGTTAAGCCTGTGCATGACATTATTCTAGATGCTGGGAATATGCCATTTGAAAGAGTCTCTGACCTCAAGAGTCTTACATTCAATTGAGGGAGTAGAATATGTTTAGCACAAGGTAAACCAAGACAGGAGAGAGCATGAGCAACTGGATGGAACTGGGGAAGGCTCCAGAGAAGTAAGGGCAGTTGTACTGACTTTTGGTAAAAGACAATAATTTTGAAAGGCATATTGGAGGAGAAAGTACATTTTAAGTAAAGGGAATAGTTTGTGTGAAGACTTCAAGAAAGGAGATGGGACATTGCATTTAGCGGGGAAATAGCATGATCCTAAGATCATGGATTTAGAGATGGAAGGGAACTCAGAAGTCATCTAGTCCAATCTCCACATATTACAGATGAGGAAACTGAGGCCTATAGAAGTTAATAACTTGACAATGGTTATATAGCTAGTTTGCAGAATTTGGAGCAAGGACTTGTGGATCCCAAACCACTACTCTTTACACTGTACATCTGATTTAGAAGGAATATAAAAGTTTTGATGATGAATTATATGAAATCAAACTGGAAATATAAATAGAATATAAATGAGGGAGAAATGTTTTGATCCTGTTGGAAATTGGAACCATTGGATATTTTTGAAAGGGCAATGACATAGTCACGTTTTAGGGAAAGGATTTTGGCAGTTGGGGAAGAAAGGATCAACTATGAGAGAGACTGGGTGCAGGGAGACCAATTAAGGATGTTATTACAGTCTAGGTGATAGATTAAGAATGCCTGAAGGTAGATAGTAACTGCATGACTTAAAAAACAAAAACAAAAAACAGGAAAATGTAAGAAATATTGTGAAAGCTGAATAAACAAGATTTGGAACTAGATGGACTATAGAAAGCATGGGGGAAGAAAGAGTCAAAGATGTATCTTGCACATAGCAGGTATTGAATAAATTCTTACTAATGACACTGAACCAAATGACTTGTAGAGTGCATGCAAAACTCAGGGAATACAAGAATGGTGGTGACAGAATTTGGGCAATTTGGACTAGAGATAGGTTTACTGGGGGAGATAATGAATTGGTTTTTTGGATATCTTGAAATGGAAATACTTAGAGTACATCCAAAAGGAGGGAATGTGGAAAATAATTGGTGATGCAGGGATGAAATTCAGGAGAGAGAAGAGAGTTAGATTTATCGATTTGCAGAATGATCTGCATTGACATGATCTTTGAACCCATGGGAGCAGATGAGAACGTCCAGATTAAGACAGCATAGAGAAAGAAGAGTTCAGCACATAGGCCTGAATCACAGAATCACAAATTTAGAACTGAAATGGATCTTAAGAGATCATCTAGTCCTATTCTGTCATTTTGTTTTAGAGAAATTCAGTGCACTAAGGTCAGACAGTAAATGTCCAAGGTGGGATGTGAACCTAGGTTTTCCTAACTCCATTCCAGTTTCCCATCTTCTACATCCCATTGAGAATACCTATGCTAAGGGGGCATGAGTTGGATAATGATCCAATAAAGATCAGTCAGAAGGAGTAACCAGACAAGAAAAATAGAACAATGTCAGAGAAGCCAAAGCATGAGACTAGCTCCAAAAGGAGAGGAGAGTCGAGTGTCATCTATTGCATAGAAATTACATGCTGCTTTAGCAGAGAATGGAAAACAGAAATGAGGGTGATATTATCCCTAAATAAGGCTTGGTTCAACATTTAAGGTGATTAACATTAGTTGAAGGACCATTGTGCAATAAAATCACCAGTGGTAATACTCTACTTCAAAGAAACATGCTACTAAGCTATCTCTTACACTTTTGTATGTTATTTAAATGTTTGGTTTATATAGCAGGGTAGGTTTGGGAATTTAATTAATTAAATGTGCCATTTGTTTCTAAGGTAGAGACAACATGAAGAATTTCATGGAGTTTGGGGGTTTTCAAAATTCTTAAATTCAACTCAAAATAACACCATTTTGCATCCAAGGTTTAGAAAATATTGTCAAGAAAAGCACAGTGAAATGAACTGGGATAATTTAAGGGAGGGAAGAAAAAATTTTAAAAAACCTTTTAAGTGCTATAAAAATATGAGTTGTAATTTTCTTCCGTAGTAGGAAAGCTTCTTAGGATAGTTTGCTTTTGTTTTGCTTTTTCAATTTCTACTTGAAAAAAAAACGTAGATGCAGGATGAAGAAACTGATATAAAGGACCTAATACTTACATATTTTAAATATATCAACACTTAGCAGCTTAAGTAAAGAAAGGGAAATTGTGGAAGGTCTTGGAAAAAAATTCTATATTTCCATTCAGAATCTCTTCACTATGGCACTATTTTTTTCACAGTGGGATGGACTAATGCCTTCTTAACCCCCCCCCCCCCGCTTTAAGCCATCTGAATGACTTCCTCTATCCCAAACCTAAATCTTGAAAAGCTTATTTTTTTAAGTAATAAAAATCAGAATTAAATGTAAGTCCAGTACTTGTTTTGTTGTTTTTTTTTTCATGAATTTTTCATTGATTTGACTCATCACTTTCATTGATACTTTTGGTATCTGAGCAGAAAGGCCAATTGAACTCACTCCGTGGTTAAGAATTGTTATATGTGGGGCAGCTAGGTGGCACAGTGAATAGAGCACCGGCCCTGGAGTCAGGAGCACCCGAGTTCAAATCCGGCCTCAGACACTTAACACAAAAACTAGCCGTGTGACCTTGGGCAAGTCACTTAACCCCAACTGCCCTCCAAAAAAAAGCAAAAAAAAAAAAAAGAATTGTTATATGTGCATCTCTCTTTCCAAATTATATCATGTAGAGGGAACTTCTTTGGTAGACTTAAACAAACAATGTAATATTAATCAAAGGCCTTATTTCATAGTAATAAGCAAAGAAAACATAGTGCTCCTTTCGGGAAGCCTGTTGTTCCTTTTATGTTGCTGAAACAGTCCCCAAAATTGAAAGTGGGAAATAACCTATTTTCAACTCTGCATTTGATTGTGCTGAAATTGCAGTGCTTTCCAAAGTTATTTTTAATTCATGGGAATTACCTGAATTAGAGTTCCATTAACTTTCACGCTGTCACTGGGTGGCAAGTTGCCCAACTTTTGAAAGCTCAAAGATAAGGACCAGTGAGGGAGATGAAGGACTGGTGATCCCAGAACTAAAGGGTAAGTCTTGCAGAGGAGGGCTAAACCCTTTTATGTTTTTGCATTGCAAATGAATGAAACTGTAGTTCAATTAGCACATTTGGCAGAAACTCCAGTAAATAATGAGGGCAGGAAGAAGGCTCTACTGAACACAAAAGCTGGGCTACCTAAGGTGTTTCTCTGTTTGGCTATTAACTTCAGAAGGGTATGGCATTATTCTAATGTCTTCCTGAATCATCCAAATGTAGCAAAGAAAAGAAAGGATTACACAGGGAGTGCTGATGACATTTTACGGTGCCAAGATGATGGAGCGTTTGCTTAGTTAAGAAGTTTTACCTGTACTACCACTAGGAATCCATCACTAATGAATTCAGGCCCATATATCATAGCAGGAAAGCATGTGACATCTTTGAGTACAATCCAAAGCCTGACATTTTGCAAGGAGAAATATCATGCCTCAAATCTGAATCCAGCTTCTTTGTGGCATAATTTGTGTTAGAGGAGAAGAAAGGCATGTAGTTCATTAACTTGGAGTCAATAAAGTCCTGGGTTTGAATCCTTCCTCTTATAGTTAGTGACTGTGACTGCAGACAAGTCAATTAACCCCCCTGAACACCAGTTTCCTCACCTGTAGAGTAATAGAATTGATAATTGTAGTACCCACATCAAGGGGTAGGTATCAGGCAAGATAAAGCACTTTATAAATTTTAAAGCAATATATAAAGGTCAACTGTTAAAATGGCACATAAGACAGCTGGGACATTTCCAGAGACCAGAAAAGGGGCTCCTTTATTGTACCAAGACAGTTTCTTTTCCCATGAAAATGTCCAAAAGTAACTGAAATAATCACTTTGAGAAGACAATTCATCTCTTAGATGTGAGCCCAATGACTCAGGGGGAATATAATTCAGATTGTATAAGAGCAGGACCTAGTAATAAGATCTGTAGTTCAGCAGCACAAAACAAAGGTTCTGGAGGGAACGGGAAAGAGAATTAGCAGAAAATCCAGGATAAGAAAATGAGCAGAAATAAGTTAAACTGGAGGGCAATGAAAAGATATAAAAGGAAAACTCTGGTCTACATTCAATCAAGAGTTCAAGGAAAGAGATGTTTACTTAGGCTTGAACTCTCAGTTTTCTTACATAACTTGATTTGCTTCTTGTCAATCAATCGATAAACATTTAAGTGTTTGCTTTGTGTCAGGCATTGTGATAAATGCTGGAGACACAAATATCAAAAAGGAAGATAGTCCCTATCCTTAGGGAGCTTACAATCTAATGGGATAATACAGCACACTAAAGGCTGCTGAAAAAGGGGATGGGGAGGTGCTTCAGAGGCACAGAAGAGTCCAATATAAAAGGAATGCAGCCTTGTAGGAAATGAAGAGATGGCTAGAAACCTACAGCCCCCCCCAATCAGAGAAGCAGAAGGTACTAAGAATACTCATGTGATGTGAGTATAAAGATTTGTGAAATTTCAAAGAATAATGATCATAAGATTCCTGGATTCTAGTCCACTGGAGTGCTGTTGAGTGGGAAATGCAATTATTGGATATATACACAAACACACATGTGCACACACACAATTATACACATGTACATATATACACATGTACATTATATTAGATATATACATATATACATGGGTAGATGTATATATGCATATAAAGATATCTATTCAAATAAATATAGATACATATAGTTATTCACCTACCTATTCTAGAGCATGTCTATGATTTCATTGGAATTGAAAACTAGAAAGAAAGCTTCTACCAATGCTCACAAACACCTGTTCTGAAACATACATAGGCTTAAAGAGCTTTGCTAAATGACTCACCTAGTGTCATAACAATTGTATGTGTCAGAGATTTGAACCCAAATTCCCCAGTCCTCTGGATGCTAAGGCCCCTCTGTATTCACTGCACTACCACTTTCTATGCACACACACACACACACACACACACACACACATGGAATATCAAAATTCATATATATGAAATCTATACATATGACTATTATCTGTCTGGAATTATTATATTATATATAAACTTTAATATATGTGAATATAAAACATACACAAATAAGTGTATGTATTATACATGTGTGTGTGTGTGAGACAGAAGGGGGGGGAGAGAGAGACAGAAAGAGATAGAGACAGAGAGACAGAGAGAGAGAGGTTTCAGTAAGACCTAGTTTAAAGCTGTGCCTT